>JAWMAG010000031.1:6092500-6475000 GCA_037013455.1 Ceratitis rosa | reverse complement strand
ACATACGAGTATGTGCATATGTATGTATTGTATGTGCGACGCGTCGGCTCGTCATGTCGGTTGTGTCCTGTGTTTTTTGCCTCATATCATACAGAAATTGTTTTTTCCTTCGTTTCATTTTAATACAGCTTGGCAAGTTCAGCTCACTTTTTTTAGCTTAAAGCGTTTTTTTCTTATGGTTTTGAAAGTGTTGTGGGAATCTCATTAATGTGTGTAGAGAATCTCATTTGCCTTGACAAGAGATATGTGTGTATGTTTGTATTTTATGCGAGTTTTTTTTTTTTGGGTTAAAAAACATGTTTTTTTAATCTGTGCAACAATTTAACAGAAAACGTATGGAAAAGGATTTTAATTAAATTTGTTTTTTTTTGGCGGTATTACTCATTAACGACTGATTTGGTAGCAGAAATTTACGTGGTTTTTTGCATCAGTAGGAAATAAAGCATTTATTTAACTGAAAATGTTTACAAATGTGACATTAATTCATTTGTTGTGTTTAATTCTGCTTAGCAACACCCTAATTATAGACTCTGTTTTCTTTTTTCAATTTAACTAATAAAAAAAACATTGCCTACACTTAGGCTCATAATAGTTAAACTATCGAAGACACAAACCTCTTGAAAACAAACAAATTTAAATGTATTCTCCCTTCATTTGCAGTGGTCGCCACATCTCGCCCGAATAACGAAGCTGAAACGCAACTCTATCGTGTACTGCAACGTGCCAGTCTACTCGCCTACTATGACACACTCTTAGAAATGGGCGGCGACGATGTACAGCAGCTGTATGAGGCGGGCGAAGAGGAGTTTCTGGAAATTATGGCGCTAGTAGGTATGGCATCGAAACCCTTACATGTACGACGTCTGCAAAAAGCGTTACATGAGTGGGCCAATAATCCGTCATTGTTTCAGGGTCCCATAAGTTCCACATCTAGCACGCCAGGTACTTGAATGAAAAAAAAAAACATATTAAATAAAGTTTTTAAACTATTTACTCTTTTCTTTTCTCTGCAGGTCTCTTCGATACACCCACCAAATCAGCCGGCATACACATGAAAACCGATGTTTCACCATCATTTACGCGCACCACATTCCCCACTTTCAATCCCGCACCTTCAGCATTTAATCCCACACCTTTAGCCGCTACATCTTCCCACTTGATATCACAAATATGTCAACCTGTCATTTCTATGCCCGTCATACAACCACATACACCATTACCGCTACCCACCGCTGCATTGCCCGTTGCCACCACACCTGTCGCCCCACCCACACTTAGCGCCTCAACTGGGGCCGGTGTTGGCGCCGGTGCTAGCGGCGGCACTCTAGCCACCACACATCAAGTGTCCTCTAGCTCGCCACAACTCACGCCGGTGCTCACTGAAATGCAAGTTGCGCGTATAACGCAAGGCGCTGAGAAGATCGCACGTCAGTTGCCACAACGCGAACCACGCGCACACACCTCGAAGAAACGCACAAGTCGCGAACTGGAGCAGGTCATCGCCATGCATGAGAACGATCCACGTCGCATGGACGAGATTCGTAAGTATTCGGCTATTTATGGACGTTTCGATTGTAAACGTCGTCCAGAGAAACCGCTTACTCTACACGAAGTCTGCGTGAATGAGGCAGCAGCACAGTTGTGTCGTTTGGTGCCCGCGCTACTAACACGTCGTGATGAACTCTTTCCACTGGCGCGTCAAATTGTTAAGGATGCTGGTTTTGGTCATTCGGCAAGTATAGCACGTTATGGTGGTCTCTTGCCACAGGTAATGCAAGCGCAACAAGCGATGGCTCGTTCGGCGGCCGTTTTGGATTGCGAGTCAAGCGACTCGACGGCATCTGCCTCGAGTAAGCGTACACGTTTGGCCTCTACTGAGACAACGAATACCGTAACACCTGCCGATTTGGGCCTGACTCGGGTAAGCAAATAATGGTCCATTGAATAGTAGCAGAATTCTTACGCCAATGCTCACTTGTACATACAATATGCACACAATTAATCAAAATTTGCTTCTTTTTGCTTACCACATGCTTTAGATTCAGCTTGCGAACGCTTATGTGGCGGAAAACATTTGGAAACTTTTGTTCATGCTAATAATTTCAATTATAAGCTTTTATTTTAATTCCATTTTCAGTTTTTTTTTTTAAATTCAATTATCTTGCTGCAAATATTCCCGAAAATTTCCACTTGTTGCTTTGTAGAAAGAAAAAAATTGGGTGTATTTAGTCTTGCGACACGCGGATCCATACAGGCCTTTGTTCTATAAAATTGAATTTAATAATATTATTTCTACGCTTTAGTTGAATGTATATTTAAGGCTAGGGATGCAGTCTATCCAAGAGATCCAAGCACGTAGTCGAAAAGCTTATTTTTTCTTGAATAAAGCTCGAGTTTTTTTCCTACTCAAGCTTTGCCTCTTAAATGAAAATCGCCATGAATTGATAAATAAGTTGATACGCAAATCTGTGTAAGAGAAAACTATCTCGAAACATGTCAAGTACCTTTGTAGCTTTCCTATTGGAATAAAAGCTTTTTCCCAATAGTAGAACTAACATAATATTTATTCCTTCAGTACTTTTATGTTCGGCTTCACCTCTTATTATCGAAATATCTCTGAGTGTTTTACCTCCTTTAGATAAGAGAATCAAGCACTGAGGATGCCAGTTCTATTGTAGTTTGGAATAACGCGTAGTGCGGTATAGGTCGGTATAGATTGATCCTGAAAACCCAATGGCCTTGCAGTGATTTCACCTTGTTTTGTTTTTTTCTCTCTTTAACTGTTGGGAGCTGTTCCTCTTTTATTTCCACGTACGACTCCAACACACAATTTCTATGGATCTCTTTACACCCGTTTTAGGTAAGAGGTTTGTTAATCGTTAAAAGAAAATCTTGGTCTATGTTGGTAATATGATTTAGCACTCGCGTTGGAATGATGTCAGGAGGAGCGCAGATTCATGATCAGTACACTAGGTCTTCTTAGAATATTTTCTTTTGATGTTTTCTTCCACCGCTCATAAAAAAATATAATAATAAAACTCAAAGCTTTGAAATTTTATATCGAGTTTTGACTCAGACGACGGCGGAGCGTAACCATATCTCTGCCAAAACTTAACCTCAAATTAGAAAACTTAAAATTACAAATTGATGACTTAGGTGTTCAAAGAAAATAAAAAGTAGTTTAGTATTGATCTCTATTGTTACGTCTGTATAAAATTAAGTTATTTAAAATTAAGAAAAGTTAATATTTTTAGCTGTTGCCAAAAAGTATATATATTTATACAGTATTATTGAAAAGTATTAATAATTAGTTTAATTTTTATAGCACTATTAGATACTTTTATACTTAATACCATACCCTTCTTGTTCTTGTTCTTTGCTGGCGTAGACACCGCCAACGCGATTACAGCGAGTTAACAACAGTACGATATCCTTCATTTCTTTGCACTTTTTAACGGAGTGACGCCTCTTCTTGTGCCTCCACCGGCGGGTACAGCATCGAAAACTTTCAAAGTTTTCATCCATTCGGACAACATGTCCTAGCCAGAGTAGGCGCTGTCTCTTCATTCACTGAACTATGTCAATGTCGCTTTAAAATCTCATCGTTCAATCGGCTACGATATTCGCCCTTGCCAACGCGAAGAGGACCATAAATCTTACGCAAACTGACAACGCCGACTCATCAAATGTTGTCATCGCATGCTGTCTAAGGTGTTTTAAAATCTACGAAGTGGTGGTGTGTGTCGCTTCTCTTTTCACGGGTCTTTCCCGAAATTTCATGTATGGCGAATATCTGATCAATGGTGGATTTCAGCAGGTCTAAAGTCACACGGATAATGTCCAATCAGTTTGTTGACGGTGGCTTTCACTTTTTCATACAATCCACTCAATAAGACCTTATATGCGATTACGAGGGCAATGAAACATCTGTTTTATCGTCATCGATTGAGGAAGAGGGTTCGCCATTCGTCTTATTTTCACTGTTCTGCAGCAGACTGGAGATGTGTTTCCTCCATGAACTCATAATATCACAACCCCTGTCTTAAGAAATTGACTTACAAAAATTATATTTTATAGTATTTATAGTAATTAGTGTAAATTAGATATGATATTATATTTTGTTTTACTTTTTACAATATTTAATCCATCCATCAGTCTTAAACTTTTTCTTTTCTTTAACTTTCCAAAAAAAAAAAAACAAAATAATAATCCAAAAGTATATTTATGTAATTAGTCATCTGTGCATGTGTTATTTGTTAATTTTGTTGGTGTTTGTACTTTTTTTTAAGTTTCCTTACTTTTATCAACTCCCATATTCAAGTTTTTTTTTGTATTTATTAGTTATTGTTTGTTAAATTTGTTGGTTTATTATTTACTTGCCTTTAAAGTTGACGTTAAGCAATTTAATTTTTAAATAAAATAAAGAAAATATTTTATACCGTTTTCAATATATTTGCAAATAAATTTTATGCTTAAAAACCAAAAAGAGAAAAATGCTTTTTTACTTATTTGCTTTGCTATAAATTACAAAAAAAAAGATTTCGTGCTTGCCATTTTTCACATTTGCTATACACACACACAAAATACTTAATTCATTTCCAACTTAAAGGAATCAACGGAGGATTCGCGTTATAATCTCTTCGCTATGTATCAGAAATTTGCTAAACCACCGTTCGATCTAACGGATATCAGCAAATTTAAGTGAGTAGACAGAAAAATTTTACAAAATTTAAATCAAACTTTTATTTAAGCTACCCATATAATTTTTACTGAAAAAAAAAAATAAATAAAATTTATTTTAAAAATCGACATTTTTCCTCTTCTTCACAGCCTGAACAAAAGCGAGTATGACGATAACGACAATGATTCGCGGCTTTCTTTCAGCAATTCCAGCTCGCCTTCGATGCCTGTAAGTTCCTCTGCCAAAGCAAAAGATCACAATTTTTTAATAGACATATAAACCAATTTTTAAACTTTATCTAAAACTCTTCAATCATTTTATTAACACAATTTATCTGTATTCCTCTTACATCCCCAATTAACCCCCCTCCAGCCTAGTTCCCTGGATAATGACCGCGACCTACCCGAATCGCTGAAATTTAAAAGCTTAACATCCTTCACACCCAATGTGATTTCCACCACAGCGGCGCACAGCGGTCAAGAGCTCTTAGACAGCTCAAATCACAATAAATCTTCACCCAATCACCAGCAGCAACGGGGCCAATTGAAAATGATGAGCTGTCCAACAACCGATGCCACAGTGGGTATGCTGAGCAATTCACCACTCGGCGGCGTACAAGTAATTTCGGCAGCTGGTGGTCATATTATTGCCGTGGCAAATCCTGCTCTCGCGTTGAGTCCCACACTCAATGAGGCGTTGAGTTTGAAGAGAGAAGTGAATTCACCGGAGCTGTAAATATTTAGGGAAGCTGGAGGAATGATTTACAACAAGAGGAGCAGTGTTAGTTAGACGTCGCTAATTTGACTGTTCTCCTTGAAAATATATGTAATTTAATTGTTATATAATGAAAAAAAAACAACTGAAAACACACAAAAACTACTTTTTATGAATTGTGCAATTTATATAGTTTAAGTAATTTATAGAAACTACTTTACATATATTTATATAAGATGTTAATTACATACTTTTAAAAAATACATAAAGAATAATTTGCACTTTTTAATCTAACACACGAAAACTGCCTTTGGAATAATAGAATAAATAATTGAAATAGTTTAAATAAGAAATATGCAGAATTTTCTTTGATCTTATATATGTATGGTAGAACAAATCCAGGGACATTTTTTTCCACTAAACGGAATGCTTATTTTTTGATGAGAGTACCTGCTACACTCTTTACTCTAATACAATATCATCAAATCAACATAAAAGCAGGCAAAGAAAATTTTTCTTCCAATCCAGTTTGAAAGATATTCTGATTTACTTTGTTTTTTAACCATTATCCGAATGACATTTTTGCTCTAAGTCCTGAAATATAACTTCATTACGTGTGCTGGTCTTGAATATAAACTGGTGATATTATTACGGAGCTTTTACGAAAAGTGTAGGCTCTCAAGAGTTGGAAGAAAAGTAACATATTCGAGTACATATGTATAGGTATACTTGGAACTTTGTAACAGCTTAAGCGATTTTCGTCCGAGCTCCTCTTCCCATTTGAACCTACAGTCTATTCTGAGCCGCCTCCGAACGATCGAAGAATCTTAAAGAGGAGCTTTTATTTCATGTCATAAATATACTCAAAGAGGTTAACATTCCCTTTCGAGATTATAATCACTTGGTGCGAGGACAGGACTATAAGGTAGATACTTAAGGGCCTCGCAACCAAGCTCTCGGAGCTTCAGGCGAGTAACTATCGATTCAATTGGTAACAGTGAAGTCCAAATTAAGAGTAAATAGTAGCTTATAGTGGATAATTTCTTCTCAATCCCACCAAACACACAACAAAATCTTCCTGGCCGCCAATACTGGCTTAGATACCGTTTTTAGCGGCTCACTGCCCACCGACCTCGACACTTTTCGTTTGACGTTGCTGTTGGTGATTCAATTGTCTTAAATATTCGATGCGAATCTAAAAGTGTGGAGAAAGCCAGCAATGTAAGCCAATATTTCTTCTTTTCTTTCTTTCAACCCAACGTAGGTTCCTGCACTATTCAACAATAGAATACTGATGAGTTTGGCTTGTGATCACCGAGAGAGGGGTTTAGTTTTTAATTGCCTAAAACTGATACTGTTGATGAAGTTCATGCCAGCTCCTGGGTAACTGTCAACACTCTGATAACGCGTGCAACCTTTCTCCAAGATTTGATAACCAACTTACGTGAATCCTTGGGTGGGAGCGGGTGTTGGTCTTAAGCAACCGGCTCGTTTTGTCTCAACTATCAGCTCCAATAAAATATAGAACAAAACGTCGGATGAGAACTTCCAGTTTCGATCACAATAACCTCAAACGTTTTAAGGGCATTTGAGAGAATGAACCTGATATATTTAGTAGGTTCCTTAATTGGGAATGCGCTATTCTCTAGGCGGTTGACAAGTAGTAAGGCTCTAAACGGGACGTCGATGGAAAGATGAAAGGCCCTTGTGATTTTTATTGCAGTGGTTTTAAAAAAGAACGCTAGTTCATCGTTGGTAAGAAACTCATTAACAGTGTACTATCCTCAGGCATTGGATTTTGAGCTCTCTCGATGTAAGTATCATGTGTGTTAGGAATTTAGTTTTTCAACTCTTGTGGTACAAAATAATTTTTTCTGCTCCCCTCTCCTTAAGAATTATATTGAGAACCACCACTGATTCTTTAACATTTCGCTAATTTGTGCCTATGCTCCGAGGGTAGGAAAGAACGGATGGAACTATTAAAACATCAAAGTCGTGTTTGGTTACTTCAAACATCCGAAAATTTAGCCACCAGAACGAAACTTCCCTTTGCCGCGTCCAAAATATGTCGGTCTATAATACGCAATTCCGACATCAGCATACCTGGTTGCTACTGGATCGAAAAACTCGAAATCAGTTTGACCATGTTGTGATAGATGGAAAGCACGTCTTTAGTGTTTTAGATATGCGAACTACTATCTTATTGATATCAATTTTATCAGCATACGCCAGGAGTTTTACGCTCCAATAAATGATTGCACCGTCTATGCTTAGCACTTTCGAGGAAGTCCGTCAGGCACACCAAATTCAAATTGGCATGTAGGCAGCATGTGTCGGATACAATAGCCGAGTGTTGAGCATTGTGTACTGCCATTCTGAAAGCCAGCGTTTGAGTCTTGGTTCGATTGACATCCAAAATTATAGAAAATTAATTTTTCTAATTGCGGCCGCCCCTCGGCAGGGAATGTCAACCCTTTCGAGTATATTTCCGACATGAAATTAAAGCTCCTCATAAAAATCAAACAGCTGTTCGGAGGCGGCTTAGAGCAAACTATAGGTCCCTCCATTTGTTGGAAAAACATCAAGAGGCATACCACAAATTGGAGGAGAAGCTCAGCCGAATATCGCTCCAGCGGATGTCAAAGCGCCAATTATATGTAGGCAACTCTTTTTCCTGCTATCGCGGGTTGTGTATATCTAGACAATGCTGGGACTACCAGATCTGAAGTTTGAAGGAAGTTTATGAGTGCACTTTCCCAGCTTTTTAGAAGCATATTTAAATCGCTCAGTAGGTACGATGGGGTTAATTGAATTTAATAAATGGAAATTTCAATATGAAGTACGACTTTTTAACGATAAAAAACTTGCGGCGCAGCTGTTGGAGTTTATTTTTTTTCTAAAACAACTTTTCTTCACTTTTATCCCCCCTCGTTTATGTTACAGCGCAATCTTTCATGGTTTTCTTATCCGATTTAAATCACATCAACGCTTTGTTGTGGCGAGCTGCCTGCCACAATTATATTTGAATAAACCGTCAGCGTGCAATGGAAATTACTTTCACCCGCGCTTTTCACGGCACCTCCGGCTGTTGTCTACTGCGGTGAGTGTTGATGATAAGACGAGTGCCACATGCCGTTGATATTGTTGAAGATTTCTTTTATGCTTTCTTCCACATAAATTTGTTTGTTATTTAAATTCGTAACAGCTGTCTGCTGGTTAGTTTTTGATTTACAACAAACATATTTTCATATACATAGGTATGTACATATGTATGTTATGTATGTTATGTGCTCAAGCTGTAAGGATTATGATTTTTACTTCAAGAAGACATATGACTTATGAGGAGATGAAACGAAAGGATTAAAAGTGCGTTTTTTATTAACAGATATACATATATACATACATACTTCACAACTAATGAACACTGCGCGCATTAATATGCAACAAAGCGTAATTTCTCACAAAACTTATACATATAATATACGTGAAAATACATACATACGAAATTTATGGTTTACCAATTTCATTAGAGGATTGTAAATCACTGAAGGCTCTTAAGTATGCCCTGTCCATGGGTGGTCGTCGGGAAATTTTCGCCTAAGATTTGCATATTTCAACATGTAAATTAACGGTATTCAACACTTAAAATCGCATTTGCATTAGACGATTTGCATAGATCAAAAAGGAAAATTGCATTCTTATATGCAAAAAACACAAAATGAACATATCAATATTGAGTTGGCTTACAATGGGTTTGTAATAGGCAATTTTGCATGTTTGCACACAGAGATATATGTACATATGTATGTTTGGTATGTATGTATGTATATTTTGCAAGTAAGAAACCCTTAAGTATTTATGCACGCGATCGTTGAAAGTGAAGCATGATCGTGCGAACACAAAGCACACGTGACAATGCATTTTCATTTGCGTGCGATCATCTCTCAATAGTAAACTTACACACATACATACAAACATGCAACACGTATTACGTACCTACGAGTATTTGCATACCCTTTCTTCGCATTCGCTTTCACTCTCGTTTGCCAAATATTGTTATTATCGCGATTTATTGACATTTGATGAAAGAAAATAGAGAATGGCAATACACTCACACGTGTACATATATACATATGTATGTATGTAAGAGTATGCTAGAAAGACAGCTCATGACCGAGATAAAGAGGGTTGTTGCCGCAAGTCAACAAGCTCGTCTGTATCCATATCCCGACCTACTCTCACATGTTCATTTATATTATATTCGCAACACAAAGGCGCTTGTAAGTCAGCCACAAAGCCAGGCACAATTGTCGGGGCACAATCAATAATAATGTATAATCAATATTTGCCTTTCGATAGAGATATCATCTGGTTGATCATTGTGTTCATTAATGTTGGCAAAATATCATCAATACCTAATTGTATGTTTGTGTTACGATTGTAATCGAGCAGAATTGAATTGAATTGTAATGGAAATTGATTGGAATGGATTGCAGATACTTACATACGAATATGCATATAAAGGGGAAAAAAGTAAATTTTTATATGAACTGTTCTTCATATTTTCTTTCTTCTTCAGACAACGCGATTATAGTCGAGTCAATAGAACTATGTCTTCCCCGTTGGATACGCCCTGTGAGGCTTTGTCTTTCTCCACCTGATCATTAAAACAGATGGGTCGTTTTGCACTTCTTATGCTTCCACCAGCGAATGATTCAGAGGATATTTTACCATCTGGACAACAGATGTGGTAATTTTCCACGTTTAAGCACCATATAACTGGAAGGGTATGATAAGCTACTTTTCCAGTTTGGTCTCCGTTTGTTGAGAGAACACCTTCTTTTCTTACAGGCCTACTCAGTTCAAGGTAACATCTATTGGCAAGTGTTGGATTTCAAAGCTGACATTTTTGTTGGTATTAAGGCTGGAGTCTAGATGGTCGAAATTAACTACGACTGCAGAGTTATGACTGTCAGCAGTGACGTTGGAGCGAAGGATTGTAGTAGGTTGTTGTACTACTTCCAAATATTTATTTACAGACTCAATTCCTACTCTGGCGTTGACGTCTCACATACATATGGTAGAAAGCGGAAGCAACGCTTGTACAAGATGCGGTAACTAAAACGCGTGGAGCCTTGAGTTAAAGAGAGGAAGCTATATTGGAACCACTCATAAAAAATTAGATTTAGGGGGCCGCTTATGTCTAATCGGAAGTGCGACTGTGAAAGCCGTGACGTTAGCATCACGTATTAATATTCGGAAGGCCAGGATTCGACCAACATCCAAAATTATAGTTTTAAATTTAGTTTTTATTATTGATTTTTCTAATTTGCGGTCGCCTCTCGGCAGGGAATTAACTCTCTGGTCGTATTTGGAAAAACATCAAAACCACAAATCGGAAGAGAATCTCGCTTCAGCAGTTACAAAGCGCCCATTATCAAAGTAAAAAGTTCGTTCGGTTTTTATCTAAGAGACGGCGTTATTATCCATAGCACTAGTGTTACGTGTCGCATCTTGTCATACTATACGGCGCTGAAAACGTGTTTATTCGCGCTAAAAGTTTGTCTTTGACAGTTTTTCAATTGATTGACGTTGACGTTGTGAGCGCTCGTCAAAGATGGACACCAGCAAAGAGAAAATTTGCTATATTTTACAATTTTTCTTCGATCAAGAAAGCAGCCAAAGCGGCTGAAAAAATTAATTTAGTTTATGGGCCCGATACTGTAAACGATCGTGTAGCACAAAAGTGGTTCCGGTAATTTCGATGTCAAAGATGCACCACACGTCGGGAGGCATGTTATCGAAAATAAAATCATGGAAATAATGGAAACAGACCGTCACGTGAGCACTTATTTAATTGCCGAGGAACTAAAGATTAGCCAGAAAACTGTTTGGAACCATTTGCATAACCTTGGATTCAAAAAGAAGCTAGGTGTTTGGGTGCCACACGAACTAACGCAAAAAAAACATGATGGACCGAATTTCCATCTGGTGACTGGCGATGAAAAGTGGATCACTTACGACAACGTCAAGCGACATCGGTCGTGGCCGAAACGCGGTGAGCCGGCGGAAACGGTGGCCAAGCCAGGATTGACGGCCAGGAAGGTTTTGCTGAGTGTTTGGTGGGATTGGCAAGGAATCATCTACTACGAGCTGCTTCCCTATGGCCCTCTACTGCTAACAACTGGACCGCTTAAAGGCAGCACTCATCCAGAAGAGGCCATCTTTGATCAACAGAGGCCGAATTGTGTTCCATCAGGACAACGCCAGGCCACATACGTCTTTGGTGACGCGCCAGAAGCCAGGAGCTCGGATGAGAGGTCCTAATGCTCCCATCTTATAGTCCGGACCTGGCACCAAGTGATTACCATCTTTTCCTGTCCATGGCGAACGCACTTAATGGTGAGAAGTTGGCCTCAAGAGAGGCCTGTGAAAAATGGTTCTCCGAGTTTTTTGCCAATAGGGACGCAGCCTTCTACGAGAGGGATATAATGAAGTTGGAATCTCATATACACACAAAACGGCGCATATTTAACTTAAATCGGGCAAATGTACACAAAGTTATCATATTTTGAAAAATCAATAAAAAACCCAAAAGAAATTTTTACTTGACCTTATACTTCAATAGCGACACAGTAAGTTATTGCTCTTCATGCATCTGTTTGTCTCTATTAGCCATAAAGATTATTTGGGCGAGAAAATAGAATTTTGATAAGCCAGATGATTTTAAGTTTTGTTAAAAAAATTTGCTTTTCTAAATGAAATTTCGGAGGTGGTTTTGTAATTATGTAATGGAGCTTTTACATTAAAGTTTACGCTCGAATTAGAGTTCATATCATCTCGAATTAATAGCAGAACCTACATTTAAGTGTTGCAAAATATCCTACTTCCTTTTGTCAATTTTACAACAGGCTAATGCTCGCAGTCATGAAGCCAATGAAATGTGACGATTTTTGTCTGATTGCTCTGTACAACCCTAGAGAAGGTGTGGGGCCAATTAGTAAGAAGGATTTGTGCAAAAATTGTCAATATGATAATACAAATTAACTTGAGATTGCAATTATTATCAAAAGGTCTAACCTGGACTGACATCCAGCCTTCTTAAGAAATTTACAGCATCGATAAAAAAAATATTATTTTACTTTGTAAGAGCCAGTTAAAGGAAAAATTTTACTTAGTTTATTTTTAAGACGGTGGAAGGTGTCTTTTTTTCATTTTGAAACAACCTTAAATATACTTTTGTTCCAAAAAATGTCTATTACATAATAAGCTAATGTTTCTTTTATTGAAATTTATTTATTTTATTTCAAAAGGCATTTTTTCAAAATTCTTTTTGCTGTTAATTATGTTTATAATTATTAGTCAAAATATTCAAAAGCAAACTATTGATTTATTATTGTGGAAGACATCTTTTATATGTATACCCGCATTACTTTAAAAAGCAAAAACTATTTAATCCAATATCTAAAAATACGCTACTACATCTCTAGTAGAAGCAAGAACAATTTTATAGCTGACGCAGTCTTCAGTCGAACAATACTTTTTCCAATAACAAAAATTTTATCACTCTACAAAAAATGCATTCCAAGTTGTTTTTTTTTTCTTTTTTTGATAATATTTTAATATGTACCATAAATACATGTATGCACATATTTAAACCTTCATTCAGTGAAGAAAAAATCTTAAGACGTTGATGGATGAAGTTCAAATCTGAAGCCAAAAAAAAAACTGAGAATATCTAACCCCTTGCTTGACAAGCGCATTGGCACGAAGTAGACTTCGTCTAATTTGCATATGCATTTGCTAAGCGGCTGAGGTGAATGCAAAAGAATACTTGATAAGGATTAGGGAAAAGAGTCATGGGAACAAAGGGAACGCTAGCAAAAGAAAAGTATGTGACTTGGTACAAAAAGAATTGTTTCGAAAAAAATTCATTAAAATTAAGCAAGTAAAAAAATGTAATGACATAATGTTTTTACGAATTTTTATTAATGATTTCTTTTTTCTCTGTTAAAAGACATTGCATCAATAAAGAATACAAAAAATAATTATACAATATAAAAGCCTATATGTGTATGTATAAATATGACAAATTTTAGTAATTAATTATAGATAATTCTTAAGACTAACTAGACATTTTA
The DNA here is from genome assembly GCA_037013455.1 of Ceratitis rosa. Lineage (NCBI taxonomy): Eukaryota > Metazoa > Arthropoda > Insecta > Diptera > Tephritidae > Ceratitis > Ceratitis rosa. The sequence continues at coordinate 6,461,464 of JAWMAG010000031.1, read as the reverse complement.
CTCAAAACCCAATCAACAAAATACTGTACACTCGTATAGACGCCAGGAATTTGCGGTCGAGCGCAGCCAACGCCATAAGAGACAACACCAATGAGATAAAACTGCACTGCGCCGCCAGCAGTCTACAAGAAACAGTTTACAAATCAATAGAAATTTATAAAAAAAATAATTAGTTTATTTACCTCCGGTATCATCAGCGGACCACCAGAATCACCTTGACACGTATCCTTGCCGCCGGATAGTACACCAGCGCAAATGACACTCGTATCGAATTGATCCTCGGTGATTAGACGTCTAACGCGAGCGTAACTCTCACGGCAAACCTCATTACGTAATATGGGTATTTGAAGTTCTTGCAAAACACTCGCAGAATCACCACCTTCCATTGTCTTGCCCCAACCCGCTACGAAGGGTGTGTAATCTATATAGGATTTTCGACGTAACTGTGCCGAGGTGGGCAAGCAGATCGGTTTTATGGTGTCTATGGGAGAAAATATAATATAAAACAGTGTTTTGGAATTGAATTTCTTAGTTTTACCGCTAAATTGCACGTTGCGCTCCAACCAAATCATACCGATGTCATTTTTTCCATTAGCCTTATTGTAATTTGCATGGCTCTCTTTCTGTGGTAGAAAGGAAGAAATTATGCAAATAAAAATCTTTATTATACTATTTGAATTTTACGTATGAAATTAATTTTTAATATAATTAAGTTGAGTTGAGCTGATGCGGCTATTGGTCGGTGATCAACGCATTTAAGCAGCTAGGCCCATTGTGATAAAGCTGTGAGGGTTCTATTTTCACCTTTTCAAATTTTAAGGGCTGCTCTCCGGTCCCTACGTGCCCTGACGGAGAACCTAATGGCTTTGGAGCAGCAGGGGCGTTGATCTGAGTAACTTGCTTCTGTTGATTCAGACGTTTCTGCGGATTGCGAAAGAATTGATCCAAAGGCTTAGCCTGTAAAGGGCTTTGAGTTAGCTTCCTGCTGGTGTTTTATGCGCTGGGCGGGCCTACTGAGGACAGGCCGAAGTTATATTGTTGTTATTCATTATCAACCTCTAGTTCCTTGACCACCTACTAAGACGAGACCTTTATGTGGCATGGAAAAAGGGGGAGGGGAAGGGAGAAGGTGGATTAGACTCCAACGGGACTAGATAAATGTAAAATTGCATAGTTGGTATAAACGGCCACCCCTAGAGGAGTGCTAGTTTGCTCAAAAATTTTCAGAACAAATTTAAAAATGCCGTGTCGAGAAATTAAATTCATTTGAATTTGAACCAAAAAATCATGATTTTGAGGGCTCTTTGGAGCCATGGCTCCTAAGGCTAAATATATTTAAATATCTTTTCTTAAAAAATTTGCCTAAAATAAAAATGTTATTTTTACTTACTCTCGCAATGCCAATGTCCTCATGTCGTGTTTCCGAATTTGTGCTCAGATCGTATTCACCAAGACGTACGTAACTTCTAAAATTAGTTAACGGTAATTGTTTAATTAGTTGTTTTGTTTGTTTTTTTTTTAATAAACAAAATATCTATTCTTGTGTATACAAATAATATATTAATAGCCATCAGTTTGTCTTCGAAAACAAATTAATCACAGAAATTATAATTAATAAAAAAAAATTCAAAAAAAATGGGAATTATTTATATATATGTACAATATGTATGTTTGAAGTTGAAATAAACAATAAAAAATAGAAAAAATGTCAGCAGATTAATTTGAGATTAATTTTGAATATTTTTTTTTAATTTATTCAAAAGTTTATCAAAACATTGGACCAGCTCGAAAGAGATGAAAAAGAAATTCAATCGTAAGACTCAGCCTCCTTGACGAAAACCCCTCAAAGGGAATGAGGCTGATCAACATCGCCACGGTTCGAAAAATTGTTGTCTATAGTAGCAGATTACAGTTCGGACAAATTATCAAGCTAAATGGCTGTCTCCGGCTTGAAAGCCAAATTAATCATGTCTTGAGAAAGGGACAGCATGTTTCCAGTGTTCTAGATTTGGATATGTCCCGCTGACCTAAAATCGACTCGAACTACTATATTTTCACAGTAAAGAGCGATCGCCAACAAACATAAAGATGGCCCACCATTAAACTGCTGCAAACACGACAGATTCTCAACTAGTTTTCTTCTAACTCTCCGAAAGTACTCGTCAATAACTTGGTAAAAATCCAAATCTTTTGATCAAAGTATGTATATGAGCTTCTCTCCAGGATATGACTAAGTGAAAGCTTTCCCGATAATTAGAGCTTTAGTATACGATGTTTAATCTTCAGAAAAGGAAGTGGCTTATGAAGTTGTATGCGTTATATGAATGACTAAAGCCCACCGGTAACGAACTGATCGGAACAGTTTGGCTACGGTCCTGGCAAATCCCAAATTAACGGAATATTTCTCATAGATTTCAAATCGAATTGCTAACGCCGCAAAACTTATACGGTTATGTAAGCAGACACTGAACAACACCAAGAGCTTGGACATAATCAAAAAAGACTTCTCCGCGACATTTGGTAACTGTGAGTACCACAGAGGAATTAGGGTACAGCAGCTATGAAAGCTAATGAAAGCAGAAAAAACTCATCCTCGATGGGAGGATCAAGTCGAGAGCGACGGAGCTCTCTTTATTTGCCCAATTAACAGTAAAAAAGCGTCAATCTCGCTATAGTTTATTTGTCAAAAATCACATATGCGGCGCTTACACCAATTAAGAAGAAGAACAACAATTGACAGCTATTCAATGCTCTTCGTATGCGAGCTTGTGAGAGAGAACTCGAGGATTACAAGAGATTTGCAAATATTTTTACATTTTTTTCCTTGAATTTCGCCCTGCACTCTACAACGCTTGACTTTCCCTGGGATATAAAAGCTTAACTAACCAATCGAAACATTGTCTTAACTAAGGCTGTAGTATTTTCCAACTTACAAATCACTCCTTATGCAATGCGCTGCCGTCACCACATGTCGGGAAGAAACCAGCGCGCCGCCGCATTTGAAAGGAGAATCGGGACTGTAATCCGGATAAGCCAGTAAAGCTATCCATGGCCAATCAGTCCGCTGGCTTGCTTTTCCGCCAACAATTTTCTTAAATGAACGCACTACAACACCACAAGTACCAGCGGTACTGGTTGAAGGATTGGTTACTGGCGCAGGCGCAGGCGCTGGGCGCGTTGGTGGCTGCACAATGCGTGGCGCATCGCTGGGACAGCAAACGGTGTATGTGTTGCCACCACAAATTTTATTCGATGCACGCAAATATTGAACAAAGTTGGGATCGTTGTAGCGTTGGTAAAGCTCGCTTAACACTGAACTGCAGCTGTTAATAACTGTAATTAGGATATATAAATAAAAATATATACATACAAGTATATGTACACTACATATAAGCACTTTGCGGCATAAATTTTCGTACTAATCAAACAAACCTAAGCAAACGCCATCCACAGCTTCAGGTGTGCGACAAGATTGCCCAGCTCTGAAGTTGACAAATTGCCCTTGATTCGCCTCGTAATCGTTGTCACCAAAAATGCCGCGTAAATTTATCTGTGGCTGCTGACGTACTACGCGTTTTTGTAGCGCTACGGCGTGTGGTTGTTGTTGCGGCTGCTGCAAATGTAATGGTTGTGGCACAACAGCAGCACGTCGCACTTGTTTAACGAGAGGCGTCTGTGGTACTTGCGCTCTGAGGGGATTGGGCGGACGATTACTCACTGCTTGTCGTTGAGGACGTGCTTGGGGTTGTGAGCAGCAAAACTAACGGGAGAAATAATTTTGGAATCACTTTGATATGGTCTAATTTGTCGGTCACAGTACTCACCAAGTTGCCGCCGCATGCGCGTTGTGTAGCTGACACATACTGTTGATTACGCGCACGCTGTGCATTTAACACTTGTGGGCAGTTGTTGAGTTGTGAGCAGATGCCATTGCTACGCTCTGGTGTTACACAGTTGCGCTGGGCTGATAGACAAATTTTTATAAATAATTTAGTAGGACAGGTTTCATCATGATTAATGTGTGTAACAGTTATAAAAAACATTTTTCCTCAAATCATTATCTATCTTTTTAATTAACATTTTATTTTTTTTTATTTTTTACATTAAAGCGATTTGTGAGAGTCCTTAAATGATAGCCAAGGCGAAGTGAGCAAGATGCATTTAACAGGCATTGTCAAAATTATTCTTTTGTTTTGAGTTTGAGTGAAATGTTATCGTTGTTCACCCTTTTCCATATAGCAGGACGGGAATATAGACCAAATTATATAGTTCAATTTTTGATTGTCAAGATAGTACTTTACTTTTCAATAGCCTACTCAGTCCAACCTGCTCGTAAGAGCGCTTCTGCGTTGGATTTAAAGGGTCTCATTGTTGTTGACGTTAATGCTGGCTCCAAAATGGACGAAATAATCTGCGTGTTCAAAGTTATGTCACACTAAAAAATATCTTTTGCAAACGCCCTCGATCAGGGAGCCATAGCCATCGACTCAAAATTCGATGAAAAAAGCGGACTGATATATATATCATAGAAACTGCCATGTGATTGCTCAAATCAATGGTAGAAGGACAATCAGTTATGATATATTTCATCAGTCAAGCTTGCCATCCGATCTCTACAGTGTAACAATGCCAAATCAAAAGAGGCTACAAAATGTAAAAACAATTTGAGTAAATTCTTGTTTAAATGAAACATAGTTGAGGTGTGGATGCTCGGATATAGAGACATTACATGCAATTTCAAGCTTCAGTAAAAATTCATAATATCTTTGTTTTTTCATAAAACCCAAATAAATGGTTAAGAAGATGCATATAGGAGCCCCACAACGATATCACAATAGGCCTATTGGCCTAAGTGCGTTGGTCGCTGATCAACAGAAGCATCAACTGAACTCAACTCTCAAACAAGTCATATCCGCTGTCAAAAATATCCTATTGTGAGCTAGTCAAGCAGACGAATTTCACAATCACGCGATTCTTCATCAAAACAGCATTATAATACCAATTTAAAATTCGTTTGATAGTCACTTATGACTGCTGCGAAAAATCGAAAGCAGCTCACATTACACACCACAGCTTTTCCTGCAATCTTTTATAAGCGATCTTTAAAAAAAAAACACTTTTTAACTAATCACTATCAAGATGGTCAAATATGTTCTATTAAGAGAAAATGGTAATTTAATAAACTCAATAGCAATAATCTAAAACTATTTTAATGCGTAAGCATTCCCAGAACTTTTCACATATTTGTGGTATAAAAAATAAGTGGCTTTTAAAATGAAAATATATAACAATGAGATTCTTAAAAGCTTTTAGAAAGAAATTTCCATTTCGCTTAAAATAATTAAATCTGCTAATTAAGACATGTGTATGAAGGCATGGCTTAATCGATTTTCACAATAAAAATAAAGCATACCCGACTGACCCATTAATTGACACATCTGTATGTACGTACTTAGAAGCAAAAATTGTTGCTAGTCATAATTGATTTTTTTTTTAATTATTTATGTGAGTCACTCTCACAAAGGCAAAGGAATATGTAAATTACATTTTGGAGACACAGAAGGCAAATAAAAGACTTAAGACACAAACTCGATGATCTCTACCACTGCAATATTTTAAATAGGCTTAAGTCCACTAAGTCCAAAAATGAGTAAAAAAAATATCTAAAAGTGGGAAATTTTCTATTCTTCACAAGAACAAACAAGTAAATGTTGTCGTCGAAAATCATCGAAATTTAAGGACTATATTTTATAGCCACCATTTGTTCAGATATGAGGTTTTTAGTCCGAAACCCATCAGAAAAGCATTTATAAACGTGAGATTTGGTATTCTACATACGTATAACTAAGTAACTATTGACACAAATATCATCGAAATTGGAAGACTATATGTATAATATAGCTCTCATGCAACCATATATTTGATTTGGTTATGAAAGGTATGAAGACTTCGGCATGGTGGCTCTTCTTTTTGTTTTTCATTTTTATTTATATTATTGAACAGAACTTTTTTGATATAAAATAATTTATTTTATATTTTTAAGCGATCAAATTTAATTTAAACAAGTTTTGAATAAATTAAGCAATCAACTTTTTTTTCATTTAACTCTCACAATTTACTTAAACTTGTTTTTCAATGTGCCCCAATGACTCTTTTCTATACAAAAAAATATCCAATTTGTTTTTGCTTAATACTTTAATTAATTTAAAAAAAGTCTTAGTATTGTACCTTTTATAATTCCTATTGAAAAGGCATAAAATATTAAAATCACTAGCAAGAAATTCATCTCTTCCCTTTCGTTTCACTTATGTTTTAAATATTTTTTTTTTTTTGTATTTTTTTCCTGTTTTTATTCTTTTGCTTAGATTAATATTTATTTTCACTTAAAGTAATTTATGTCATATAAGCTTCTCACTACGCGCTTGCGTTGTACTCTTTCATTCCCGTTCAAGTTCAAATCACAACTGATGCTAAAATGCTAATCAAAAACGCGAGAAGCTATCAGCAATCTATATACAATATAAAATATGCGTACATACAAACATAGTTACTGCTACCAGTTTGAGATGTTTTGCAATAATTTCTAACTTATTTATGTTTAATAAACGATGATCTTGGTTTTGGTGGTTTTTTGTTTTTGTTTTTTTTTTATTATTTGTGCCATCCAGTATTACTTATATGTATTAGTAATCGTATGTGCGTTGATCGCACCATCGGTGATTCCCGCTATTTACGAGTATTAATGTATTTGGTTTATTGATTGGTGGTGTTCTCATTTTTGATTTGTTAGTAAATGTGTGTAAAACGGAAATGTTGGAGATGCTAGAGTGGACTGGATTTTAATAAAAATTTAAATTACAAGCAGATATATATATATATATATATCTATATATATAAATAATATTAAACATGAAAAGTAACAGCCGTTAGATTGAACTTAATGCAAATATATGGTAAATATTTATGCTTCAGCAGCCAAAATAGCCCGAGTGGTTAGCAGTGCATACTGCCATTCAGAAGGCCAAGGTTTGAGTTCGCTTCGATCAACATGCAAAAATTATAGAAAACAACGCCATGAAGAAACGTTTATACTTTCATTTTAGGATTAAAAATCAATTCTTAATCTAAATATTTGATTGGAGGGACTATATGATGAGATTTTCCGATTTCGTTGATTTTCAGTGACAATGTTTATTTGTATACAAGTGAATAGATTACAAAAATTCATAATCTTAGATGTTTGTTTGCGAGTTTTTACTCAAAATTTCTAATCTGAAAAACTCGGTTGTATGAGGGATATATAATATAATACTACCAGTACGATGTCTTTCGGGGACAATGCTTAGTTGTAGATACGATAACAGATTTCATACTCTTAGATGGAGTTACGACCACAGCCTTTTACCTGAACAAATCGGTTGTAAGGGAACTATACGTTTTAGTCGTCCAGTTTTGGTAATTGTCGGCACAAAGAGATGAATCATCATATATGTACAAATTATCAAAGCTCTTTTGCTTTTGATCAATTTTTTCTCCTCAGGCGGTCGCTATATCCGAGAGGTTAGCATTGTATACTACCATTCGGTAAGTCAAAGTTCGAGTCCAGTTTATAGAAAATTAATTTTTCTAATTGCGGTTGCTCCTCGGCAGGGAATGTATATCGGACATAAAAAAAAATCTGCTTATAAATATCCATCAGTTGCTCAGAGGTGGCTGAGGATAAACTGCTGGTCCCTCCGTTTGTTGACGCATATAAGAATTTGGAATAAGAGCTAAACCGATCATTTTAGCGGTTACGAAGAACCAATTATATATGTACATATATACATAAATATATGTATTTACATATGACGTTTAGCTGACAAATGATTTAACTAATGTTGTGGTTTTGGTTCTTGATTGCTTCATTAATCTCATTAGTGTACAGTTTAGCTGAGATAAGTTAATGGAAATTCTAATAGTCTGGTGTAATATACATAAATAATAACTTAACTGCTTGGCATTGAGGAAAGTAATGAGTTTTTTCACTTTGGCTGCGAATTCTGACTCAAGTTTCAAGAGAAAATTCTTATAAATCTATAAGTATTAAGCATAAATATTTGAGGAAATTACTCTACACAGAAATGCTGGCAAAACAAGCTTGTTCATTTTAAAACCGTCAGCAAGAATTATGCCGATTTCCATTACTAATGAACCATTACCACACACAGCATCAGTAGATACGCATTGCATTGATTCTTCGTCAGCTTTTTGCCAAAAAATCAACTCGTTCTACAACCACCTTATTCACCTGATATGGCTCCAGCCGCTTCGGGGAAATCGATTTGAGGCGATTGAGATTGTTTAACGAGAATCGCTGAGGGCCGATGAATGTAAAAAATGTATTTTGAAATTCGTAATAAAAATCTTCTTGGAAATGTACATTGTTGCAGTCCGTAGCAGTATGACCACCTGTACGTTAATTGCTGCCAATGAACCAAGGAATGAACATGACGAAGAATCTGTGGGAATCGAATTCAAGGGAATCTCCAGCATTCATAAAACAGTTTACATAAACCAAGCTCTCTCTGTTCGATATGACGTTGCACTATTTGAGTGGTTACAAGGACCAAATAATTCTAATAAATAAATATGTACTTACACAACAGATCTCGCCAGGCACCTCTGCATTGCGCACGCTTCTCCTATTTGTTGCACCAATTTAGCTTAGTCTTTCCATCAGAGTGGTTGTCGCCTCTTCGTCGTTCTTCTTTGGCTTAGGCTTCGAGCATCTTCTTCGCTGAAGATTCTTTGTCCATACGTGTAACATGTCCAAGCTAACGCAGATTATAGACTGTATAATATCGATGTCATTTTAGAGCTCGTACAGATAATCGTCACCAATCCATATTCTCCCATGTCTCTGCGTCTTTTCTCCTCTTGATAGAGTGTAAGACCAGACAGGTTAGTTTTTTCAGTCGAGAGAGGGCTTTACCGCACGTTTTTTTACTAAACCCATAGTAGCATCTTTTCGCAAGTGCAATTCTCCCCCTAATTTCTAGGCTCCAGGCGGTCCGCTGTATTTTGGAATGGTATTGACCGCGCATCCTGTGCTTTGGTTTTTCACCAGGCCCATCTTCCCCGGATTCTTTTCAATTGCAGAAAATGCAGCAGTAACATCTTGCTTGCAACATCCAATGGTAAAAATGGTGCTGTACTTTTTTGTAGGAAATAGTGACCTCCAGATATACACTTGCTTTCCGCAGTACCTCTTCTATCTCGAAGCCTTATATGATATTTCGCACGATATTGAAGGGTTCGGAGAGGTCCACTCTTACTTTGATATAGCCGGTAGTGCTGTTCAATGACATTCTACAAAGCCGAACCAGCTTCGCAGGACAGACAAGTAGGACAATGTCAAACTGTCGAATGCAGCTCAAAAATGGGCAAGAATATGATGGGTGTCGTTCTGTTTTTCGATTGTGGTCTAAAGCCACACTTATAACGTCAAATCAGTGCTTTTCGACAAGACCTTGTATGAGATGGCAAAAGACAGATTCCCAGCAGTTGGCGCATGGCGATAGCAGTACAGGACAACGGATCAGGCATGGTATCCTCTAGGATGTTGTCCCAGTAAAGCTGATGTATGCACCAACTTCAACTTATCGCCGACAGCACGTCAGATCTTGATCTTTTATTTTTCTTTAGCCACATAGTTGCCATTCGTACTTCGCCATTGTTAGGTGGTGGGATTTATACGGCATCGTCGTTGATTGATGATATCAATTTTCCTCGTCCATGGACAGGATTGGTGAAGTCAACGCTTGCAAACAGCTTGGAGAAATGCTGCATGCATAATCTTGGTACGCACTGTGTATCTGTAACCAGTTTGACGGTTGGCCTGTTGGTAAAGTTTTCGAAATTTTACAACTTTCCAATAAAAGAGATTCCCTAATTTGCCTAAATCAACTTCATTTACATTTTCACTCAAATTCCCAATATCAATGATCACATCACCGACTTTTGACCACCCTCATATCTATTTCCATTCATAAAATTACAATAAATCATTTTATGATGCTAATTAAGTTCATCAACGATTCCCAGTATGTACTCAAGATTCTCCATTTTCAGATTTCATTACAATCTTTGGTACGTGCTTGGCAATAAGAATCATTGTTTGGAGATTCCAAAATTTGATAAGTCGGTTGCCTCAAGTGCATTTTTAAGTGACCACGCCTGAGTATATTATGAGACATGAATGTAAAACAGACATCAACTATTTTTAAATTTTTTTTATTAAAAAATGCAATTAAAATTATCACTCGCATAAAACGTACAAAATCATTACCACTTTTTATATTATATTAATATTAGAATAGAGTTAAATAACTTAATTAAGTAGAAAAAAAGAATCTCATGATGTATCGGCAATCTTCTCCAAAATCCAGTCGATATGGTATTGTACACTGGAATACACGCCGGGCACCTCAGGGCGAGCACACCCAACGCCGTATGAAACAACGCCAATCAGGTAATAGCGCAAATCATCCTGCTTATAAGGCTGGAAAAAACAAAATTTTATTAAATTAAGTAAAATCAATAAGCGAAATAAAATGAAATAAAGCGTAGTAAAAAATTAAAATAAATTAAAATAAAAATAAAATAAATTCAAAAAAATAATGAAATAAAATAAATTTAATAAAAATTAAAATAAATAAAATCAAATTAAATTTTCTGTCAAGAAAAAAGTAATACATTATTTTTGCAATAGATGACTGTAGTGATCTGTTATATTGCGAGCACTATTTCAATTGCTCAGGAACTAAACACGAAAACAGTTTGGAAAGGACCGGATACACAAAGAAGCTCGAGGTATGGGTGATACATGAGTTAGCGAAAGAAAATCTCATGGATCGAATTTCCATCTGCGAGTCGCTGCTGAAAAAGTAACAAAATCACTCCATTTCTGAAGCGGATGGTGACTGGGGCTCAAAAGTGGATCACTTACAGCAACGTCACGCGAAAACAGTCGTCGTGGAAAGCCAGTGAGACGGTATAAACGGTCTCCAAGCCAGGCGACCAGGAAGATTTTGTTGTGTGTTTGGCGGGATTAGCAAGGAATCATCCACTATGAGCTGGTCCCCTACAACCGAACTCTTAATGCTAACCCCTACTGACAGTAATTGGAATGTCTGAAAAAAGCACTTGCCCAGAAGCACCCGAGTTTAGCTAACAAGAGGATAATTGTGTTTCATCAGGACAACAGACAATAGATATCGATAGTGACTCGCCAGAAGCTTCTAGACCTATGTTGTGAGATTCTTATGCATCCACCTTATAGTCCAAACCTAGCACCAAGTGCCTACCATCTGTTTCTGTGTATGGTGATTGATTTCTTTAGTGAAGAATTGGAAGGAAGCCTGAAAATCTATAGTCCCAATTTTTGTCAATAGGAGATGCCTAATAATGGCAAAGAGTTATCCATCAAAACGGTACATATTTGACATAAATCAGACAATTCTAATTTAATAATGGGTTACTTTTTACTATTATACTATAATAAAATAAATTAAAAAAGAATTAAGTAAAAAATAATAAAAAATAGAATAACGCAAGTTAAAAATATAAGTTTAATTTTTTGTATCATTATTCTCTCCACTCACCTCTGGTATCATCAAAGGACCACCTGAATCACCCTGACACGTATCCTTGCCGCCAGAGAGTACACCCGCACAGAGCACACCAGAATCGAATTGATCAGCGGATATCAGACGATTAATGCGCTTATAACTTGTTTCACATACTTCATTTTTGAATATCGGAATTTGCAGCTCATTTAACACATTAGCAGAAACTCCACCCTCCATAGTTTTGCCCCAACCCACAACGAAGGGTGTGTAAGAAACAAAAGACTTCCGGCGTAGCTCAGGCGAAGTGGGTAGACAAATCGGTGAAATTGTATCTCTGAATTGGACATTTCGTTCAAGCCAAAGCAACGCCACATCAAATCGGCCATTGCGTCTGTTGTACTGTGGATGAGCCTCTTTCTACGTAGACGAAGTACTGTAGTAATCAAAGTAAGAACTAAACTGACACGTTCCACACTTACCCGCACAATATTTATATCCTCATGACGTGTCTCTGTATCCGTACTCAAGTCGTGTTCACCCAAACGCACGTATGCTCTGTATATGAAAGACATTTATTAATATTATGAGACCCAATTGAGTCATTGAAGTTCTCCCCACTCACAAATCATTTCGTATGCAATGTGCAGCCGTAACTACATGACGCGCTGTGACCAAGGTGCCACCACACTTGAATGGTGAATTTGACGAACCATCGGGGTAGGCCAATAGCGTGGCCCATGGCCAGGCACCCTTCTTACTCACTTCACCGCCAACGATTTTCTTATAAGTATTACGAGAGTAACCGCAACCTTCTTCCAAAGTGGGAGGACGTCTTGGCACCTCATTGGAATTCACCACCGTCACGGGAGCCTTCGTTACGACATTCTCACTTGTGGGACAACACACCACCGAACCAGTACCGCCGCAATTGCGATTAGAAGCACGAATGAAGTTGGCAAATTCTGGATCATTCGATTTAGCATAAAGCTCATTAACCAATTGTGGACATTTGGAAATTGCTGCAAGGCAAAAAACTCAAAGGAAGTTAATCAAAATAACATCTCTAGTACAAATTTATTTTTAAGAAGCCTAGCGCAATCCTAAAACCTTCAACTTTCTACTCACCAATACAAACACCGTGTCGCAATTTCGGATCCCTACAAGATTCGCCCGTCAAGCGTCCGTCAAAATCAACTGGTGTAGATGTAGTACTTATTGTGGGTGCTTCAGTGGGGCGTGACGTAGTGAATTGGCGTTGATTTGTAGGTGGTCTCGGTTGTAATACAGGCCCAGATGTGGCCGGCGGTAAAAAGGGATTATTCGGACGTTCAGTGAATGTTGGTTCTGTTATGGGTTCGGGCACTGGTTGTGGTCTTGGCTGCGGTACGGGCTGGGGCTGTGTTTGTGGCTGTGGCTGTGGTTGCGGTTGTGGCTGTGGTTGCGGTTGCGATATTGGCCTTGTGCAACATACCTAATTTAATTTTTATATTTAGTAAATACTGGTAGTTTCTTAACGATAGATTTTGGTTCTTACCACTGGATTACCGTTAACACTTCGTGTTCCACACGAACGCTGCGATGCTATAACATAGCGTTCGGCTTGATTACGATTGCGTATATTGAAAACGTTGGCGATTTGTGGACAGTACTGCAGTTGTACGCAGTAGCCATAATAATTTTCCTGTGATATGCAATTATACTGGCCTGGAAGAGAGAAACAAACATAAGTCTATTTTAATCCTCAACAAATAAAAGGAATATAAAAAGATCATCTTTTTCTAGATCAGCCAAAGTATTATAAAAAGTATTGTAGCTTAATATGCTTAAACAAATGCTCTCCCTGGCACTCTAAGGTTATTGCCTCCTGTCATTTGTGCACTTATCAGTGTAATTCTCAAGTGAACCGTGAAGTATTAAACAGTCTAAGAGTCTATTAGATGATAAACTCACTCGTTTAGATGGAAATATTTGGCAGCAACCAGCACGGCTTACAGGTGCCAGTTCCTCGGAGCATATTTTATCACTCTCTCACTTCATGGAAAAACACGTGAGAGACTAGGCTGACGGAACTCGCAACTGTTGCCGGACATATTATTCAGTATAATATTTTTTACAACTTTTTTAATACAAAAATGGTTGTTTATGTTTTAATTAGTCGAATTAGTTACAGTTATGCCTTGAATATATTAGATAATAGTGTCGTTTTCCCGGTTCCATATGGAAGTACTATGTGCATATGTATATCAGCAGTTAAGTTATATATTTAATAACTTATGAGCACCAATTATTTCTTGATTAAATGTTTACCGACTCAACATTTCTTCGGTTAAAGTAAAAAGTTGGTGTTTTAGTTAAGTTTGTATGAAATAACAATTTCCATGCGGACATGCTAATTTTCCTACTAACAAGTGTTTAGAAAAAATAATAAAATTAAATGCATCATCACTTGAAAAAAAAAACAATATTATGAGCTTAAATCAAATAAAGGGTGTTTCTTTCAAGACATGTTGTTTTAGAGAAGGAACAAAACGTTTTCATTATGTTTTAAAAATGATTTCGGGCAAGTGACCGCCGCTGCTGGCTCGAATAAATTCCAAACTACAGGCCCAATTTTCGATCACTTTTCGCAGCAATTGGTGCAGTATGTCAGTAATAGTGCGTCGAATATTCTCTTCAAGTTGCGCTGCAAGCTCATGACGCGATATAATAAGCTCACCAAAAATTTACTTCAATAATTTTTTTGTTTCGCTGGCTGTATGACATGTAGCGCCATGTTGTTGGAATCAAAGGCTATGTGCATCAACATCCTCCAATTCAGACACGAAAATTTCATTAATCATGGCTCTATACCGTTTCCCATTGACTGTATCGACATTAAAGCCGTCTTCATTTTTGTAGAGATATGAACCAATGATTCCCTCATTGCCCATAGAGCAAACCAAGCAGTGAGCTATTGAGTATGGAACGTCGTCCCGATAATGGCTTTTGTATTATCATCCCCCATTCAACCAAAAGTGAACTTCATTGCTGAACAAAATTTTCTTGTGAAAATCTGGATCGGTAGTCAATTCGTTTTGAGTCCACTCACGTGCTTAATGATCGTTCGACTTCAATTCTTGCAAATCACGATCCTTTCGCAAAATCTTCCATAAACTGGATGGGCACAGCTTAAACTGTTGCGCGCGATGGCGAATGGGTTCATTCGGGTCTTCTTCGATACTTCTGCTCCACAGCAGCAATAGCACTATTCACTAGAGTAAACGTAAACGCTGAAATAATTTTCGGCCGAGCTCCTTGATGTTTTTCTAATAATCGTAGGGACCTATAGTTTATTCTAAGCCACCACGAAATAGTCGATAGCCGAGAGGCGAACGCAATTAGAAAAATTAATTTTCTATAATTATGAATTTTGGTCGAACCAGGTTTGATGCCCTGGCCTTCCGAAAGCCACCACTCGGCTATTGCCTTCGAAAAAAGTATTGCCTCAGCGAAAATCAGCCTAGAAACACCCCTTAGTTATGTATGTTTAACGATAGTTTGAATTTAATTAAAATTAAGTAAAAAAAAGTGGCAATCTTCATATTAGTGATTTATGTACAATTTTTATAATGTCTTTTGTGCGGTGTTTATTCAAAGACAAAAATTTTACATAATAATTTCTAATTACGTTGTAAATTTTGTAAGTGACAGCACAATTTAAATTTTAAATGAAATGAGATTTAAATATTTTTATCAAGAATTTTTTTAATCTTTTTTTAGTAAATTTTCTGTGAGTTGAGCTATAGCATAATTTTATTTTACAATTTGTATTTTTACTTAATTTTATTTCATTTTCACCCCTTATAAATTCACTGTCACGGCTTTTAAGCACTTTATAATTTATTATCACTTTTATTATTTTTACTAAGTTTTTTTTTTGCGTAAATCGAAATTCGTAACCTTGAAAACGGCTACTGCTTGACCACCACCAACTGGTTTACTGAGCTTGCATACAAAATACTACTTGGCAAATGAGTTTACCTATATGAGTTGACGATTTCTCCTAAATTGCTATTTAATGCATATAAAAAAAGCATGTGACTTTCAAAATCGAAATGAGGACCAGCTGCAGTTTGGTTTAATGATTTTATTTACATATCATTGGCATATGTAGTATGTGTGTATTATTGATGTACATGCATATGTATTAATTTTAGCTCGCAAAACTGCTTTCACGCCAAAGGAACGTCATTTATATTGCTTTGAGTCCTTCAAGTCAAGGTTAAGGCAGAGATACATACAATCATTCAAGTCTGCTGCGAACATTCATGTCTGAATGCGAACAGAATTTACATCGAAATGTGTAGAATTATCTTCCGGGAAGCGCATTCAAATTACTTCTACTTAGCTTTGTTATAGATACTACTTAGCTTTGTTTAGATTTTTTTATATCTTGGACAGATTTTTTTTAAAGTGAATTTTTACATAAAGAGAGTTATAAAGCAAACTGGTTCGCTCCGCAATTTCATTCCAGTGCTAACCACTTCAGACACTTTGCACGCTGCGAGCAGCCACACAAACAGAAAGACACATATCCATGCTTCGTTTCACTCGTTATCATTCGTTCTCCCACTCACAAGGCTCCCTGGCATAAAATAAAATATCGCACGGCGGCCGAGTCACAAAACAGCTTGAAAATTTTACTCGTTTTTTCTATTTATATTGTAATTTACTATAGTTTGCCGGCGATTTCATCTGCATGGAATTTGAAAATGATTCTAAAAAGATTTTCTATTGTTTTTTCTTTCTTTAAGCCTACTTCGTGTAAAAAAAGTTTGCTTTCTGTATCAAATTCCACGTGAATCGAACGATTTAAAAATAAATTGGATTTGTTCCGATACATCAGACCAAAAAAAAAATCCTTTCTTGTCTGAAGCCTACATCGTATGCAGAACGCACCCTTCAAGTTCCAGGTCTCTACAATCCGATGTGGAGGGCTGTGTTCTGACATGCTTACAGCTTCTTCATTTATGTCTCACTGGTCACCAGTGTACAAATCGGAACAGTGTAATTTACCACCGGCCGGCCAATTGCCTTGTATGTTGCGAACAGCGTTTGTCTTTTCACCAGGTGCAACCGGCTAACGATTTGAGGATCTTGATACAGCTCTGTACCTTCGTCCAGCTGGTGAAAAACATAGTACGGGATTTCGCAGGTTGTACCTGTAGGTGCCTTTCAGTAAAGAAGTGGGAAAGGTCGGCGACATAGAAGTTTACTTTCAAACATAAGTTAGCAATATTTTGGCCAGTCGTCTATATCAAACAGTCATCAGCATTTGATATCAAAGGAAAATAAAACAGAAACGGAGAAGGGACACCACCCGATGAAACCCTTTGTTTAATCTTTCGGAGACCAAACCCCGTTTAGGACATCAGGTAGTTTTATTTGTTGGTCTGGCCATGCGCGGGCGAGCTACTCCTTCAATTTCTGATAAGCGTTTTGTCGTTTTTCCAAAACATGGCAGGGCCTTCACTTTATTAAGAGACGAACGGCTGATGGATTTTTATGAAGAGCTTTTATTTCATATCAGATGGGCTGAAATTCCTTGCCGAGGGGCGACCGCGATTAGAAAAAATAATTTCAATTTCTTTTTCATTAATTTGGATGCTGGACTGACCATTACCAACACTCGGCTACTGCCGCATCTACACAGAATTATAGCGCTAATTTATTGTCCACTCTGTCACAAACTCACATAAACACACACACATATACAAACAGACATCACATAGAAATAATTCTTAATAAGTACCAACAGATTTAATTAAAGATTCTCTCATTGCGTTCATGACAACCAGTTTAAATTTATTTCAAAATTTGCCATAAAATATCAACGTAACGATGATTTATACAATGAAATCACTGCTATACGTACATCTTTTTGGGATTTAAAGCTATTCGAATATTTACAGAGTTACTTTATTTGCTAATTTTTAGTGTGATTTTCTTGTAATAATAAACTTTTTCACATACTATTATTAACTTTTCAAAGCTTTTATTATTTTATTTTTTTTTTTAATTTCGGGAAAAACCTACCTTGCGAGAGAACGGCAGCGGGTAACACTGCTAAAGCAACGATTGTTGACAGCAAAATATTCGTTTTCATTTCAAATATTATTTTATTTTTCACTTGATTTAAATAAATTTATTGTTTCAATATCAAAAACAATTATTAACTTTGGAATTAATCAGGAGCACTTGTGCATGATAATTGTATTTTAATTGCAATATTTTGAATTTGTTTTCAATTTCTATTCACACCAGCACTAACAACTGAGAATCACAGGCACTAACAGCCAACGGGCAACAGCGGAGCTTCACTTTATTCACGAGATTCACGTTTTGGTCGAGATGCGCGCACTTTGATTGTACGAGTTTGTAGGCGTTCAAATCAGCACTGTTACCGTAAAATTCAAAATCAAGTTCAGATCTTCAAATCAAATCGCGTTTTTAGCGAATCATTTCAGCTCAAACCTTTCGCAAGCATTCACATAAACAAACTGACGGCCGGTTTATATTTACATTACACTTTTAAATCGCAAATTAGTAGCAGCGTGTAGTAGTTGTACATACATACATACATACCTATGTACGTATGAAGCTAGTGACCAGTAGCCGGTTGAACGTAAAAACGAGCATTTGGGAGTGTGAACAAAATCGTAAGTATTTATGAGGGTAAATGAGTGCATTAGGGTGTTTAAAAATATCTATATATGTACCTAATGCGCTGTTGATTCTGATATGCGGATCTACAATTTGTTCCAAGCTGCATGCGAACGGCCGATGGTTTTTTGTGAGGAGCTTTTTATTTCAGTCGGAGGGCTTGACATTCCATGCCGAGGAAGGACCGCAATAGGAAGTATTTACTTTCTGGTATATATTGGATATTGGTCGGACCAGGACTTAAATCAGTGGTGGACACTAGCAAAGAGAAATTACGGTATTTACGGTTTTTATATTATTCGGTTTCGTCTACTTCGTTCCGGTAAGTTTAATGTAAAAAGTTCTCTACGGTGTGGAAGCCCAATTGTCGTAATTGTCGATAAAGTACAGAAAATCCTCGAGTCTGGCCAACATATGAGCACTGTTTCTATTGCCAAAGAGCTAAACATTTCACAAAAAACCCTTGAAAATGGCTGGATGCACAGAGAAGCTCTCTCGTTGAATCGCTACTGAATCGTAATAAAATCCGAAGTGGTTGGTCGTGGTCGAAGGGCAGTGAGCCGGAACAAACTGTCCCCAAGCCAAGATTGTCATCCAGGAAGGTTTTGTTGTGTGTTTGATGGAGTTGGCTGGGAATCATTCACTCTGAGCTGCTCCTTTACGGTCAAACTCTTAGTACGGACCTGTACTCTCAGCAATTGGACTTTTTGAAAGAAGCAGTCATTCAGAAACGTCCATCTTTGGCCAACAGGAGGGGAATTGTGTGTAATCAGAGCTGTGTTTGGGAGGTTCTTAAAATGACAAAACAAACGTTAACGACAAATACGGTGCATATATGACATAAATAAATTCTAACTATGGTAAATAAAGCCTTCAATTAACATGTCATAACAATTCACTTTCGACTGGATTGGATTGCTATACTAAATTAAAAAAAAAAACAAAGCCCATCCCATTTTATGGATGCATTGGTTTTTGATCCCTTTCCGATGTAAGGAGGAAGAATATTTGAGATTTTATTTTTCCACCTACCGAGCGGCGACCGCAATTAGTGAAATAATTTTCTATAATTTTGAATGTTGATCAAAGCACGACTCGAGGCCTGGCCTTCCGAATGTTAGCACGTAATGCTAAACAATCACATTTATGTAGTTCGCCATATTTTTGAACAGACCTCATATATATGTACTCGTGGCTCTATTTATATGCGAAAATGACAACTTGATTAATAAATTTGTAAGGCAATTTTTACGGCCGTCGAGATGTAATTTACTTTGAAGCTAGGTTAATCGGAGAAAATATTTAAGTAATTCACAAAATTTGCATGCCTAACGATGGATTTTAGAAATTTTTTATGGAAGAAAATTATACATAAGTAATGCCATAGACAGTAACAATAACTAAAGATTAAAATCGTCTATAAATTATATATGTGCATATGTATGTGTTTCTATTTGATTTTGTTTTTTGTTTTTAAATTTCCTTTTTAAACACTTTAACTCGAAATTAAACACTGCTACTGCCATTTGGAAGACACGAGTTCATATCCCGTTGCGACCAATATCCAAAAGTTTGAAAAAAATTTATTTAAATAAAAAATTAAGTTAAATTTTCTAATTGCGGTCGCCCCTTGGCAGGGAATATCAAACCCTGCGAGTGTATTTCTGACTTGAAATAAAAGATCCTCGTAAAAAACCATCAGCCGTTCGGAGCCGGCTTAGTATAAATTGTAGGTCCATCCATATGTTGGGAAAACATCGACGCAAAACCACAAAATTTGGGGGAGAAGCTCGGCCGAAAATCGCTTCAGCGGTTACAAAACGCCAATTATATCAACTACTGTACGGTCTTTAGATGAACGTAAGTCTAAAGAGAGCTATAGCAAGAGAGAGAGAAATAGAAAGAGCGCGCGCTAGACACGTGTAGTAAACAGAAGACTGAGGAAACGAACTTACTCTATTGTATCATCCGAAATACATACATATATAGCAGTTTGTATACCCAAAAGTAATCTAAATAATTACAGTTATTAACTAATATATAAACAACAGACATATTTATAAATATATTATTTGTATGCTAAATATTACTAATCGTAAATGGAAAAAAGTAATATTTTGTAAAATTTGTTTGTGTAAATTTGTAAAATAAAATTTACATTTCAATTTGATCTAGTTTTACAGGGAAGTCAACTTTCAACTAGGCGAGTGACTAGAAAATAATTCCGAAAAACTTGTCTTAATAATTATATATTTATATATATGTACATATGTATGTATATACAAAATATTCTAGCATTTCCTTAATATTATGACAAATTCAACAAAAATATTTTATAAATTCACACATTCGAAATTAATTAACAACACACAAGTAGAATACTTAGCAAGCGTGTCCGGCATGCGAATTATGATGACCAATGTGTCATCATTTGTATCAACGGAGGCGCTTGTTACTGCAGCACAAAGTAAAATATTTCAGAAAAAATTGTGGCAATGAATTGTTGGCAACAAAAATAGTATCAGCAGCTGCAACAGAATTGCAATTTATACTTTTTATCGTCAGTTTGGCGTCTATTTCACGCGGATATTCCAAATTATATACGGATTTGCGCTTCAAGGTGGTTTAGTTTATATTTATTTATTTTTTTTCATTTTTACTCGTTATTCATTACTTTGGTATTGTGTGTACACGCAATTTTCAAGAATTCTAAGTGAATCATTATTATAATTTTTTTGTTGACACTTTTTAAAAGTAAAACAATTGGCAAAACCTAAAACAAATATTTATTTAATTGAGCATAAACATAAATATGCAATAAATTTAAACAAATATTTAATTACAGAAAATAATCCTTAATGAACTAATTGTGGTCGCCTCTCGGCAAGGAAGGAGAAGGACTCGGAGTGTAATTCTGAAATTAAATCATTAAATAAAAAAATCCATCGCCCGTTCGGAGACAGCCCAGATTAAACTGAAGTTAGCCTCTATTTATTGGAAATATATCATAAATTAATGGAGGCCATAAATCGGTTTAACGGTTAAAAACGTCAAATACAAAGGTTATTTTTTTAATCATGTAGTTTTGAAGAAGAAATAAAACACATATAATTTAAAGCCATGGCCAATAATCTATAGCTTTATTATAAAGATAAGAGTTGGCCATTGTGTTTTAAAAATAATATCAGGCAAGTGACCGCCGCGGCTGTATCAAGTAAATTCCAACCGAGAGGCACAATTTTCGGCCACTTTTTGCAACAATTGAGACAGCATTTCAACAATAACACATCGAATATTCTCTTTCAAGGCATCAATCGCCTCAGATTTAAATGCGTAGACAAGTGACTTCACATAACCCCACAAAAAATATTCCAGCGGTGTTAAATCACACGTTATTCTCACCAAAAGTTTCATCTAATAAATTGGTTAATCCGTTGGCTGTATGGCATTTAGCTCCATCTTCTTAGAACGAACAATTATCCAAATTAATCGACAGGAAATTCATCAACTGGCTCTCACACAGGGGAACAGAAGCTCGCAACTCACCACCAAAATCTCCAGACCTTAACCATAATGTAAATATGTGTTTTAGAGACTTTTCGACCTCAGTACACCCTATTGGAAATTTCAAGGAAGATATAAACGGCGTCTCAAGAATGGATTGTGGATTATCATCACCCCAAATGCGGCAATATTGTTTATTAATGCGTCCATTCGACCAAAAGTTCACTTTTAATTTTTTCGCTTAATACATTTTCTTGTGAAAATCGTTATCGGTGACCATGTCATTTTAGGCACATTCAGCGAACTTGTGCTGCGTTTGATGATCTTTCTGGCACAAGTTGAAACCAAGTTCCTGCCGTAAAATCTTCCATAAAGTGGATGGGCACAGCTCCAATTGTTGCGCGCTGTGGCGGATGAACTAATTTGGGTCTTCTACGATACTTCTGCTCCACAGCGGCAATAGCGACTTTGGTGAGCGCTATACGGCTTCTCTGAAGATGCAATATCCACTATGGTAAACGTGGTGCGAAACCGATCCACGGTTAATCGAATTATCTATTATGTCGACCCATGTATCTATCTATCATTATCTCATTGAAAGGCACACGTAAAAAAAATCACCCGTTCTTTCATTTTAGTATCAAATCGGGTGTATGAGGGCTATGATATAGTCCTTCGATTTCGATGAGTTTTGGTGGCAATATTTGTTTGTATATACCTAATACCAAATACCAAATTTAATGAACTTAGATGCTTTTTTGACTAATATAGGACCCAAAAACTGAAATCTGTAGCAATCGTTGTATGGGAGCTATATATTATAATCGTCCGATTTCGATTACTTTGATTAGAAATTGAAAGGAATTATTGCCGCATTAAAACTTCATAATAGATATTTTAATGAGTGTGACTCAGAAGCTTAAGCTGCTCCTCTTTCATCATTTACAACTTTACGAATATAGTACTAAGGGGAATTACAAATATTTTACAAATTTTCGAGCCAAATCCCAACAGTTAAAAGCAAATGAAAACGCACATATTAAACACTATTAAACACTAAAATATGACAAAAGAAACAATCTCTCACCGCCACACTTACTTTCAATTTTCAAACATGCGTATCTCATGATTAAATTAATATGCCATCCTCTGTCTTAAGGGCGTTCCTTAGAATTTTTTTTTTTTTAACTAGACTTGCCAACAAATCGCTAACTTGCCTGTTAACCGCAAACCTCAACCTGTACAATAAAATCAGTTAGTTAACAAGTTATTCGGCTAAGTATTTGAACTTCAACTTGTATTGTACTTAATGCGCATGCTTAAGTATGAAATTTATTTTGTTTGTTTGTTTATTTTCTGAAAAATTACGTCTTCATATCAACAGGCAGATATTTGTACTTATGTATACGTATGTGTATTTTTTTAATATTTTTTTGTTGCTAACCTGTATTCAAATGCTATGCTTTGTGTTTGCTTGCGGTTAGTATACACATACATACGTATGTATCTATGTATGTATGTCGAATAGTAATTACAGTTAATTGGTGGGAATCTCTATTGATACACGGAAAAAAATATTTATAATTTAAAATGAATTCTCTAGTCAATAAGTGTGATATCAGCAAACAGTTGATATGATCTTGTCGGCTGCTCGTTTTACCAGCAAGATCTGGCTTTGATGTTTTTAGTAGAGAACTCTATTATGTGAGAGGAAGTCTAATGTGGCAAAAGTGTTAGGGAGATTGGCGCATATCAGTGTAAAGGGACTTAACGATCTCGAAGTGATCTTCAAAGCAAAAGAGCCGAGAGTAAAACAATATTCTCTGGCTTTAACAACCGTGCTGTAAGTTCTGCATTCTTCTGACTATATGTATAAGACAACGAAGTGAGTCTGAAATGGTCGTGTATGAGGACAATACAAAAAATCTTATGCCATCAAATAAACAGTGATGTCGGGTCTTGGCTCGCACATCATCGTTGGCAGTCATAACTTTGAAGTGGTGAACACTAATATCAATACCATTAAGATTATCAGTCTGAAAATCTAACGACGAATCACTCTTTCCAACTCTACTAGTCGCTCATCATTCCCAACCACCTTTATGGTTCCGAGGGAAAGGATTTGCATATGGGTGACGGGGAATATCGCAGTGCAGGAGTCATTGAGCTTTAAAAAATATATTTATGAAGGGTTTAATCATCATGATACGTAAGCACATTGAGTGTTGTATCGGCTGAGTCTCTTCTTGCTTTATGGTCTCTATATTTATATAATATATAACTACATTCTAAGCCGCCTCCGAACGGTCGATGAATTTTTGTGGGGGGTTTTTTATTTCATATCAAAAATACACTAGGAGAGGTTAACATTTCCTGTCGAGAGGCCAAGTAAGGCCAAGACTTGAGCTCATGATCTTCCGTATGGTAGTAAGTTGTGGTAACCACGCGGCTATTGCGACCGTTACGATGTTCTTTGAATTTCTTCTCTTATGGATTGAAGTTTGATGAAAAAATTAGGGGTGACACGATTCATAGGTAAATATTTCTGTTTTTAAAATCAAGTAAAATCAAGAGTTCAATGCATGAGCTCTATAAGAAAAGATCTTTGCTCACTCATGATGTGCCTTATCCTCACTTACACGATTAAACATCACCGTGCTTTTTAACCACTTACAATCTGTCACTGTCTGACTAACCATTGTCTGGTTAAGGTGCAGAGTAGACTTTTTTGCACCACCTTCAAAAGAACATTGGGTAGGTTATTGAATAACATGGAAAACAACAACACAAAATAAAGCTACTTCAATGATTTAGCAAATTATAAGCCAATTAAAAGTAAACCATCTGGGCGTTCTCTTGCAGGTCGCTTGCAAAAAAAGGTCTATTATTGAAATTTAGATAGGCGGACATTGCTAGAAAAAAAGAATACTGTCTTATTCATGATCTCTGAAATCTTCTAAATAAATAATAAAGAGTTTTAAAATATTCCTAATCTTATATATTCCCCGCATTCAACCGCATGCCAACCTTCAAGTCAGTAGCATTGAGTGCGAATGCATAAAAAATACATATCGATTATTTTTGCAGCAAAGACATATAATATGTACATATGCTTATATTATATATCGATTGATCTGAAAATACTATTTAAAACTTCTCCATATACCTACATATGTATACGTTCATAGACAAATTTTGTAACTTAATTAATGAAGTTTTAATTTGACGTTGATTGCAGTCCATCCTACGAATTTGGTAAAACCCCAAGTGATATAATCTAACCGCAAAAATATGTATATGTATCTTTGTGCATATATACTGATTTAACTCTATTATATAGCTCACTCATAACACTGTGAAGACCGAAGACATGACATGAATGAAGTTAACCAACTCGTACATTCGCACTTGATAATGAATTCAAGTTCATGGCGCAAGTGAGTTGTTTGTATGAGGGAATATATACTCGTACCATAAACATACATACGAGCGTATGTATGAACAAAGCTTAACCATCGATCGTTGACAAATTTCGATTTAACCTCTTTCATGTAGATATCTACGTAAATATTCAAAATTTTAATGAATTCATGCACAAATATGGAGGGAATAATAATTTGTTAACATATATACATACAAATGTACACACATAGTGTTAATTGTAGATGTTTACATTAAAGGAACATGACTAAGTTACTGTCATTATTTTTTAGAGCCTTAAACGCTCATAGACATCTAAGTCATATTTATAGTTAAATATTTGTTAACCATTTTTGGTGGAAATTATACCTATATACATATAAATATATGTATCTTCATTGGGAATAAGGTGTTAAAACTATTGATCGCATTTTAATTGGCATTTGAATCTATAATTTAATTTCATTTTTGGCATATATGAATTTCTCATAATTTATTGCTATCGAGTTGTGATTAATAGTAGGTTCCATAAAACAGCAATTTGATGTGTGTCTTAATGTGTTTCAGATATAATATAAAGGAGGTTTTTTTAGACAAATGGTTTTCAAGAATAAAAAAAACGCATATAATTTAATGTTTCAGCCAAGAATTTAGCTTTATTATGAAGAAAAGGGTTTGCCATTGAATAAATTCAAGCCGAGGGCTCAATTTTTGATAACTTTTTGCAGCAATCGGGGCCGTGTGTCAACAATAATGCGCCGAATATTCTTCTCCAAGGCGTCGGTTTTACCTGCATAGGCATCGAGTTATGTGAAGTCACTCCACAAAAGTTTCCTTCAATATATTGTTTGTGTCGTTGGCTGGCATACAGCGCCGTTTTGTCAGAACCAAAGGCCGTCCACATCAAGATTCTCCAGTTTAGGCACGAAAAAGTCATTAATCATGGTTCTACAGCATTCTACATTGACTGTAACATTATGTCCTGCTTCATTTTTGAAGAAATAATTATTTCCACTGCCCATAAAGCACACCAAAAAGTGACCTTTTGAGGATGAAAATCGGGATCGGTGGCCATCTCGTATTGGCATTCACCGAACGACCGACGAACATAATGGTCGTTCGGCTTCAATTCTTGGATGAGTTGGATTTTGTAAGCCGGCAAAACAAGATCCTTCCATACCACACACACCTTGAATATGTCTCTTCAAAAATGACCTCATGCGACAAATAAATGTCCTTTGCGTATATACCTATAGATAGTTCAAAAGCTTGGAGCTCTCATTCAAGCTACCGGATCCTTATAGTGTGCTCTAGACCGAGAATTCCACTAGCCGTAAACTACATTCGATCCGAATGCTTAGGAAGAGACTTCACCTTTATCTTCTGTGACAGCCAAGCAGCAAGAAAAACTCGCGGCACTATTGAGTGGATTACAGCTAGTTTGAATATCTGATCACAGAGACAACGAAGGCTAGGGAAAGGGATCACAGGGGAGTAAACCTACGAGTTCAAGCAGTTTCTTTTAGATAAAAAACGTATCGATAAGCCTTTCGTTATAAACAAACTAAGGGACAACACTGCCGAAAGTATAGCCAAATTTGGGTGAACGAAATGGTACCGGAAAAGGCCAAATCGCTCATACTATCTGCATGATCACGCGATAATACCTAGAAAGGCTTACATAAAGACTGGTTGCTTCTTTCAGAAAATGTTCCAGATGTAACAGAAATGGCAAGTAGAAGGAAATTATCGATTCACCTTGAAGTCACTTATTTAGATAGCCTTTCAAATGAGGCAGAGGCTAGAGTAACATGAATGGAAAACAAACGAAACGTTTAGAACAATGTCGTTGTATCACAATGACCTTACTTTAGTGGGCTATTCCACCTAACTTAACCTGTAACTTACTGGCAGTCGTAATGGTGGGTAGTAGTACATTCACCAAGTCATAGAGCAACGAGTTCGCGTACTAACCAGACCAACATCTCAGAAGGATTTTCTTAAAGTGGACACTCCTTGGGGAGGAATTAGCACTGCGTTAGAGTATTGGTCCGACCAAAAGCCAAAATTATAGAAAATTAATTATTTTAATTGCAGTCTCCCCTCGACAGAGAATTTTAAGCAATTCGAGTGTATTTCTGACAGGAAAAAAAAGCTTTTCATAAAAATCCATCTACCGTTTGTGTACACGTATAGGTATATCACATTTCTCCATATCTCATCATACCATCGGCACCGTATGGGTCATGAACACACTCTCCCCTCATACTTTTTTTCTTCCGAGAATTTAGGGATACTTAAGTGTGAAATTTCCAAAAAGAAATTGGCATATAATTTTTCATAAAAAACTTTAATATTAACGATTAAGAATGTCACATTAAATTGGCACATAAACATTATATCTTTTTATTTCCCTACACAAATTGAGGTAATCTGAGTTTATACAAATTCTAATCTTTCTCTGAGAATTTTTTTTCTGTTACAAAACTGCTTGCTTAAATACCAAATAATTAAAAATAAAGTAAAAAATATGATTACTTCTATTTTCCTCTCCAGTCATGTTTCGGCTAAACACTCCAATATCCAATCTATATAGCTACGTGTGCTCGTATACACACCCGGTATGCCAATGCGACCACAACCGATACCATACGAGACCACACCGAGCGCATAGAAACGTGTTATGCCTTTGTAAGGCTATAAAAAACAAAAATAAAAGAATTTAAAAAATATATAGGTATATAAATTAAAATCTAAATTATGAAAGTAAGAAAAATATTCTGTAGCAGCACTCACCTCCGCCATCATTAGCGGTCCACCCGAGTCGCCGCCACAAGTATCACGCCCACCACCTAAATCGCCTGCACAAACTACCGTGTCGTCGAATTGTTGACTCGAGACAAGCCTCCTGTTGGCCTCGTAACTTTGTCGACACACCGAATTATCCATAATCTCAATTTGTAATTCTTGTAAAATGTTCGAGGAACGTCCACCTTCCATCAAACGTCCCCAACCGGCGACAAACGGGTGATAACCCACATAAGATTTATTTCGTAGCTGCGTTGAGAAGGGTAGGCAAATGGGGCATATAAGATCTGCGGAGAAAGCTTTTTAAAATTTTGTATTTTTCTTTTTTTTTCAAGCAATGGTTTGTATCTTACCTGTGAATTCGACGTCCTTCTCCAAATATAAGATTGCTATATCGTAACGTCGATCTCGACCGCCGAAGTTTGGATGTTTCACGGACTGTTAGAAAGAGAGAAATTTTTGATAATTCAAATTGTCTTAATATCACTCATTGTTCCGGATCTTCGCTAAAACCAGTGATAACCACACTAAAGTCACTTCTACCAGACCCCAAACTGAAAGGAATTTAGCGGACGGCTTCCAACCTCATTATAGGAGCGCTGCGTTTAACTCCTACGAAAGAAAGCCGTTGAAACTCCCTTAAATCATTTCCATCTAGATCTGCAGGCTAAACTATAAGGGAACTGAAAGATCATAAAGCTAAAGGCAACCCAATCTTGGAGTAACCGCAGTACAGGAGATCTTTACACCATTTTCGGGAAAGGTGGATCACACTATCTAAACTTTATATTTTGATATGTATTTTCGATCAGAAATCCAAAATCTGCACTTTTACTCGGCAAAATAATTGCACAGATCGGTCCTCACCAGTAGGATTAACTAACAAGTGGTAGCGGTCGAAGAACAGAAAACATAATATCTACGCTATCTATTCACGACCTTCATTAGTAACCCAGCCAGCATAATAACTGGACACTGCCTGAAAGGAACTAACTGGTAAGAGGATGGAATACTTATCAAATGACTTCCGTCAAATCTGCCGAGACCTAGATGAGTAGAAGTTGGTAAAGCACTCCCCTAACACTGCTCAGTAGCCGCTACATCCGAATGGGAAACATTACACTCCACTATATGAAGAGACATCGGCTTGAATCCTGCACTGACCAAACAATCGAATGACAGAAAAAAAATTCTGATTGCGGACGCCCTTCGACAATAATCGTCAGCCGCTACGAGTGTAATGGTGGCAGCAACTAAAAATCACCTCAAAAAAATTGTTCAATATTCACCTTCACCACATCGATGTCCACATGTTTGGTTTCCGTTTCGGTGCTCAAATCGTATTCACCCAATCGTACGAATGATCTGAAAATTTATTTAGAAACAGTTATTTTTTGAACATCAACGCGGCTCTTACACTCTTTCAACTCACAAATCGGGCAATATGCAATGAGCCGCCGTCAATACATGCCTCGCCGTTATCAGTGAACCACCACAACGAAAGGGCGACAAACTGTAACGATCATAACCGATCAACGCCATCCACGGCCAGGCGCCCATTTGGCTATTACCGCCGCCAACAACTTTGATAGACAACGCCGATGGGCGTGTTAGACCACAACCCTCATCTTCCGTTGGCAAATGCCATGTGGCACCATTAGAACGGGTCATCGGCTTGCGCTGCTCCACCTTCGGGCAGCAGATATTCGTGCCGATGCTGTAACATATAGCGTTAGAGAGCTCTAATTGCTTGCGGAATTCCGTGTCGGTGGGATTTTGTTGAGCGCGTCTGAGTAACACATCGCAACTTTGAAATGCTAAAAAGAAAAGGAAGAGAAATGAATACTTAAAGTTTTTATATATGCATACCAAGAGCATAACACATTGTTCGTTGGTGAAAGGGGAAGAGGGAAGAAAAGAAGAGTAAGTGAGAGAGCGCACTCACGTTTGCAACTGCCTTGACTGCCATCGTGTGGTACGCGGCAGGTTTCCGGCGGAGAATTATTGTCATCCGACCCGGAACGTTCGTCATTGTTATGAACTGGTGAAACAGTTGTTGTGGTGGTGGTTGTTGTACTCTTTGCTGGCGTTGGCACTGGTGTAGAGGGAACAATTTGATTATCATCCTGACTTGTGTCTCCAAAGGTCGGGCGGCTGCAGCAAAGCTGTAAATACAGAGTTACAGATGTGGGTCAATTATGTACATACGAGTATGTATACCAAGTAAACTTATTTCCTAACTTACAATCGGATAATTATCGGGCGTGATGCGATTGTAACATATATTGCGCAAAACTTTTGAATAACGCGTCGCTTGGTTCACATTCAGCTTCTCGTACAGTGTCAACACCTCTTGGCAGTATTTCAACGAGACGCACTGGCCCCAATCACCTAGTGGGGTGCGACAGGCGTTGTTTGCTGGCACTTGAGTACGAATATACAAACAAACAAATGAACAAATAAATACATGAGGACTTGTGTGATCAAAGTAAATATTTATAGAGATTGCCTACCTTCGAACGCCATCCAACCGTGTGCATTTGTTGTTGCCAACGTGAAAACAACTTGCATTAATGCAATTACGCATTTTGATTTACACATTGTTACAACGATATTTCTACTTCCCCCTTTCCTTCCGCTTTGATTTCTAATAATTGATAAACACTTGTGTTTGAGTAGACGCTTTGCTGGACCGTGACTGTGTGGAGTGTACTAAACTTGCGGGAAATCAGCGCTTTACTAAACCTTGATTACAATTATTTTACTATTTACTAGACTTCGTTTGCTCAGTGAGCTTGACTCTGTGTTTGTTGGTAATAACTGTGGCACAAAAATATTATTATTTGTTGTTGTTGTTGTTATTGTTAATTTATAAAAACAAAAAACCCAATTTGTTTGGACTTCACCAAATTACATTTTCTCTCAGCGCATCTTCACGAACTTAACAGCATCAAGAGCATTAACAACACTGTGCAACAACAAAAATTAACATAGTAGAAAAAAAAATCAAAGGATTTTCGGAAAATAGCTCCTGTATATTTTTTGTGATTGTTAGTCATTAGCCACGTTAGGGCCCGATAGTACTGAGAATCCTAATACTAATACACTTTAGCCCAGTTACATTTCAACAATTCAGATTCTATCTTAAGCTAGCATCTCCAATGAATAGCTCTCTCATGGTGAGCTTGGCAAGTACAGACTCTTCCATGATAACGAAAGCAGAAAGGAACTGCACACTTTGCAAGTTCGTTGGCTATCTCGTTATCCCGGTATCTCTGACGTTTCTGGTTGTATTGTTACAGATTCCAAGGATCTTAAAGCTGTCGAACTATCCGAGAAAATATAGATTTAATATTGCCAAGAGTACCATTAAACTAGACAACAGACTTCCCCATGTAATCCCGCCAGTTTTGTTTCAAACCCAATACAGTGATCCGGTAGGTGAAAGTAATGCTAACACAAAGCTGCTTTGAGTGTATTCCTCCACCGACCGTGTTATCTAGTTTTTACACATCCATATAAAGATCTATCGAGTTTACATATGCTGGAACTATCCTGTTTTGTTGGTTGCTCTCAAGAATAACAAACTTATAGTTCTTCGAAAAGTTAGTTCAAAAGTTACTTTAAAGAATATAAAGTGGACAGAGCCTTCCTGTGGTTGAAGTAGTTGAAATACACATCTAATGTAATTTAGCGCAAAATATTTAGAACATTTCAACTCATAAACTCTTTCTAAAACAGTTTCTTTGATCCTTACTTCAAGAATTTTCTAAAAATTGATTTCAGAAAGTCGTTGGGGGTTGAATTGCTCTTGAAAATTATTGGTTTAAAAATTTTTCATGAAGTATTCTCAGATAAAAACTTTATGCGAATAACTTGGAAGTTCCTAGAAAATATAAAACAAAAACTTCCCTATAGAAATGTTAAAATATTTCAACTCTTAAAAAAACAATAAGTTTATTGCACAGTGTAATATCGTCAGCGTGTTATTTAGAGACAGTTTTATGAGCTTTCTTTGCATGCTACACAATACAAATATTCTGCAAATCACTTCGTCGTATCCACAACAAAATAAATTCAACTTTAGATGTCCCAAAGGACGAATGAAGGCTTAGACGCTGCTGGCGACACTAAAATTTTTACTTTCAACAAAGTTCAGTAGCATTTTTATATACCTTTAACCTAAACTTCCTGCCTGGAAAATCCGAATTAATATCTATACTACTTGTAAACTGGTATTTGAGGGGTGACGGTATACCAGTTCGTTAGTGACTAGTATTATAACAGTTCTTATTCAGTTATTATGAAGAGTCATTGGCTTAAATTCTGATCCAGAAAATATCGTGCTCGGATGCAACCAAGATGAGAGAGTTCCCTAAAAAAATGGTGAGGCCTAAGAACAATTATTTTTTCAGACTTGAAATAAAGCTAACTAGCCTTTTATCCCCCTCAAAGGGAAAAACATTGCTCTTAGCAAGAACACACCCATTGTTAGAAGTCTACAGCTAAATATGTTTAGAAATTTTTTATTTTCAATTTTAGATTTTGTTTAGTCAATACTCAAACCTAAAACTCTCTGATAGTTATCTATTGACCTGAGCGACTGCAGAGACTGTTCTACGAGTAATTAACGCTCCTGTTAAACAATATTGGCTACACTTTTTAAAATTGAATATAAAATCGTAATTAAAATAATAATTATAAATTGTCTGTAATGGAGTTTTTCACTTCCTCCAATCGGAGCGAGAAATATATTATACTTTTCTCAAGTGTCTAATTGTTTATTGTAGTGTTACTACTAGATTTGATAATGCATTTTTAATAAAGTGCTCATACATACAAATATTTATATAAACTATCAATTCAACTCTTCATTGTTATTATTGCAGTTGCAAACGGTAGCGGCAGTAACGACAGCACGTCATTGCTTCTCTTAACTAGAAAGCTAGGTAATCAGTCATAATCTCACGAATTACAATAATAGAATTGAACGAGAGTGTCATTCGATAATCTATAAAAAATCTATTTTAAATTCAACCATACATACGAATATGTATATTTATAAATTGTGAATAGAATTTGTAGTTTGGGTTTATTTCGAAAGAGAGTAATTATTGTTAATCGAATAGTTTTATTTTTATTTTTTTTTTTTGTATTAAATAAACAGTAATTTTCAGATACTATGACAAGATGAGACGATGTTGAGTTATAAACACTCAATATTATTGTAATATAAAAATTAAAGAGGTAAAAATAATAAAAATGTAATTTTTTTTCAGAAAATGGCAACAAATTAATCAAAAATAATAATTATTCTCAACATTTAATATCCATAACATAAAATATTTACTGAAATACATAAAATCGCATAACACTAAGTCGTATGAGCGAGTATCCATGGCATATAGGACGCTACACGAGTGTAAACGCCAGGGAAACCAGGTCGGGCACATTCATAGCCATAAGAGACCAGACCCAAAATAAAATAATGATAAACGCCATTTTCCAGCTAAAAAACAAAAAATAAATAAAACATAAATTAACGGTTCAAGCATGCGTATATGTGTATAAGAAGCCAACAAAAAGTACATTTGTTGAGAGTTTGTATTGTAAAAGCCAATGAACTCGGAAGCCAAATAAGTTGATTCAGAGTTATATGTAAGAATGCGAAAGACTTGTTGCACTCAGTGAGATAAAAAACATTCTAAATGTATGTACGCATGAACAAATGCAAGTACTTATATAAATATGTAATTACCATCGGCATCATTAATGGTCCGCCGGAATCCCCTTGACAAGCATCCACATGTGAATTGCCAGCGCAAATGAACTGTATTAAGAAAAAAAATAATACAAAAAATAATTTATAATAAAAACTTAAATTTTTTTTATATTTCTATGGTGAGTAAGTTTGTTATGATTACGATTAGTTAATATAAAATATTTAGATTTTTAATAAAATTTATATTTTCCAATAATAATTATTTCTAAATGAAACTATTAAGTTATTATAGATTAGTTTTATTGACATTTCAATTAATCAGCAATTACTACTAACCGATTAATCGCAACCTATTTCTCAAGCGACTCACCTTTTCAGTAAACACCAAATTCTGAAACACAGATTTGTATGACTGTTCACAAGTCTGTTGACTCACAATCGGCACCTGCG
The DNA here is from genome assembly GCA_037013455.1 of Ceratitis rosa. Classification (NCBI taxonomy): domain Eukaryota; kingdom Metazoa; phylum Arthropoda; class Insecta; order Diptera; family Tephritidae; genus Ceratitis; species Ceratitis rosa. Next base: position 6,427,246 of record JAWMAG010000031.1, on the reverse strand, counting down.
CATCTCGCAAAACATTGGAACTGGGTCCCTGAAATTTAACTGCACCCCAACCAGCAATAAATGGATTATTACCCACAAAATCCTTTGCGAATGCTTCTCCTGCGGGTAAGCAAATGGGGCCAATGTATGCTAAAGAATATAAAATGATCAATAAAATGTTCAACCTTTTGCAGGAAAAAATTTTAAGTATAACTTAAAATGATAAATAATTATTTTAAACTAACGGTATTTCCACCTGGTCGCAGATTACACTTTTCACATATGCTGCAAGTCGCAACTCTTTTCCAACACTTTTTTATTGGTTTTTTATTTTAATTAAAAATTACAAACAGGTGGCAACTCTCCTCAAAAATTCTTCACCATTTACCTTGATAAATCTCTCTCAATCACCCAATAGTAATTTACTTGTGTAATGTATAAAGCATCTAATCATTTCTTTCAAATTGAAAGTTTTAAGTAGGTGGCAACGCTACTAAAAATATTTTTTCATTAAGCCTTTATTTAATCTCTTCAGTTTCAAACTCTTATTATAATATTTCCGAATTGTAATTCTAAATCATTCTTGAGCCCACTCGAGCGTACATAGAAACAAGTCGTCAAAAGGCGTCACTGCAACTTAAGCTAATATTCCGAGAAAAACATCTATTACTCACCTGTTTCCGGTGCCGGTGCACTCAGTTGCACCAAACCAATATCATTGATTACATAACGCGCATCATATTGCTCATGTATTATTTTACGTGCGATGGGTATATTTACAGCACCAGCTTCATTCGGATCATTAAGGTCATGCGCACCGAGCCGCGCTGTGTAGAGCATAGGATTAATACAATGTCCAGAGGTTAGAACATAACGAGCGGATATTAAGCTGCCAGCACAAAGGAACTTCAAAGTGTTGGCATTCAATTCATCACGATAGCCCAAAGCGACGATCCATGGATAAGCGCCTAAAATTTATAAGATTATACATATAAATATATCCTTTAATCCACCCACCTCTTCTCGCTTCCGTGCCGCCCACGACTTTATTTGTATAAGCGCCACTTAAACCACAACCGCCACCACGTCGTTTCATAGGCAAACGCGTTGGCAACCCCATTGTCGTTGAAGAACTTATAATTGATGGAATATATGATGGCAACATTGACGTTTGTGTGGGGTTGAGTAGTGCAGGGGTTAAGGCGCCTTTTGGTATAACTGGCATATTCATCGTTGGTATGAATGAAGGTGTCAAAGGCGATGTAGGTGTTGTTGGTATGGCCAGCGTTGGTGTTTGTACGTTTGGATTTGTGTTTAATGAAGAAAAGGTAAATATTGGTGTATTCGTATTCAATTGCTGCGGTGCGGCAGAATTTGGCATCATTTGGTTGGATTGTGGCAATATCGGATTTTGACTGCTTCTAAAGGAGACACAGCAGATCTGAGAAATGGAATAAATACATTATACAATAAATATTTAATAAAGGTACAGCATAAGAAATATGTTGGTATAAAAGTTATAACATTGGCTTATTAAAATATATACAATATATCGAGAATATGATCCTAAATTTCCAAGTCGATCCCAATTAAAGTTTCGGAGATGCAACCTTGGGAAGCTGCGCACTCAAAGGTAGGTAAGCTCAGCACTTTAAACTTTAAGCGCGTGTTTTTCGAAACTATGTGTTTCAAAGTCGTTTGTCAAAAGTTCTCAAAAACTACTTAACCGATCTTGATGCAATTTTATGCAGGTCTTTGAGGTACAATTCAGAATGGATCAGATGAAGAAGACTTTTTAAAATTACAACTATTTGAAAAAAAAAATCTACCAAAAATGTAAATTTAATTTGTTTGCATCAAATGATCCTATCATGAATTCTGCTGTCAACGCAGACGCAATATTTTCCAAGGGATACAGGTGGAGTTATGAAAATTTCAGAAATTCTTTTTCAAATGTATGTATGTCATTAAGACAGTGAATAGTTTGGATACATTATTGAATCATAATTTTTACATGAAAATATAAATTGTTAAAAATATTACATTTCCTCCCTAATAATCCCGTGTAACTCTATAAATCAAAAGACCGATTGTAATCTGAACGAATTCATTATCTAGGTATATACCGTAAATTGGTAAATTGTTTCAAAATTCATAATGACATAATTTTTGGTACTAAACCTCTATAATTGCATACCTTTTTTCAGCACTTTTAATCAATATACCGCCCACCACCTTCAAAATGCACATAACTCGAAAAATCCCAATTTCGAATTCTGCATGGGAAATTATTGTTATTAAACCTATATTATTCAAAATTGGTTTAATATTAAAAAAAAACCATATTTGTCTTGGGTATACCATTTGAATTTATGTCTATTTGTATTCAAAAAAAATTAACACTTTAAGATAATTAAAGTAGTTGTAATTCGAAATTATAATATTTGAAGCCGATCTCATAATCTTTCGTCTTCTATTTTTTAAATAGTTAAAAAACACTTTTATTTCCATTACTGGAAAATTTTGAGTTGTGCCTCTTTTAAAGATGTTGGGCGATTGAAGTGGCTGCCGGGCATCGGCACACCTACGTGTAGGTCCAAACGGGCCTACCATTGAGAATACCAAAGATCCCCACCCTCTAATTGAACCAGTGCGTAGAGTTTGCAAAACTGAGCAATTGTCGCATCTTAGCCTCCGCTAACTCGCCCAGGTCTCCAAAGATTGCCGCATCTAGAGACTTCAGCTTACACCTCCAAAATGCGGGGCATTCGCAAAGAAAGTGCCTTCAAGTATCCGATGTTTCTTTCTGTCTGCAACTTCTGGGGGAATCATTAAATGGCTCGCCCAATCCCTCTGCATACCTGCTTAATAAGATATGTCCTGTAAGAAGACCTATAACTGTAGACATATCCTTCCTTTATCCTTCACTTACTATTACTCAATAAATAAGGTAAAGATTAATTTTCCATCATAAATAATATAAAAGGTTTTGGCTTAGAACTCATAACCATATAAACATGCTCTCTCGGCACATAAGATTGCTGTAAGCAAATCAGGGTAATTATTGACTTTGTTATGCCATGATTTTATTTTTGTCAGAATTCAGTATTTTTGGAACAAACTTCGGAGACAAACGCTTCATTCCCAAAACCTAGGTAGGTACAGCGGGTGTCTGATGATACACCAACTCTGCTTTTAGGATTCCCATTGTGATACTATCGAGACTGAAATTCCCCAAAGACTATCATGTCTTCTCTAAATCACCCTGTGGTCTTAATAAATTTAATTAATGTGGACATTTTTACATGTGCAACTTCTTTTCCATACAAATCCTCGCGGCCGCATAACTCTAAACCAAATTTCTCAATTTCGCCATTAATAATTTCCAGCGCTATATAATAATAAAAATTCATATATTGCTAGTACTCACCATGAAATTATTACCATCAAAACCACACATTGAACCGCTCACAAAAGTCTGAAAATCCTGAATATTTGGCGAAATTCTAGCAGCTTCATAATAATCCTGAATAAGTTGAGGACAAGAATTCATATGTACACATTGTCCACTTCGTAAACTGGAATCGACACAACTTTTTGCTAAATGGAAATCGAGATGGAAGTGTGTAAAATAGAAAGAAAGGAAAAATAATAAAAATTGGGGTCAATAGAAATACACAAAAAGTGTCATAAATATAAAAAGCAACAAAACAGTATTTTAATGAGGCCTCATTAAAATAGCCGCTAATAATATTATTAAATATTTTTTACACGTATGTATATATGTATATATAGAGATTGGCTGGTAAAATGAAAATATTGCATAGAAACTTACCAATTTATTTTTAGATATTTTCTAGAACAATACCATTTTTATATTGAAAATTTACCAATAAAACATGAATTTTCATAATTAGCTTACAAGTAAACTGTCGAACGATTAACCGTTATTACAAAACCAAAAAATATAATACTATAATATATTTTTATATAATTTTTATTTTTTATAAGAAAATATATTGCTATGTAAGATTGTTTTATTTTTTTAAGCCAAATATTTTTTAAGTTTTTACATATATATTTTTTAGAAATTTTTCAAAAATAAATTTATGAAAAGTACTTGTTTGAAAGAGTTGTTGATTTACTCCCATAACTTACAAACCCTAAAGAAGTTTTGTTTTATTAAAATTATATTTTATTGAAACTAAGCCTTTAAAAAAAAAACTAAAAATGTTGTAATAATTAACTTATTTAAATAACACCGAGAAACACTTTTCACTTTCTCCTTCTCCTACGCCGACGACGACCACCAAGCGAACTGAAAACCATCATATCCGAGCCGATTGGTCCAGGCGAAAGCCCTAAATTAGGCGGATTTGTTACGCCACTTCGTGCAGCTAAGGGAAAATTGGAAAAACTTGCACCACCACCAACACCAGCTTGTGGCGGTGGACCTTGTGCCTGATTCGTTTGAGTATTGATTGGCATAAAAGTCATAGGATCAGCGCCGCCGCCTGTCATCATAGGTTGTTGCATCATTGCAGTTACGCCCATACCCATTCCACCCCCTGCCATACCACTTTGTCTCGGGTCGATGCAAGGACAATAGGGTATTGGACGTACGCCACCATTCAAACAGACGAGCGGTTGTGTCGGACACGGTGTTAGAGTTGTAACTGTTGGTGGTGTTGGTGAAAATGTTGGTACTGTGGTAGCGGTTGTTGTTGTTGTCGTTGCTGCAGTTGTTGTCGTTGTTGTTGTCGTTACTGTAGATGGCGTTGACAATATAATACCGGGCGGTAATGTGATTAACGGAAAATAACCTGGATAGAATGGGCAAATTCCTTTGATACCCGCAAGATAACTCAAAAATGGCCAAAAGTAAAGTTTATAACAAAGTTCGTTCCACAGCATGATGATCGATATATACGAGTATATCCACTAAGTAACTCCAAGTATGTATGTGTGCGAAACACCTTTGGTAACCTGAATGCCCTCGAATAACTACATCCGGGTTATATTTTTTATATTTGCGCCGGCTCGAAGACCGACTAAACTCTATGGCGTATTGCATTCGACTGATTGAACAACATTTGCCAAACGCGTCCGTTATGGTGATAGTTTCACTTTTTAGTTGGTCTGCAAAGTGCGCAGTAATTTCCTGCTTCATGCGCTTCAAAAATTGTTACTATTTTTTCAAACTAATCGTTGGCGTTTGCATTGCTTTTTCTGTTAATTTAGAATTGAGGTGAACGCATTGTCATCTATTAAAATCAATTATGCATATAAATTTAATTACAAACTAACATACGGGGCCGTAAGTGATGAGTTATGTAAATGCTTAGGAAGGCCTAATATTGAATTAACGGGTCTTTATGTATTTAAGCAAAATGTGGTTTTCAAATCAAACGACAATTGGCGAACCATCTAGATACATAAGTTGTTTCTGTTTATTTGGTGAGAAAGCATGAAATTTGAAAAACAACGAACAGACCATTAGGGAGGGATCGCTTCAAATATTCAACATCGTAGCTGAAATAAATAAGTCTAAAAAAATAAAGTTTCACTTGTTTGACTCAACCCCATATGATCCGATCTGGGAGTTAGAAGTCTAAACAAAATTGTGTTTAATTGAATTTAAACAAAATGGGAAACACATATGTATGTGCTCTAAATTCTTTTAAGAATTCTAACAAAAATGTCTATGCTAAAGGTTTATGGAACTAAAGCACTTTATACGATGATATGGAACTCCAATTATTAAGTTCATTCTGATAAGTTAGAATCTGTTCAAAAAAAAATTTACTTTTTGCATTGAGTCATTTCCGTTGGTAGTAGAGAATCTTCCTCCCTATACCAAGCTCTAAAGCTTCTAAGTCTATCTACTCTCGCAAGTCTTTATTTTATTTTATTTTATATTATAGTTTATTTTATTTTATTTTATAGTTTATTTTATTTTATTATATTTTATATTATTTATATTTATATTATTTTATTTTATTTTATTTTATTTTATTTTATTTTATTTTCTTTCTTACTTCTTTTATTTTATTTTATTTTATTTTATTTTATTTTATTTTATTTTATGTTATTTTATTTTATTTTATTTTATTTTATTTTATTTTATTTTATTTTATTTTATTTTATTTTATTTTATTTTATTTTTATTTTTATTTTTATTTATTTTATTTTATTTTATTTTATTTTATTTTATTTTATTTTATTTTATTTTATTTTATTTTATTTTATTTTATTTTATTTTATTTTATTTTATTTTATTTTATTTTATTTTATTTTATTTTATTTTATTTTATTTTGTTTTATTTTATTTTATTTTATTTTATTTTATTTTACTTTATTTTATTTTATTTTATTTTATTTTATTTTATTTTATTTTATTTTATTTTATTTTATTTTATTTTTTTTTTTTTTTATTTTATTTTATTTAATTTTATTTCATTTTAATTTATTTTATTTGATTTTATTTCATTTTTATTTTGTTTCTTATTTTATTTTATTTTTAATAAATTAAATTATTTTGTTTAATTTTATTTTTGCTTACAAAAATATTCACTCTTTACCCACGCTTTAGCTCATTACAAACCGCATTGTCTTAGGTTACGCTTTGCTTTTATGCATACTCACATATACACACCTATATAAATTGTATCAGCAAATGTAGTTATGTGCATTTTTCCTGCGATAAAAATCATAATTTCATGCATGACGGCTTTCTAAAGAACAAAGTGTTTATTTGAACAAATTAAAATAACTCGGCCAGCGCGCTTTTTATCAATCTTTTTAATATTCAATTTTATTGATGTTACCTACGTATTGCTGACTAGTTGGTTTATCCAATTTTCTAATTGTATGCTATTTTGTAATCGTTGTTGGAATGTGTTTGTATTCACACTTCGAAATGGTCGGTAGGAAATGATCAGTAGTCAAGTATTGCTTTTGAGCAATTAAGAGGAGCACCGAAATTTTTTATAGCAAAGGGGGTATTTAACTTGAAAATATTTTTCATTTTTTACATTGTTTTATTTAACAATTAAATACAAAAAAATACTGTTGCAAACTTACATGTATATTTTTTGGGGAAACGATTTTGAACATTCAAATAGGTCCTAAAAATTACCCTTAATGGCTTTCATTTATTTTATTTTTTATTTAATTTTTTTTTAGGAAAATGCAAAATGCAAATGCTTTACTTTGTAAACAAACACGTTGCGACTGTTCTAAGGGTGTAATGCGACACTTCTTCCTTCGTCGCTGCCAGCTTACAAGCGATCTATGTGTACGTTAATATGGCTCTTACGACGCTTCTGTAAAGCCTATGCACCATTTGGGATCATTTCTATCAAGACATACTCCCAAATACTTCCAAATTTAGTTTAAATTAAATAATTGTCTAAAAAAATAAATCCATTATTTTTGTAATAGATTGTTGTAGTGATGTGTATCTTGCATTCTATAAGTGCGATTGGATTACGCTAAATGGCGTTGGAGAGATAATATTTTTTATTAACACAGATAATAGGTCAATTAACTCAGTGGTATCTAAGTTCATATCAAAGAAAAGAAATAAAATAAAAGCAAATGTCGATAAAATAATGGAAGTCCTCGACTATGATCATTATTCGAGCACTGTTTCGATTGCCCAGAAGCTGAACATTGCACAAAATACAGTTTGGAACCACTTGAAAACGGTTAGATACACAAAGAAGTTCGATGCATGGGTGCCACATGAGTTAACGAAAGAAAACCTCATGGACCGAATTTCCATCTGCGAATCGTTTCTGAATCGTATAAAAAATTTACCGACTTCTGAAACGAATGGTGACTGTAACGAATGGTGGACAGTAAATGAAACGAAAACGGTCATTGTCAAAGGAAAGTAAGCCATCTCAAACGGCCTCCAAGCCAGGATTGGCAGCCAGGAAGGTTTTGTTGTATGTTTGATGGGATTGGCAAAGAATCATCCACTATGAGCTGCTTCCCTACGGTCAAACTCTCAAAATTCGGACGTGCACTGAGAGCAATCGGCCAGAAGCGCCCAGCTTTGGTCAACGGGAAGGGAATTATGTTTCATTAGAACAAATTGATAGTGACTTGCCAGAAGCTCCGATAGCTTGGTTGGGAAGTTCTTATGCACTAAGTGATTATCATCTGTTCCTGTCTATGTCGAAAGATTTGGCTAGTATAAATCGATTGTACCAATTTCTTACCAGTGATGACAAGGGTTTATATGAGAGAGGCATGTTGATAATACCCCTCGGTCCTCGGCAGGGAATGTGAATTGTTGACATTTTATGACATGAAATAAAAGCTCCTCATAAAAAAATCCCCAGACGTTCGGAGGCGGCTTAGCATAAACTGTAGGTCCCTCCATATGTTGGAAAAACATCAAGACGCAAAACAAAGCGTCAATTATATATATATTTATTGCAAACATAATGATTTAGATTTTACTAGACCTAAGAAATTAAACAATAATTTTTGACTAAAACAACACTTACGATATTTTATTTTAATAATATTTTTTTCACTTACATTCACTTAATTTCACCCCATTCAACAGCAAAACAATAACAACCAAACACCTCTGCACACTAATTTTACACAATAAACGATTCATTTATGCAAGAAATATAAATATGTATGTATATGTGTAAACTTAAAATATTAGAGATGAAAAGCCTTTGGCACGACTGAGTTATAGTCTTGAGTCTTCAACTGTTTTGCTGTAAATGTTATCGGAGACCGTTTCAAACTGAGCACATTAAACATTTAAATACGTCAACAATTGAGTAGATCCCCGAAACATCGCCGAATTATTTACATGAAATATATGAACACATAAAAGATAAAATAAAAAAAAAATTAAAAAGCGGATAATGAAAATGATGGCAAAAAGTGTTCATTTAATTACAGTAATAGTATAATTGTAATAATCGACCACAAGTACTGAAGTTTGTATGGTATGTGTGTGGTTAAAAAAATTGTTTGAACTCAAATGTGACAGCACAGTTTATTGTGGATGATTTTATGTGAAAAATGTAAAACAAAAAATTTAAAAAAAATTAAACTGAGTTTGAATTTAAACTCACTGAACAAAAGCAATGATCGTGGTTGATAAATGGACGTAAAAACAAAGCAACCGAAGGCTGAAAAGTCATTAACAACCAAAGGACTAGATGTGGTGTTGTTAAAAAAAATATTAACAAATAAACAACAATTGCAAAAATACGTTCATTGCTCTCAGTTTCAAGAATTTTTCAATAATTATCTGTGAATTAAGCTCAGATTTTTCTGACTTTCATTTATTCAGTATTTAAATATAATTTTTAAAATTGCCACAAAACATTTTTGCCTCTATAATATACTACTCGTACACATATTAATTGTGTAGTTTCTTAAAATACAATAATGGTATATCAGCAAACAAATATTTTGTTTAATATAATAAATTTGTTCATTAATTTTTAATTTTATTAATTAATTTTTGTCATCTTCGATGCTTTTTGCCGAATTCTTGAACAAAAATCTCATGTCTCTAATTTCAAAATCGGTCGTATATATGCTATAGTAGATAGATCTGACCAGCTCCGACAAAAGTAAAAAGCGCATCATTTTGCATACACACAGACAGACGGACATGACTAAATCAAGTCAACTCATCATTCTGACCCGATCGGTATAAATTTTGATGGGTCTATCTCTTCATCTTCTGGTATTTACATACTTTGGACGAAAGTTAATATACAATAATAAGTCATTTCATGTACATGAAAGGTATAAAAATCAATTTTCTAGAACCCAAGCCAACCAAATATAAGTAAGCAATGCTAATTAAGTGACCAGATGAGAGGTTTATTGTCGAAATGGGTGGAAGGATGGCTAATTGTCAAGAGTTATGACATCACAACGCCTAGGTGAAATGAATGTATTTCATTGGTATTCTCTATCTAACTCCCTTTGTGAATTTTTTATTACGATTTACACTGCCTCTCTCAGTAGACAAAAGTCGAAAAATTTATTGTATACATTTTGATAATTTTGGAAAGATGAAAGTTTCCCCCAAAAATCAGCCGGAGTAGCTGAGTGGTTTGCATTGCGTACGGCCTGGAACACGGGCCCGGCCCGATCAACATCCAAAATTATAGAAAAAGTATTTTTTTTTTTTGCAATCGCCTCTAAAAAGGGAATATCAACCCCTCTGAGTATATTTCTGCATTGAAATAAAATAAGCTCCTCATAAATATCCATCGCCAGTTCGGAGGATAAACTGTAGATCCTAAATATAAAAGTACTCTCCTTATCCTTTGCAAAAATATAATATTAAAACAACCTTTTAAAAAGGAAAAAAGAAATATTGAAAAACTCTGAGCCTCTGCCACACGGCAACCCATGCGAATTTGTTTGTTACTTTTTTTTATCAAAAATAACATTGACATTGAATACAGGAATTCAGTTGTTGACACTTACACGGAATTTAATTGCGAAAATTATTAAATTTGCATTTACAGACACACGCGCACACCTATACAAATGCGAAAAATAATAATTACAAATCACTAAATAAAAATTTACACCTTTCCAATTCAGCGAATTTCGAACTGAAGAGGGAGAAAAAAAAGAAAGAGAGAGAGTACGCAGTGTTCATTTACTGGCATGCATTATATTATAATATTTTATTTATGTTTAATGATTTCACACATTTTTCGGGAATACATATAATATACATATTTTTAACGATATTACTTAATATTTTCCATTAATTTAATATAAAATAGTTTACGATTTTAAACCGAATTCTTTTAAAACTAATGCCGACTACCCCAAAAATTAATTATTAAACAAATATACATTAAATATCGATGGTTTATAATTAAAAATTATTTTTTTTTAGTGTCTTATTAGCGTCGCATGGCTTCTACTCTCGATGTTTGCAGTCAAGGAAGAGTTGCGCTTCTGCCTGTAAAAATATAAAATAATTTTTTAATCATTCCAAAAAATATCACTCATCCGCCCCGACCAACCAAGCAGCCGCACATTACCTGTACAAAGCGAAATATTTCAAGCAGCATCTCATTCGAGGTCTTGCAATTGCCATTGGGCTGTGTATCGAAGAAACCACTAGCACCGCCGCCTACAACGCTGCCGCCCACCGAACGTTTGCCCCAGTCTGGCGAGAAGGTCAACTGCAAGTAAAATAAGTCTATTTTATTTCTTTCATTCAATTCATATTTTTCGCTCAAATGGAGTTAAAGCACCTGACAGTTGACCACAGCCAAGAGGACCAGGAACAATGCGGCGTAGAGCTGTGTACGTGTTGAGTTCATCTTGGAAACTGTACTGAGCGTTGCTTGGTTCTGCTCATTTGTATGTGGCTTTTTATAGGAATGTTTTTACATACATACATATATACAGAGGAGCAAAGGAATGAGAAAGTAACCTTATTTTTGATTGCGTTCGATAATTGTCTATGATTTTAATTAGTTTGGAACTCTTATGGCTTCGCTTCTGGCGATGAGGCATCATGAGTGATAGTTGATGAGATTTACTTAAAAATAAATAGTAATTTACATATGTAGTATCATGCGAAATTATTTTTAGAATCCGATAGAATCTATAGGAACAGCACTCCGTTTGAAACGGAGAAAACTTTTTTGAATACACCGAATATATATGAATCCAGGGGATGCGATGGACAGGACAAAGACGGAAAAGAATAAACATTTGTGACATACAGTGACTGAAAGTGGCGACTCTGTTGACTATCAATCTTGCAACGTTGAGATCGTTCACAACGGGAACAGTGAGGGAAATATTCCGAGCGTATAAGAGGTAAAGGAGACAAATTTTCAGTTAAAAAAGAAACAGGCCGAAATGCATGGATATGAATCCGAACGTCTAATCGATGAAGACGGTATATTTAGTCATTTTAGAATGATGAAGTTCGAATAACGATTGCTTGCTTGGAGAATGTTCAATTAAGGGGGCGAACAAAGTGCATGCGCCTGAATCCAACAGTCTCTTGTCGTCTGGTACTACTTTGATCTTAGAAAGCATTTCAAAAGTAAAGTATTCTCTCATAAACCAAATTTTATGAGTCATTCCCGGTCTGCTCGAAGCATGTACTGAGTTGGTATTGGGAGTTTTCGAAGGAAACATATTTCGAAAGATTTATGGCCATATACGTATTTGTTTACTTTTACATGAACGATGCACTGTATGAGTTATATGGTATGGCAAGAATGATGCAGCACCAGCTGATAGAAGTGGAGAAGAGGCCAGGTGGGCAAGGAATTCACTCGGGCAAAAAAGAGGAGTGGACTTGGATCTACAATTTAAAAAAAAATATAATTATAATAATTCAACAGGAACTGTCAGCACTCGGTATGAAAAGCTGATGTAACTTCATAAATGTGAAGGGTAAATATGATGTGAACACTTTTTTTGAAGGAAATAAAAATCATGCCAAGTAGCTTATTTTTTGCGTCATTAGATTAAGTGACATTTTTCACTTGAAAATGTATTAATCAAGAGTCTGCATAAAAAAAGGCCGGCATCTTAAAGGTAATTTTTAGGAAAATCGCCGAGAAACTAATGTTTTCTTTGAAAAATTGTGAATTTTTTGCTTTTCTATTTTTATTTAATTTTTTTTTTTAATTAATTCTTTTATTTTTTTTTATTTTTAGTTTTATATGTTTATTAAATTTTGTTTGTTTTTAACTTTTTTCAATTTTTTTTTTTGGTTTAATTTTATTTTTAATTTTTTTTTATTTTTTTTTTTTTTTTTGTATTTTTTTTATTTTTTTTTTTTGTTTTTTTTTTTTAATTTATATTGTATTTTTTTCATTTTTTTTTATTTTGTTTTTAGTTTTTTTTCAATTTTTATTTATTTTATTTTAATTTTTTTTTTTGCATTTCTTTAATATTTTTTTATTATTATTTTTTTCATTTCTTTATTTCTAGATTTTTTCGAAGCTAGGCCTGTTGCCTTATTCAGCAAAAAAAACTAAATTCTTCTAGTTGATTCCCAAAAGAAAAAAAAACAATATTTTTTTCTCAAGTGAAATAAAAATTAATGTTCATTTTTATAAAATTTAGGCTTTGTTTTATTAGATTTAATTTCGTTTCAGTTTTTTTTTTACATTTATGTATACATACATACATATAAATATAACACTAAAATACTTTATTTATTAGTATTAAACGTCCAACATCGTAAATATGTATGTATTTTGTATGTGTATAACTGACTGCTTTATATAAAGTAGATAAATTGTATTTGAATTTTTTTAAATTTTGTTTTTGCTCGTTTATGCGTTGGTGTTTTTGTTGCTATATTTAGATTCATTCATTTCATTTTATTTTTATTTTTATATTTTTTCGCTATGCATATTGTACAAACTAATACACACATAAGCAAACAAATGTAAATTTATGCTATATTATTTATAAAAAATATTCATCACCTTGAGGATTTGGCATGCTCATGCAGTGCAGTGCAATTTTTTTTTTTTTTGTATAATATTTATGTTTTTGAATCGGTAAAATATACTAAATATATATATATGCGTATTTTTGTTTTTGTAGACACAGCAAGGAGTGTGCATTTAGACAATGCAAATTATTGCAGCATATATATATAAGTATATGTAGTAAACTGCACGTAAAGTTGACTTTTGAAAAAATTTTTTAAATTCTTTTAATATGCTTCATAAACTTATTAGTGTGAATAGCAATTTGGGTATACCGTATATGTTTGTAAATCAATAATAAAATGATGTCTACTGCTTTTGCTTTTTAAAAACATTTGCATTCGTGTTGTTTTATTTAAATCTATAGTTTTAGAATATATGACTGTCTACCTTTGGACTCCAATCCACACATACTTGTATACATACATACATGTTAAGTAGGCACTCTCAATTTTATTCGTTTGACTGTTAGATTTTTTCTCTCTTTGATTAAATTTAATTTTTTCTTTTTACTTTGATTAACAATGTTACAAAATTTAACACTTTCTTTGACAATAACAAGCAAAGAAACAAACTTGCGTATTTATTGGTAAGCATAAAAAATACAAATCTCTTTTGGCATGTTCGTAAAATTTTCGCTACGCAATTTTATCACTTAATACATAAACAATTATTATTTTTTTAATATAAAATACAAAACGCACATACTTATGAGTTAAACATTTTGTAACGCTTTATGATGTACATAATTAGTTTATAAGATTCATATATATTATATTTTTCCTTAAAATAGTATGTGTATAAATTTTAAATTGGTGTTTTGATTTTTTTTTTTTTTGTTTTTTTTTTTTGATTTAGCATAAATTTGGTTAACAAGTTTTGTTTTAGAAGACTTATTAATTTGATTAATAAAAAACGTTTAATATTTTTGGCGGTTTCGATATTTTCGTTGATTTGCTGGGGCAGAATAAGAGCATTCTCTCTGCAGTGTATATATATGTATGTACGTGCGTATTATGGACTCTGGTGGCTTTCATTAGAATTTCGTTTTTGTACAATAAATATCATAGTAATTAGAAATATTATTGCAAACTGCATATTTTTATTGCATGTACAACGTACAACCTGATTTTGAATGGTTTCAAGTGTTTTTCTGAAATAATTCTTTTCGTTTATTGCACATGTGTTATTGATGCATCTTTGTTGGCTTTTGTGATTTAATGCGTCTATCTGAACCAATTGACGTATATTTTTTCTCTGCTTGTGCGTTATTTCAAAATATTTAATTATGCGTGTTTTGGTTTATTGGCTTGGCAGCTTTAGTTCTCTAATAGATTTCCACTAAGAAATACAAAATATTTCATTTTCGAAAAAAATCATATGCTCTTGACCTATTTTTTTCTTCTTAGTTTTTGTGCGCTGATATCGCCTTATATCGCATTACAGCACGCAACATTTTCGCTTGCTTTTCCGATTGTAACTTTCCTCTAAGAATGGACGTTCAGCCAGTTGAAACTTTCTCACAATACGTACAAGTTCATGAAATGCTTGATCCACATTAACACGCAACTTGGCGCTACATTCAATGTACGGTATCATGAGATTTCTGCTTACAGTTTGTGCCTCATCCAATGATACTTGTCGATGCTGTTCCAAATCACATTTGTTGCCAACCATCAACATTGGAAATTCATCACGATCCTTTACGCGTAGAATTTGCTTTTGGAATTTTGGTATTTCATCAAAGCTGGAATGATCGTTTAGTGCGTAAACTAATAGAAAACCCTCTCCCGAACGCATATATTGTTCGCGCATTGCACTGAATTCTTCTTGGCCGGCAGTATCCAGAACTGTGTATGGAATATGATAATTAATGCAAGGAGTATGTGATATACTTATTTGTATATACTTACTGTCCAACTTAGCTGGTACGTCATCTATTACACATTGTTTGGTGTATGAGTCCTCAATTGTGGGATCATAGTCGGTAACGAAGTAGCTCTGAAATAAAATTAAATCAAATTTTATGCAAAACTGTACAAAAATTTTTCAAAAATAACGTTTAGAGTTATCCATTCATCTTTGTTTAAACTAAATTGATTTCATCGCCCCACTTACGTAGATGTGTAAGTGATAAGATTCCAAGTACTTGCTCTCATTGGGACACTTATTTACATATCTAAATATTTTGTCTAAATAAATTTCTGTATTTAGCGTAAACAGTGTTTAATTAAGAATTTTTACAAAGAAAATTGTTTATTTTTCAAACTGATAGCAGTATATATACATTTGTACATACATACGTGAATATGTGAATAGTTATGTACATTAGATATCGTACTTTCAAATATAATGTTGCTGCAAAAGGTTTTGCTAAAAAAATTTTCGTTTATTTGTCATAATATCATACATACATATATAATTTAATTTCAAATATATAGGAACATATGTATATGAGTAAATACGTTTAATCTGCATTAAAACAATGATTGCCTCACAAATCTTATTGTGAAAGAATCTACTTTAATTCTTGCAATAAATTGAGCAGTATTTAAGTTTATCCATCATATACGCATCAAAGTTGTGTCATTATTATAAACAATTTTTCTTTTTTAGCATCCAATGAAAATATACAAAAACAATGGGCATGACGTAAATATCTAAAAATATGCTCATATATGTATGTATAACTATATTAAAGTGAGCAAAAATCTTGCGTTTATATGTGCATATACATATAAGTACTTAAGAAAAGTAAATATAAAGCAATATTTTCTAGCGTAAAGCCCACAAAATCCTCATCAACAGACGTGCATATGTATGTACACATATTCAAAAAATTTCGTCTTGGAAGTTGGGGGAGAAAGCCCGTTCATTGCCTTCCTCGTCACTTAGTAAATCAAACATTTGTTATTCTTACAGGAATTGATGGACAGAAGTGTATTAAAGTGTTTGAAATGCGTCATACTAAGAATGTTTATACATATGTATGTACAACCTAAATTTTATTATAGTGGGTGTGGATTTGAATATTTAAATATACCAAAAAAAAATACTTCAGCATTAACGTTGGTAGCCCTTTCAAAGCTATATTGTTCTTATTAAAATATAATTTAAGATGACGCTACAATGTGGGCGTTGTTCGTCACTGTAACTTGTTGCGGCGATAGCAACAAATATCGCACATATATGGTCTCTGCATTCCATAGAAGCCAACAGCTGCTACCCCAAATGGCAGCAACGAGTTATACTAATAATGAACGACAAACGAATGTCAAGTTTTTTGGTGAATCTACACATTTATCCAAGGTCTTTGCGTACGTATGTTCACAAATAGAAGAATATATCCGTGCCACTGTTACTGCCCCCCGACTGCCAACAAGATATTTCATCCAAATCAACTTGTTACGCTTTTACTGCTGTGGCTATTCCTCCATCAAACAGTATTTATCATAAGCATCCTACCACGGCTACTTAGTAATTGCCATTTTAAACATACCTGAATAAACTGTATTGTCAGTGCAGATTTTCCCACACCTCCACCTCCGACAATTACTAATTTGTATGTTTGTACGGATGATCCACCACCTTGGGCTGTGTTATTTCGCGACATTTTCTTCAATAATTTTCCTAATTATTTCTTTGCGGCTCTATGTTTTTAAAAGGAAATCTCACTGACGTTTACAATTTAGCTATGGTTCCACCCGAAAAACATTTCAATACACCAACAAACACATAAGCACATAAATGCTGATGACTGACAGCAGATGCAGTCGGCTGAAGCAGCACTGGAATATTTTGACATTATAGTTTCCAATGTTAAGAGCTGCCTACTCCACATTAATAATTTCGATATTACACGATTTAATGAATTTCGCAAGAGCGCAAGGGTATTCATTTAACCGTTAAAAACGGATCTGAGCTTTTCCGCTCACCGAGCAACAACTAATTAATTGAGTTGTATCATTTAGTTGTATTGTCTCAGATCACGTCCTCTTAATCATCTACTTGTTTCTACAAGAAAAAAAAGTAAAGTACTAAAACTGTTAAAACATATATTGCCCAGTGAGAATATATATATTTCTTTGCCAAAGACTATTTACGACATCTAATACTGAGAGGATCTATCCCTTTAATAGCTGATTTTTCATTTTACCAAAAGTGCTTTTGCCATAAAATTGACGCAATTGAGCAGAATTTTTTCACTTCAATGTCAATATTTTGAGGACCCAGCAAATTTTTAAGCCCATCAACAACAAGTGTATTTGTTTGATGACATCTTGAAAAGGCTAGACATAAACTACCCATATACTAAAAGAGGAATTTATCCGCCAAAGTAACAGATGTTAGGATATCAATGATTTTTATGCTGCAGCTACCCATCTTACATACCTTCCGTCCATAACATAACACCATAATAGAATATACAAACACGAGTATTTTCTGCAGAACAACCGTCAGTAACGGTATAGGCGAGCGGTGACAACTTTTCATTTGCATGGCGCTCTCATAAGATAGGTTGCTATGGACGGAAGGTAGTTGCAGCATTATGCTGCAACTACCCATTTTACATTGCTAACGTCCATAACAGCCGACTGGAGAGCGATGTAAATACACGAATTATCGACGCTGCGAACGGCGTAGAAATGTTGCCAGCAGCCAGTGTGTTTGCATGCTTTTAAACAAATTTATAATTTTCGTCAACAAATTTCATAATTTTATGTTCGAATATAAACACAAATCAAATATACATGATCTGTATGGTAATAAATAATTAATTACGAATTTAGTTTTCATTTCCTTTGAAAAACTATGCATTTTCATATTCATAGTTATTAGTTTATTTCATATTAGTTTACAAAGTCTATACAGGCAACCTTGTACAAGAGCGAGAAATGAGCTGAGCCGTTTTTACGGAAAAAATCAAATCGCCGCTGGTTTCTCTGGGACAACCGTCAGTAACGGTATGGGCGAGCGGTGACAACTTTTCATTTGTATGGCGCTCTCATAAGATAGGTTGCTATGGACGGAAGGTACGCGCGATGGGTAGTTGCAGCATTAGACGTGGGAATTCGTGTGTGTCCACACTTTCAAGAGTTACCAAAAATTTGCAAATTAGCGTTTCAGTACGCAAATCTCTCGCAAGAAAGAGTCTCGATGAAATTTTGTTAGCGACGAATGTCAGTATGAATTTCTTTTTGCTAAAACCCTTTAATTTGAACAGCGAAATTAGTAATCTTTTCTGTGATCGTTAAAAACTTGCTCTGTTAAATAAATAAGATCGAAGACATAAAAAATATGATGTCCTCAAATATACATATGAACGGTTATTAAATTTAAAATAACATTTGATATAATTGATTTGATTTCTATATTTTATAATAATCTTTAGTTTTCATTTTCTCTATCTCTCTTAAGTATGGTTTTACGACAAAGTAACTAGAAATGGAAACATTTGATTGAGTTTTCTAGCAATTTGATATATGTAAAATTACATTTATTTACAGTTTTTGAAAGGAAATAGCAACCCTAAGTCTGTCAAATGTACTAAACATATTTAGTACCAGCCACATTAGTCATTTCTTTCGCTCTTTTGCTGGAGAAAGCAACTTTACTTAATGCCAACATATACGGCTCTGTCGAGACATTTTTACCCATTTCTTTTTGCGGCATTCATTCGTTTATTCGTTCGTCGAACTTGCTGCTTGTGCCGTGCAGTTTGTCGTTTTCGTTTTTTGCTTTCGCAGTCGTCGTCATTATTAGTTCTAAAATTGTGAAAAATTCCAAGTGACTGATGTAAAAGTGAAAAAATATGGCGAGTCTTGTGGGCGAACAGCAAATTTCATCAAATAATCAAGAAGGTAAAGCGTTAATTAAACTAAAAACCCCACCTAAATATGCCGTTGGAGACAGAGGATATTTTCGTGTAAAAATTTTATTAAATTGATTGCTTTTCAACTATCAAAAAAACAATCGATTGTTGAAGTGCTGGCTGGCGAACAACCTTGAAGGCAGCGGCGCAGCTGAGCAAAAGACAGCGGTAGCTGCGCAGCAAACATTTGCTATATTGTGTGAACCTGAAAATAAAAATGTATTTGTCACCATGATGGTACTCCACCACTCCAGGAGGAGGAATGCGTGCATTGAATAACATACTTCACTTTTCAAAAGCAGTTCTGATTTCACGAGCTTGGTACAAGGGCCAACGGAGCGGTGTGTGCTCAACTCGCCAGATTTCAATACTGATGAGTTTAAAAATAAGTCGTTTCCGAATTATTCCAGCATAAAAACACATCGCTATTGTATTATGTTAAACATCTGGTGTGTTACGCTTGTATTCTTTCTAAAGCTAAAATTGTGCTTCCACAGTTCATCAAAACAAATTTTTCGTTAAAGCCCAAATATTTTGTGTACCTGAGTCAGGTGTTTTTTTTCGAATGTCCAAGTCTTTCAATGTTGTTTGAAAAGGGTGAAGTATGTGTATATGGAAATTCGCAACTATGTGGCAAATTCAGAAACAGATGTACAT
The DNA here is from genome assembly GCA_037013455.1 of Ceratitis rosa. NCBI lineage: Eukaryota > Metazoa > Arthropoda > Insecta > Diptera > Tephritidae > Ceratitis > Ceratitis rosa. The sequence goes on along the minus strand of JAWMAG010000031.1, from coordinate 6,407,248 downwards.
ACATTTAAAAGCAGCAAAAAGCGTTCGTGACATGCAGTGGCGCAGGCATAGACACACCATAGCTGAATCATCCATAATATTGTCCACGGCGAATGTGCAAATTTTGGAGTTTATGGAAAGAAAAATACATATACATATGCACTCATTTATATAAATCCTTTGTGATAGTTATGTGCATGGGTACGGCCGCTCCTTACAGAGCTTAGAACAGACTAGGTTACTGACCTCTGAAAATCACATTTTCTAAATAAATTTGCACAGTACACTGACTGAATATTCCAGAAAGTATCGGTACATACTTTGAGCTTTAAAATTTATAATCTTATGTAAATTTGAAAAGATTATCTTGAAAACCATAACGTAGGTAGTGGAAGCAATAAGGCAGGTAACCTTTAGCTGTGTTATGTGTAAAAAAAATAGCTCGGAACGCTATAAATATGCATATTCGCAATAAATTTGAATTTGGATACGTGATTTAATGAAAAGTGAAATAAACTTTTTCATTTATAATACGAGTTGATACCCGCAAAGATTAGTCCACTGAGATTAACTCATTTTTCTTTTCTCCATAGATTGTAAACTGCCAGCACAATTGCTTTCTTCTTCATATAAATTGCAGTATCATAAAGGGCATATGCCGTGAAAGTGTGGATGAAGTACCTATATTTTCACTATTTTCCTTTCTTTTTTGATATATTAGATAGCTACTAACTACTTGTTATTGTTTTTTTTTTTTGTCTTCTCCATTACTCTGTCGGTGTGTTTATTTTTTTTCTGTACAGCTGATTTGCTGAATACAGGGAAATATATTCAAGAAATTTTTCACTATGGGCTCACATGTACATACCGAGTATGTATATAAATGTCTGTTTGTACGTTGGGTTACTGTGAAAATAGCTAATAATAGGAAGCTAATAGCAACAATTGCTTGACGCTGTTAATCCGCCACTGATCCATTGAAGAAATTTAGAAATATGGTATGGTTTTATAGACCTTTTACATACGCTCATATTTTCGAATATGTCCACTGTCTACATCGAGCGTAAGCCTATTGATATTTATTTAAGATATTTTTGAATTGTTAATATTTTTTTTAAATTTGAGAATTTTCTTCTATTTTACAGCTGAATCAGTTCAGAAAATCGAGAGCCGTGAAGGCAGTGTTGAACGTAAAGGTAAAATTATAATCACTCAAAATCTTTAATTTACAAGCATAACTTCACATACTGTATATAAATACATATGTACGTGCGTTTGTGCATATTTTTGTTTTCTTTTGCTAAAATCTTATGCTAATAATTTCACATTCCATTTTTTCCCCATCAATTACAACGTGTCGAAATTTTGTATAAAACGAAATATAAAAACATAAAATATTAATGCAAAAAAATTAATTTTAAAAGCCAATTTCGCACTTAACCCGTACGCTGTGTGTCCCCCCAATATCATGGATTGTGCAAATACTAATTCAACCACTTTGCACTGGTTTGCACAAGTGGGTGGTGATGATTCCGAAGCGCAAGGTAGTTAAGTATATTCCAAATTTAAGTTACTAGAGTAGTGTAAAGTAGTGATTGAAGTATGGAGGAGTTTAAGGAAGATGGGTTTTGATTTTGCATATCAAAAGTTAAATATATACACAAGCTAGAATTGTAAATACATACACATATATATAGATTGCCAATATATAGATATATGTACATAAAAATTTTTTAGAAATTCTCCAGGAATTCTCTTTGCTCCAAAACATCGATCGAATTTTATATACATATGGATATTGCTTCATTACATGCTTATACATACATATATGCATGCATATTGTATACCATTGATTTTCGCTACCCATTTTTGTGTGTCTCTCTTGACTTGGACTTGTTCTCGACTTAGTCACAGCAATGTTCAAGATGCAAAAAATATGGAAGTTTATAATTGAAAATGTAAATTCATATAATGCATAGCATGTAAAAATGTGTTTCTACATTGCCTATCATATATGTACCTACATACATAAACAGGAAAATGTTACTAAAAACCGGCAATTAAAAATCCGACCTAAATTACTAGAAATACATTTTTGTTGATGATGCAAGCGTCTCAGCTACAATATCTACAAACATATTTATATATGTAAGTAGGAATTTACAAACATAAACGCAACTAAAATCAGTCGACATTTGGTTAGCACAGAAGTCGCCTATGTTATTACTTTTATATATGTATGAATATACTAAACGCTAAGTATATAAAAACTCATATGTACTAATGTGTTTGTACATATGTTTACATCGCGTTTTCTAAGTATGTTAGTATACAATTTATGTGATTAAATTTTTCTTTTTTTTTTTTGCTATTGTTGCCAGTCAAGTTGTCTACAACGAATATTCTGTAGTCTTCTTTCTCAACAGCCAAAGCGTAATGCGCCAGTTTTTGTGGTGTATATGCTTTGGCTGGAGGCGTAAGGTGGAGCGTAGAATTTATGCCGGCAATTGTCGTAAAAACTACCAAAAAAAAACTCCTACTTATCAAAAGAAAATTCGCGACAAATTCGAAAATACATACAAACACTTGTAAATATGTGTTAGCACACCTACAAATACTTGCATAGTATGTACGTCGTATTTAGGAAAACAATTTATGACTTATAGGCTCTATTGATTACTTCAGTGGTTGTGTGATTGGTAATATTTTCTATACTCGGTGATTTCATACCACAGAGGTCAATTGTATTATTGTAAATATGTTTGTAGTCTAAAGTTTATTATCCAACAATCAAGTTACTATGCAAGCAGTACAAGAAATGACATAAAATGATAAATTCACTAAATTTCTTTTATATTCATTAAAATAATTTATATTATTTTGTGTAGATAAATAACTTAAAAAAGTAATTAACTAAAATTTGGAATCTAATAAATCATTATTTCAACATTCACAAGACTTTGTAGCTTTAAAATTACACACCTTGAAGGAATCGAAATAAAGAGAGCCGGCTTAAATAAATTTTTACCTTTAGCGACTTCTATGAACAAGAAATCTATTGGCTAACATATAAACACTTCAAAGAAATTTACATAGAATTTCAACTTGCAAAATATTTATATACAGTTTGCTAATATAATATTTATATAACTTTTCCAATATAGATAGATATAATCGCGTACGTTGCCGTTTGTGCATGCATGTATATATATATATATAGGTATACCATATATGTGTGTGTGTAACACTTTCCAATTTCTATCATGCCTCCTACTGACATGCTGTCAGTCAGTTCAACCACACATACTCATATGTACTTACTCATAGATTGACCGTCTGTATCTTTCCACGCTCAGTTTGCTATCTTTGCTTCTTTGCCATTTTTCTTACAATCGCTACTTTATATGCTCTTCGTTTTTAGCAATTTAAATTAAGCGTGGTATTGTTTGTCGTCCTCTTTGTTTTTTCGGCTATACATTCTACCCTTTGCAGTTCACCATCAAAATGTGGGCAAAGAAAACAATTAAGTGCCTCAATTTGCTCGCACTTTGTCTGTTTTACATAGGCGGCGCATTCATAATTCGATTTTTTTTTCTTGTTTGTTTTTGTTCATATGCTACTCAAGTATTTAGACGCTTTAGAACGTGGGTTGGGTCTTGAAGCTCTTATGATTTTGCATATATGTATGTATTTATTATTTGCTTTTGCTTACCTTGCAAAAAATCACTCCTATGTGCCTTTGATATTGGGATTTTCATTTAAATGCCGTACAAAGGTATGATAAGGTACCGTATGCATATAAGAGTACATATGTATGTATGTAGACAAGTATATGCATATAGCGCCATTATTTATACTGATGACGTCAGTTTTTGTGAATTTGTTTCGATTTTTTTTTTTTTTTTTTTAATAGTTGGCTCTTCGCTACCTGCCTGTTGAATGAATTCGTTTTGCCGCATTTTTATCACTACCACTATTTCGAAAGTTGGTATGAAAGTTGTTAGAATATTTTGAAAGTTTTTTTTTTTTTTTTTTAATAGGACAATACATACGTATTAATTTTGATAATGGTTGATGTAGTCATAAACCGAAACAACAACAAAGGCAAATCACTATCAAAATGTTTCATTATCGCTTTTCCATTATAGTCAGTTGCTTGTTCTGGCATACATACATACGAGTACATACATATTTCTATGCATATTTACATATAATATTTGTTTTCATATAGACATCACGTCTCTTCCTACACATGATATTTAGTAAACTTAGCACATTGATAATAGAAAATAACAAGAAAGAAACATCTTTGATTACGCCGTAGCTTTTTATGAAGCCAATACTTACAAAGCTATACATTTTGTATTAATTTTTATGATTTGAGAGGTCATAAAATGTCTCTTTTGTTATGAAAATAATTGAGAATTCCACACGTTTGGAAAATAAACGTAAATAAGTTTTTTCATGAAATTCTATTTTTTTGTTTAATAAATTGAACGACGCACTTCATCATTCAAATGATCACCTCGCGAATTTTAGCAAACTTCGATCTCTATGAAGAAAATTTCGACCACTTTTTGGCACATATTGGGCGGTATCTGAGCCATAACATGAGGAATGTTGGTTTTCAAGTGCTCAAGAGTTAAAGGGTTATCCGGTTTTCGTGCATCCCCACAAAAAAGGCTAACAGTGTAAAATCGCACGATCTCAGTGACCAATTGAATTGATTGCGTGGCCGGGAAATTTTTGTCACGATAAAACCATATTCGCCCGTGTTGTGTGGTGACACCACCTTGTTGAAACCACCTATTTTCCAAGACGCGTTCTTCAATTGAAGATCAAAAAATGTCGGTTATCATAATTCATTTTAACAATTTTAACGCGTTGAGTGGTTGTTAAGCGTTCCATTTTTTATTAATTCTTTTTTTTTTTTATAAATTCTTCCTGACTTTTAAATAAAATATATTTGTTATAATTTTCCTTTAGTGAGCGAAAGGCCTGATTTGTTTGTATGAATTGAATATTTTTAATTATACAACAAAGAAAAATGATAGAAGTGACAGCTGTTTGGTTTCACAGCTAAGTTTGACAGATGTCAAAATACAGCCCTGTACTTTGGAAACGACGAAATGGATAACCCTATGTAATTTCTGTCAATTTTTTTTTTTATCAAATCGTTTACGAAACACTTAAACCGTATGTGTTAATTCCTACTGGGGCAGAATTTTAACATTAAATACATATATCCCCAACTGGAGCAGAGCAGTTATAGGTTTTCTGTAAATATTTCGTTCTAAGTGGTAGTAAAAAAGTGAAACTTAATTAAAATTTTAGTGCAATTATTAAAAACTTGCGTTCTGATTTTTATACTATCGAGAGAAAAAAGTCAGAAAATTAGTTTGAATAGGTGGTCTGAATTATGATTCAACCCACCCATTGGGTAAAGCTCCAATAACATACACCAATTTATGCAGTTAAAAAGCCTCTTAGAGCGTGGAATTTGGTATTCTTCATCGAAATAGAATTTAAGCAATTAGAATAATTTTGATAAGTTCATGAAAGGTATAAAGACTTCGACACTTCGACATGGCAAGACAGCACTTCTGTCATGTTATTCTTACCAAAAACTTTCTTGTGGCTATAAAATTAGTTTAAATAAAAAACTGGAGACGTTTGCTTTTCTTCGTTCAGTCTCATCAAATAGCTAGTGCTGCCTTACCACGTCTTTCTACGAACAAATCACACATATTTGCATTTCCACAATGCCCCATTTCTCCACAACAAAGATGCAATGGCGTCACAAGTATGTATTTGCATTGCTTGCGGCGCTTAATTTGAATTTAAACAAACTAAATGCACTTGAAATTTTTCTATGTATCAATGTATATACAGATGTAGGTGCATATACGAATTCAAGCATATGAACAATGTAAATATGTAAATATTATACAGTCATTAGCGTCAATGATTGTGAACTTGCATTCAAACATATATGTACAAATGCTGGCAACAAAGATACCATCATACATATTTACATGCATAAAAAAACACTTATACATATATGTATATACAAATATGCAACTAATGGTACATTCATATTTGCAAACTCAACGCCCCATACCCAACTACCGCGCTTAATGCTCCATCTAATGCAACTGGCATAACGTGAAGTACCAATTGCTACTCGCCACCGCTGAAAGACATTGGAATTTACTATTTTTATTTGCACTCATTTCGTTTTTATTATTAAGTTTTTTTTTTTATTTATTGCGGTTTACAAATGCTGCACTGCCGCAACTGCATATTTATTTGTACATACAAACATATACATATATACAAATAGTAAAAATTATAAATATGCAGTTAAAGGCCTACAAATAAGCACAAATGTATTTATATATAGAGATGTACATACACATACATACATATAAATAATACTATAAATATAATATATGCGTTTATATATTCTCTCTAACTAACTAACTAATTGCAAATTCTCCAACATTCCATGCACCAACCAACCAACCAAAAAATAATAAACAATAAAAATCAAACAACGAACAAATTAAAAAATAAAAATAAAACAAATCAACGCACCACTCACTCGCACACACCAACACACAACGATTTGAAATAAAATCAAAACCAAAAAAAAAAAAAAAAAAAAAAAAAAAAAAAAATATTCCACATCCAAAAACCACACACATTGCGCCAATTCGAATACGAATATGAATGCGAATATTTAGTGTGTAAAGACCGTGACGAGAAGCTAAAGTTGGCACGGGAGCGTCAAAATGAAGAAAGACAAAGGAAAATCGAAGAGTTGAAAGCACAAGCGGAAGCAGCGCAAAGATATCGCGAACAGAAAGAAGAGGAACGTCGCCGCCGCATAGAGGAGATACGACAACGCGACTCGGAGAAGCGACATCAAGTTGAAGAACGTAAACGCGCTATAACCGAGGCGGAAAAGGAGCGCCGCGAATATATTTTGCGGAAGAATCAGGTATGTACCAACATACTTACAAACTTACATATTTACATACGTGTATGTACAAATCGCTTTATGCAAGTATGCAAGTGTTAATGCACTTGCAGCATATCAGTCTCGAAAGACATACATATATGTGTAAATGCAGGTGAAATTAGCATGTATTACATTTGGTAAAACAAATAAATATATATATTTTTGTTTGTTTAGGAACGCGAATCCCGCCTGGAAACAAAGAAAAGCTCCCGCAGTACAGTGGCCTTTGCTTTTGGCTCGTCAACACCACGCCTATTGGAGCCAGATTTTGGACTGGTATCGCCAAGCACTTATTTGGGTCATCGACGGTGAGTTATTGCTTTTTTTTTTTTAGTAAAACTGTGCAAGGACACGATATTTACAATTCCGAGTTTGATATTCAATGTTAGTGGCCCTGAGAAAAAAGGTTTGATGAAATGTGGTAGTATCCGAAACTGCAATTTTTTTATTGGAGTTCAAAAACATCTAACTAATAGCCTTAGAATCACAATACTCATGTTTTTACAGTAAAAGTGTATTGTATTATTTAGGGCCTCTATGCGAGTTCTGAATGCAATATTATTATCCAATGAGGAAACTGTATTTCACATCGCTCATGCAACCCCTCTCAAAATGGTCCCTTTTGAGTTCGTCCGCGGTTTTCTTGCGCGGTATTTAAAGGCGACTCATTAAATTACCATCTCGTTAAAAGATTTGTGTCAGTCTAAATAATTTTCAAGTTGATTCGATGAACCAATTTCACTACCACGATAAACTAAAACTAAAGTACTCGGCGAACAAAAAATATTTGCACTGCCAAGTCATACGTGCTTCAAAAAAGTCTTTTTTTAATCATTAGAATACTCTTTTTTTTTAATTCTTAACAAAAAAAATTTAAATTTTTTTTATTAATTTTAACCGTATATAATCCACATATTTTCACTCTTTTTCTAGATCGACGTCGATCACTAATGTTACTGGTGCTTCATTATCACGTCGTAGTTCCGAACGTGAACTGACCGACAGTGGTGCCAAGAAGCGTGCAACATCGGCCGGTGGCACAGATCGGCATGAAGGTAAGTGTAGTCACAAATTTGCACTGATTTCCACGTAACACGTTTGCAGGTTGTAAAAGCACACATACACACGTTAGTAAAAATCAATCCAAAAAGGGACACACAGAAAATCACTTTAAAAAAAAATCAAAATTGTAGTAATAAAGAGAACACAATGCAATGGTGACCGTATTCGGCTGCTAAAGTGTGTGTGTAAATTTGTAATATCAATAGCAAAAATATGTTGAATCACGTCACCATTACAAAAGTGTGCATCTAACTTTCACAATTTTAGCAAACTTATTTGTTAGTACAATAATTGATTTTAATATTTGATTATTTTGCAGTGGAGAAATATTTATTGTTACATTTAATTATGTTTATTCTACTTATTATTATATTTGTGCGTATTTTTATACTTTGTTTTAAACAAATATACTAGTTTCGAGCTGCATTTACAGCGTATAATTGTGTGCGTGTGTGTGCATTGCAATAATTTCTGTATTTTCTGTATTATCTCTTTTATATTATATATGACGTAATTATTTGAAGTATCTTATTTTTGATTTAGTGCCCACTGTGAATTCGCTCCTTACTCTTTTCTACTTCCTCTTCTATTTATTCTTGCGGTTATATACCAAACCAAAAAAAAAATATACAAATGTTGTATTATATGTATGCATATTTGCTTGCTGAGACTTCCAGCCAATATGCGTGAGCAATGAAAATTTGAGTTCATTTTCAGTTTGAGAATTATGTTTTCATTTTCATACAACGACACATATGTATCTCGGTTGATATTATTATTATTATTATTTTTTTTTTAATTTGCGCGGCATGAAAAATGTGTGAGGGACATTACTTGCAGCCCTTCAATTTTCTGCTGGCAATTATTGAAGCAGTCATACAATTTGTACTTCCTTAAACACCAACCAACACCTTCATTTCTGTACTTATTATCTACTATTTCTATTTCCAATTTTTTTTTTTTTTTTGCATATTTTGTAATTTATATAATACATATACAGTCAATCAATCAAAAGGTCATCAGTGTATATACATAAGTATGATTCTACTTGCACAGATGCATTTAATACATACAAATATATAGATATACATATGTACACTTTTGTATAGGATTGCTTGTACAATAAATATATATATATATACATACTGACATACAGAAATATATGTACAAATTAAAGACATACTTACATGCATACATACATATGTACATAACGAAAAGAACAAAAAAAAATAGATCATGTATAGAGATTATGTAGTATATTCAATCAATCACCCTTTGTACAAATACAATACAATCAATACACCACACAGATCATCGCCGTAAGTCATCATCCATGTATGAAGTTTTCAATTGGGGATACTCGAACGATGAGCCACCCAAACGTTTTTCCCTATCAATTGTGGGCAGTGAAATCAATATTGATGATCCCCCTGCTGCAACAGCAACAACTGCAACTGTAGGCAATACACGCACTTATGCTGCGCATCATCATAATCATCAAAACCACCACCACACACAGCAACATCAGCAAAGCAGCAACAACTATGGTAGTAATAATATAAATGTGCATAGACAAAATGTTGTAACAGAAAATGCAAGAATCGCGACAGGAGCATCAGCAGCAGCAGCAGCAGCAACAACAACATGCAATTCAGTTGGCAATACCAATAAAACGGCAACAGCAGCAGCAACGACATTTAATTACTCTAGTAAGACGGGTGAGGCTGTGTGCCACACAAATCCAAAGAGAAGATTTATCACTCTCTGCTCTGCTCGAATGCTCAGAATGTTTTTTTTTTTTAAGAGTTGTTCTTTTCCGTTTTGTTTTCTTTTGTCTACTAATAACAAATAGTCCAGTTATTAATACATATTTATCTAGTTGATACTTTAAAATATTATTAAATACTGCATTTTTCAAACATCGAACTGTAAACATAACCTAAAATCGCATATGAAAGTGCCTTTTTGGTCTTTTAACAATTTTAAATTCACTACGAATTCATTTGCGGTGTGAAAAACCCTATTCAAAAACATATATTTGTTTAAATGAGTTTGAAAAAATATGTTTTAACTCAAATAAATATTTAATTTTGTTAAAAGTTTTAACTTTACATTAAATAAATTCTATGCAAAAATGTGTAATTTACTGAGTTTAAAAAATTTGTTTCAGTTTAAATACATATTTAAAAAAAAAAAATTTAAGTTTTGTAAAGTTATAAAGCAGCGCTGACATCACTTGTTGAGTTTTTAATACAGAATTTTCGTCAGTGAACTATTTTAACACCAAAAATGTTGCTCCTCAATAGCACATCTAATCAAATCTACCAAACTGGACTATTTATCTTAGCAATTTTACCCCCATAATCACACATTAAATTTTTGTTTGTTAACTGTCTGTTCATTTTTTTTTTTTTTTTTGTCTAACGAATTGTATACTAAAGAAAAACAGATTTTTTTTTTTTGTAATTATTTACAATAATATATTACATTTTTTTTTTTTGTAAAATATTAAAAGAAGTAACCCTTGCATGAATTAGCTATTTTCCGTCTGAATGCCCTTTTGCATGTGCATATGTAATAGTAATGTTGCTCCCGCCGTTGAGTTATTTTAAAAGTGTTGCTCCATCATTCGAACATTCCTGCGTAAATATTGTTGCACTGAGTTTATAATAACCAAATTTCGAACAGCATATCTCTTAACGAAATAGTTTCAATTTTAATTGAAACAATATGATTTGTTCACCTTATTTCGTTTTATTTTGCATCCAAGCTGTAATACTGCTGTGTGGCATGCTCGCTCAATAAATTAAATAAGTATGTATTTACGTACATACGTGTACATACATGCAAGCGTATAAAGTGCGTTTAATTAACTGATTTTGCTGCTTTGCGTCTTTTCCCCATCTAATATTTTTTTTTTTTATTATTATTAATATTTTACTTCCTTACAAACGTCAATTAATTTATTTTTTAATTACAATACAAAATCAATACTGTACATTCATTATGTACAAACTCATATCCTAAAAAAAAAACAAATAACTTCTTATTTATATTCTGTAAATATCTGTATATGTTCTTACTCAAACATAACTATCTGTACAAACAAACAAACAAAAAAAAAACACTGTACCACCATTTTACAGACGATAGTGTCGATAGTCATGCAACACAAATCGTGTTTAGAAGTGTAGCCCGCAGAAAAACCGATTTGATGCCGACAATACCCAGCCCCAGGGACGGGCATTATGGTTCCAGATCGTCACTGAGCCACACGCCACGCACCCCAGGTAAGCTAATAAGTAACTAAAACGACAAAACTAAAATTTAAAAAACAAAAATCCAACAACAACATTTTTCTAATAAAAATCATCCAATCCACAAACAGTAAATAACTCATATCCACCAAACCAAAACTCTTACAAAAATAATAATCAAGATAATAATAATAGAAATACAAAAAATTTAAAAGAATTCAATAAACTTTAGTAAATATATACCTAAATACATACATACATACATACTTACATGTATATAGTACATACCTATACATACTATACGCCTTCTTGTAAAGAATATCCATTATCTACATACATACAAACATATTCGTACAACAAACGCTTCATGAAAACAGTACATCCATCATACACTTTTTTCTTACAACAAACTCTTTTCTTTAAAAAAAATCTTACTTTTTATTGTTTATGAAAGTGTCTTATAATTGCTCTCTTTTAAGCGTGCTTAAAAGCGAAAACATTCTTGAGTCCCATTTGGCTTACATCTATCTATATATTATATATTATATATTTTTTTTTTATTGCTACACCACCCAACCATCCTCCAACTCGTGCACTCAATTATCTCTGCGTCAATTTCATTTTTTCTATTCGTTATTTTTACTCTGCTGTATTCATTAATTTTGCTTAATTCAGTTTAATTTTTTGTTTACTTTACTGCTTTGACTTCGTCTTATGTAGCCATATTGTTTATTAGCGTTCTTAATTTTATTTTTATTTCCTATGTGGGAGAGACAGGGTCACACTTTGCAGTTTTCGAAATTATAGTGACTTTCTATAACTAATGTAGGGAGCATTTTACTTTTTTCAATGGCTTACTATTTTTGAATTATTATTAAAAATCATTACAACAATAGTAAAATAACTGTATCTTGTAAAATTAATTGTGTAGATTATTTGAGTTCGCTTCAGCTTTGTAGTTCGTCACGTACCTCAGGCAGATATTTTTTCTGGGAATAAATTCGAATTCGTTGTCCTGTCGTTAGTATTGGTATTTTGTTAGGGACTCTCATAAAATTCGTAGCAATTATATTCCACGAACCGGCCACGCCTGAAGTTATATCCTGATTTTATCTGTGTTAAGGAAAGCTCAAAATATGCAATAAAATTATTGCATAATTTTAGGCGCAGTTGTAATGGAATCAACTTAAGGTGTAACAGATTTATTCGAGTGAAGAAAGCTTTATTTTCATCAATTTTTTATATAAAAAATCTAATATTTACTGTCTTAAAGATTTGTACATTTCAAAAACGATTTCCTAAATTAAAAAAAGTGCAAATTTTGGTAAAATCCCTAGGCTGTATCTCAGAAACCTTAATTCAGATCGACAATGAAATTTAGATTAATATTCTCGATATATGGAAATTAAATAGACAATAAAAAATGATTTTCTGACGCCGTTAAACCCATGCTAGCCTTTAATCGAAATCAATCAGGCGATTTTAGGATATCAAATTAATAAATTCAATTAGGTATTAATATATCAGTTTTCAAAAAATACCGTAAGATATTTTCGGGCCAAATCTTTTATTCTTAACTTTATTGGTGATGAATTATAGGATTCATAGCTAAAAATTGCTTTCACTTATGTACCATATATTCGGGGTATATCCTTTAGAGCATTACTTTGAAAAATAATTTTTTTAATAACAATAAAACAAAATTATATCTATAAACAAATTAAGTAAAATGGCATTGCAAAAATATTCGAAATGAAAAAAAATCATTAATGGTTATTTAATGAAAAAAAAAAAATAAGAAAAAAATATTCATGAAATTACAAAAAACTTTCTTAGCCAGTGCTCAGTTTGCTTATTGTCCTGTGCTTTTTATCTGCTTTTCCAAAACATTCTTTAATAACGTGACTTGGATGTTGATAAAGAAAAATTCTTTTTACCTCAGTGGGTTGGTATCTAGTAGCTGCTGCAGTTGGGGATTTGCAATTTATAAATTTTTATTCAACATTTGTGAAATTACATTTGATGAACTCGTATTAATCGCTTTGCTTTTCATTTCATAACGATTTTTATCGTTCACATTTCATTATTCGTATACTTATATTCTTTTATTTATTTTTCGCTTTTTAGTTCTCTTATATAAAATGTATTTCTTAAAAATAATTTTTTCTCTACCTGTGCCGTCTTCACTTGTACTCTGTATGTAATTTCACTGTGATTTTTTGATTTTTCCGCACCAAATCAAAGCAGCAATGTCACACGCGTTGTGTTGTGTTGTTAGTTACGCCTGCGCAGTATAAAATTATCCATCATATGCACTTAGAGCGAAATATCTATGTACATATAAATATATAAATATACAAGTATATATCCTACACATACTATATACTTATGTAGATATCCTCTTTTTCTTTTAATATTTTTTAAATTAATTAGTTTAAGTATGATATATATATATTTTAAATTGTTTAATATTTTGAATTTGCCATTTACGTATTTACAAATTTTGATTAATTTCAAAATACTTACATACATACGTTTACTTTCAATCGTATATCAATCAACACAAACTCAATTCACTCAAATCAAAATTCAATTCAATTCACTGCTCCACTCCTGCATCATCAACAACATGCAACAACAACAACCCCGTTCAACAACACCATCGCCACTACAACAATGTAATCATCATTCTCCGTTCACCGCTTACTGCTCACCGTGTAATCATAAATCAGGCCGTGCCTTTTCCATGAGTCGTCTGGATCAATTGGCTCAACCAATTCGTCGCAATGGTGAACATATACGCGCCATACTCGAGCGTGAGCGTCGCGAACAAATGGAACTACTGGACGAAACCGAATCGTTGGGTGGTGGCCGTAGACGCAGCAGTAAACCACGTCACGGCAGCGGTAGCAGCAGTGCAGGCGCCGGTGGCGGTAGCGGCGCCATGTCGCGCAGCATGACACATTTGGCCGGCGGACGCGCCAAATATACGCTTAGCAGTGTAGGCGGTGGCGTCGGCGTCGGCATCGGCGGCGGCAGTTTTCGTCCACTTAGTGGTGGCCAACGTGATACCACCTGTAAGAGTTTGACACAGTTAAATAATTCGTGGTCGAGCGCAACACCACGCTCGAATTTGGGCTTACAAACGGCTGCTACTAGAAAGTATCTGCAATCATCATTAGCTTCATCACCATCAGCGATTGGGACTAAACGCAGCGAGCAGCTACTAAATCATCTTACTAACCCCTACCGTTTTGATCCAAACTCATTATTGATCATGAATTCTAGTTTCTCAATAACAACAGGTGTGTGTGTGCGAAGTTTGATTCCATTTCTTTTTTAACTACCAATTTCTCCTACCTCCTGTTCTACAATTCTACTCTCGTAATTTAACAACCAAGCAAGCAAGAAAGTAAAAACTATTATGAAAAATATACTAGCAAATGACTAAAATACATATTTAAATAATGGATAGTATAGATTTTCGCTAATCCACTTCATGGAAATAGAAAAAACACCAATTTATTATACCGTAGAGACTATTTTGTGCTAATTGTGTATTACCTATTCTAATTCACCACATTTCTCACTCACTAGCCGTGTTATTTTCACTATTCTGTTTCGTTGATTCACAGCATAACCTGCAAAATGGTGGTCATTCGTTGGTAGTCCTCCTTCTGTGTAACACTACAGCACTACTTGTGACTCATTCATGTCTTTTCGCTACAAACATAATTATACCAATTAAAATATCATTCTACCCACTCTTCTTGGACTCTATACTCAACTGTTTTTTTTTTTTTTTTTATTTATACATACATAGTTCATTACTTTTTCTTTATATTTGCCATTTAGTTTAATTTCTATGTAAATGAATTGCTAGGCATTTCGTACGCAAGACTTTCCAAGTCACATAAAACAACATACCTACATTTTTCCAACAACAATATACATTAATATTTCATTTTTTTTTTTTGTTTTGCTTAGCAAATCGATTCAAAAAATTTAAAAAATAGCTATACACAGTTCTAAAGTTTTTTTTGCATAATTTCAACTTTAATTATTTTTAGCTTTTTCGGCTTAATAAATTATAAGATTGCTGATTAAATGTTTATATCCTTGTAATACGAACAATATTACTCTGTAAAATTTTAAAAAATTAACATATTAATACAAAACAAAATAAGAGTATAATTGTTGGTTATAGTTTAAAAAAAAATTACTTGGTTTTCGTCATTAGTCGTTTTTAAAAGTTTCCGTACAGTAAATAAACAAATGTTGCCTACATTTCGGCGCATTGTTGTAATAGACAAGCAAATCAAAAAATAAAATAAAATAAAAATTGTTTAGTACACTAATTAAAAAGATTTTACAACAAAAATAAAAAATAAACGTTTAAACAAGTATACTCTTTTATAACAATTATTTTTTTTTTTATCATTGACCAAGAAATTCTCTAAATATGCAGATAAAATTAAATATATCTTTTATTTTGCGCTTTTATCGCCATTACCGTTAAATACCTTATTAATAAATGCAATATCTCCCCGTCATTTGTTTGCAAACATCAGCCTTCCCACTTCCATTGGCTAAGGAATTGTCCTTTGTTGCTAATGAAAAAAATATACGTGGTTTCTCAGCTTAATTTGGTTTTTGGTGTCTTACGGTGTATATTTACTATATATGTATGTAATATGTATATCCTAACGAACTTCGTTTTTTAATGTTTTATTTAATTCGTTTCCTTAAGCTTTTATATAAAACATTTTTGGTTTTTTTTTTTCAGTTTTGGTGGTGGATTTTTTATTGTTTGTTTTTTTTTTTTTTTAATCAACACATTTACAACAAAAATAAAAAAATTTAATTTTGTTTAAATACATATTATGACTACTCATTTATTTCATCATCATCATCATCGTCAACATTTAGCTTTTCATTTACCTAATTCATTTACATATTTATTTTTCTGTACATATTTTGTTTGCTTTTTTTCTTTAACACTTATTATTCACATGTGTCGTTGTGTTGTTGCATCGGTGTTAGGTTCACGTTCTGGAAATGTCACCCCAGGCGGCAACATCAGCACTTCAAGACCGGGTAGTGCAATGTCCACATCCACAAATATGTCCACATCTGGCTACGTGGCTAGGAGATCTGTACCGGCTACACGTAAGCAACGACCAGCTAGTATTGCCGGTACTGGCATGTCGCTGGAGGGTGAGTAAATGTGCTTATCATACATACATGTGTACAAACATACCATACTGCATACATAATCAAATGTGTACATATTTACTTGTACATAAGCGCGCACATTGCGCCTAACATATAAAGTAGCTCTCTAGTATGCGTAATATGCTTGGTTGTTATGTTCCTTTGTCTTAAATTCAATTAAACTTTATATTTCTCTCTATCTCTATTGTGATTTTAAGTCATGAAATGTATTTAACAAACAATTCACCACATCTTACAGACCTTAATAAACACAAAAAAGATAATAGGCCGCCAGTGAAGGGTTCACCTTCATCTACGACAACATCAGCACAAAATACCCCCAAACGAACATCAAATTTGATGTCGACCTCAATGATTGTAACATCTTCTTCACGTCTATCCAGCGCAGAGAAGAAGACACCAGCTAAGCGAGTAAGTTACATACATGCATATAGATTGGTTGTTTTGAATATATTCAAAATTTCCATTTACCCTTTCAGGACTCAGTTACGCCCAAATCCTCCACACCCAAATCGCTCTCAAAGACATCCAGTTCGGATCGTTTGAATAGATCTAGCAAAGATGTTATGAGTAAATCATTAATCTCACCCTCTCCGAGCCAGACACTTGCAAAGAGTGAAAAAGACAAAGTGGCTGCAATTGAACAAAAGAAAGAGGTTACACCTCCGCCGCCCGTGCAAAGCAAAGAAGAAAAGAACTCTTTGAATATTGCTAAATCAGAGGCTGAGTCTACAGCCGATAAGACTGTCGCAGCAACTGAAGCGCCAGTAGTAACATCAGACGCAGTTGGACCAGCAACTATAGATAATGTGGAAACAGTGACGCCAGTGGTAAAGGCAAATGAAACAAAAACGGAGCAGTTGGTAGACACTGCACCAATTGAGTCCAAACAAATAGATGCAACCACTGTGGCAACAGTAGAGCAACAACAAGTGTTACCAGCACAGCCACAGCCACAACCGCGTTCTCAAAATGGTAGCAAAGAAAATTCCGAAGTGCGTGAACTGACGCCACCAGCACAAAATGGTGACAATACTGATCTGATGAGCGCTTCGATGATCGCTAAAAATAAGATTACAACTGAAGAGGAGGCAAAAGCCGCATTGGCTGAACGTCGTCGTCTGGCCCGTGAAGAAGCTGAACGACAGGCCGAGTTGGAACGCCAACGCTTGGAGGCCGAACGTCTTGCCGAACTGAAGCGTCAAGAGGAGGAGGCGGAACGACAACGCGCTTTCGAGGAGGAGGCAAATCATTTAGCTGAAGAACAACGTCGTGCAGAGGAAGAGCGTTTGCGCCAAGCTATTGAGGTGAGTTGCTGCGTGTTTGAATTGATTATAAATTCACTTAAACAATTTTTTATTTTTGAATTGAATATTTTAGGAGGCAAAGCAAAAAGAAGAAGAAGAACGCCGCAGACGTGAAGAAGAAGAGAAACAACGCGTACAACGCGAGGAGGCCGAACGCAAGGCCAAGGAAGAGGCAGAGAAACAACGACTTGAGGTTGCCGAACGTCTTAAACGAGAGGAGAAGGAACGCGAAGAACGGCGCAAACGCGTCGAGGCGATTATGTCGCGCACACGTAAAGGCGCCGGTGGTAGTGGCAGTGCGACAACACCCAATTCCACGCCAGTAAAGGTAAGTGTAAATAATTTATGTTTCGAATTACAAACGTATTTACGTATAATATTTTGAACTTAATAGGAAAGCACAACCCCCAAATCGGCAGCTGATAATTTGATACAGGAAACACAACAAGACCAATCCTTTACATCGAACGCTGTGACCAATGCTGTTGTCAGCGGCAGCACTGATAGCAGTTCAACCTCCGGCTCCACTACAACTGCGACCACACCGAATCCGCCACTACAAAATAATGCTGCTGCAGTACCAACAGCGGTTGTAACTGTGGTGCCTACAAATATACCAGTTGCACTAAAGGAAAATATAAACGAGCCACAAAATACGCAGGCTATGTACGAGCAAGCGGTGATTGACAAAGAAGCTGCGCTTATAAACAGTTTCTCCAATATGTTGATTGATGAGAATGCTAAAAATCTTCATCAACAACAACAACACCAACACCAACATTTCCAGCAACCAACGCAAATTCTCGAGGTGAGCAACGGAAAATTGCCGATTAACAGTGATGTGCTATTGCAAAATACCACAACAACAACAATAAATACGACTGCCGTCGCAAACGGCAATGGCCATCACATCGAAAATTTAAATAATAAAAAGTAAGCAAAAAGTGAAAAATGAATACAAAATGGCTTCATTCATAATCATAATGCACGGCTGGAGAGAAAAATGCTTTTGTAGTGTAATACACACAATATGTAGCTGGTGAACATGGAATTTTCATCTGGTGGTCTCAGCGAAAATTTTATCAAAAAACATTGGACTATTTTTTTTTTGCTTCACTTTCTCACAACACGAAAATTACACATAATCTGATGCATGCCACTCATTAAACAGTTCTTTATTTCACTTTAAATCATTTTCTTTGACAAATGAAGCGAAGTTACGTAATATCAAATTTTTGAAGCTAGGAAATTAAATTATAGTACTTGTTTTGCAAACAGTTTTGATCAAAGATAGCTTTTGGCGTAATATATTGCCTTTCCCTTTTAAGTTTGCTCAAGTACAAATTAGTTTTACTTTTTTTTTGTGTCAACGCTCGATTTAAACATATGAATAATAAAAAATGGATTTGCTACGAGCGATACATATCAGAATCAAGAAATATTTAAGGTTAATAACATAATTTTTTAAGCCACTCGCACTAAACGCCACAAATTTGAATCTTAAAAAAAAGCCGCTTCATGAGTCAAAAGCATTAACAACATCTAATTATTTTATTTCATTCACTGCAATAATTGAATTTTTGTTATGGCTCATTTTGCTTATTTTGTAATTGCACTTCTCACTTGAAATAATTTTGCAAAATTTCATCTTACTCTTATTTGCCAATGTCCGCTTTGATTAATTTTATTTTTTTCTTTTATCGCATTTTTCCTCTTCCTAAAAGTGATATCAATAACCTGCAGGATGCCGTAACACCAGCCGCAAATCAGTTGATTGATTTAAGCATTGAGTCACAAGATATCAACAATGCAGTAAACTTTAACAACAACAACAGTTTGTTAAATACAACAACAAATGCAACACTAGTCACTGCAGATAGTCACGAAAACAAAGGTGTGTATGTCGATGAAAAAAAAACTAAAATATTTATAAAATAAAATTGCATTGTTTTTGTTTTTGTTTTTTTTTTATAGATATTTCCTTGCTGTGAGTCTGAGCGTGCTAGTAGCCTGCAAATATTGGACGCGCAAACTAGAAAAACTGCAACAAATAAAATAGAAATGCTGTATAACTATGAGAATTAGGAGATAAAATTTTTGGATTGTGGCGCGCTGGCATTAAGTGGAGAATTTTTGTGTGCATGTGCGACAATTTATGGTTACTTGACATTTAAGACGTAATTATTGCGAGTTTAACTAATTTAAAATTATATATACATTATA
This sequence comes from Ceratitis rosa, assembly GCA_037013455.1. Taxonomy (NCBI): domain Eukaryota; kingdom Metazoa; phylum Arthropoda; class Insecta; order Diptera; family Tephritidae; genus Ceratitis; species Ceratitis rosa. The sequence continues at coordinate 6,387,161 of JAWMAG010000031.1, read as the reverse complement.
CACATACATATAGATGAAACAAAAAAAAAACAGCTAAAGCGAAATGCATATTAAGAAAATACAATACTAGCAAAACACTGCTTAGGCTCATTTAAAAAAATTAAAATTTTGAAAAGCAAATCAAATAAAACCCTTAAATAGGATATAATTTCAAATACAATAACAATAGTGAAGAAAGGGAAAGGCAAAGAAAACACTACGGCAATTGTTCCTCCCGAAACAAAAATACATAAAAACTATGAATAGGTAGAGAGTGAAACATGAATATAAACATAAATAATTAATTGCTTGAAAAACATATTGTGTATGCAAAACTCTAAAACATATTAGCAAAAGGCTAGATTTAGACAAATGAGAGACATGAACGTTGCTTAACGATCATATGGCACTGAAAAGGGAAAATTTTGTCACATATTAAAGAAAAAAGCTATGCATAAAACTTTTGATGAAAGGCACACTTTATGTGGAGAGTTAAGCAGAAAAATCAAAATATTATTTAAAAATGGCTAATAAAAAGAAAAAATACTTGACTAAAACTATACATTTTTCATAAAGTAACAAATTCCATTTTGTGCTAACTCAAGCCACGCAAATACAGCCTGTTTGCATGCCTACATATACCATATAATGGAAAATACACTAAGAAATATTTAGCAAGATCAACCATGAGAATTAAAATAAAATTTAAGAGTCAGCTAAGCAAGATATATTATGTTAGAGTGTGCCGACATAAAATAAATGTTGAAAGCTGTATAAACTAGGATACACTATACGCAATATATTTGGATATATTTTGCCAAATGATTTCATACAGACATATATATCTATTATTTGTGCACCTGCCGTTAATGTATATTGCACAAAACTCATATAAACTCTTAATCATATGTATGTATGTATAGCGAACGAGAAATGTGTTTTAGAACAAAGTTCAAGAGCTTACCGCTTTCACTGCTCGCAATATCGAAATATTTATACAAATTTGTTGAAATGGTTCTATTATCATCTGTATTTTTGGAGCTAAAAAGCACGCATATATTCTTCCCATGGGTTGAGCAAATTATGTATACGCCTTTTACAACCTATTTAGTACTATTTTTTTTTTTTGTACCATAAGAAACTTGTATATTCATGAGCTGGTACTGTTGTCGTGATAATGATGTATTTTGTTGCAATTCACTGTAAAATGTGCTAATAATTGTTATATTAAATTAAAATGATAATGATTTAATCCAATGCATTAAATTTTGCAAACTTTAAATAGAAATATGAAAATAAAAGGTTTGCTAGCGAAGAATGCACTTTTTAGACTCCAAAATTAACATAAAAATAGGTGTTGTCTAAAATATCCGACAAAAAAGTTTCTTCTCTTACTATGATGTCAGATTTTCGCTGTTTATCTTTTTCTTTCTTCTGTTTGTTCATTAAAATTTTCTTAAAAGGCGTTGCGTCTAAAGTAAATTATGGTATTAATTTTGTCTGCAGAAATTTTTGCAATTCTCTACCTTACTTCTCCTATTATACGAGCATAATTCAAAAAGTAGTAGTTTTTTATTAGTTTAGTATATAGAATCAGCTGAATCGCTCGATACACAGGCACTGGGCAGTTAGGTAATTTATGAAGCCAGTTCGGGCAGCCAGTTTAATCAGAATGCAAAATGTTGGTGGCTAGACAAAAAAGCTCACTAAATAAAAGTGAAGTGGCCGCTGCGCTCCAAGCTATTAAATGCATGAAATGAAAGCAAAGCAAGTAAAATGTATATCAGCAATTTTATGTGCGAGTTTATAGATTATATATATATATACAAATATTTATGTGTAGTTAATGTATTTTCCAATTTTCGATGCATATATATATATTTTTTTTTTAATTTTTATGTTATCTAAATTTAAATTTACATTTACATATGCATATATTTGCAAAGTTTATACTTAAAAAAAAAGATAAAAGAAAAAATCCAAACAAAATGTTTTAATTTGTTAATATAACTTATTTATATAAATATGTATACACATTGTAATAGCTGATACAACATTAAAATATAATTTTTCATATAAACCGTATCTTAAGTTTATTTGGAAGAAAGTATGGACTGAATGTAAAGGTGTTGGTTGCAGCAAATTTATAAAAATCAAATTATATCACAATTACACGCTTAAAATATATACATATTTTATGTGCGTTCAAATTGTTAACAAAACATTTCTATATCGGTGAACCCACATATTTAATTAATATTCTAGTTTTGGACTACAATGTGATTACCAAATCTACGTTGTAGACGTTTTCAAAAACCGTTACAACAACTGTATACTTGTATATTGGGTCGTGTGTGCTTCGCTAAGCGTTGGCGCAATAGTATTTCTATTTAAAATAGAGTGGCAAGCCAGTTCACTACTGGTAAGTCAAACATCAGGCATGTCCTGTATGCATGAAATAATTTTTTTACCCTTACCGAGCGTCGCGTTGAATTAATGCAATGCAAGAAAATGATATTTATTATAGCGTGCGTAAGCATGCAAGTAAAATTTTTTTTTAGAAGTAAATCGACTTAACACCGCTATAACAATTTTTCATTTGTACACAAAGGCTGTGTTTAATTCAAAACGCTTTCGAAAATAATATAAAGTTTCAATTACATGTCTGCGATGCATTGGACTTCCACAGTTCTGCTGCCGCATATTAAAAGCATCACTGCAATTTATTTGCTTTAACAAATTCAGTAAAAAAATATTAACCAATTATTGCCTTGAGCCTGTAATTTATTTGCAGAAATTCAACTAATTTTGACAGCTAATTACTTTTTGACGCTGTATTAAATTCTCACTAAGTTAACACCTTTTATTAACAAAAACATATAGGCAAAATTTTTGATTCGAAATGAAAGCATGTTAATAGAAGTCTGCAGTATAACCTGAAGTTATAACAATTTTAAATTGGAACAATTTACAGAAAAAGCATGTATGAAAATGCATATAACTCTGGGTGTGACATTTGGACAGACTTGCGAACCTAGAAATTTGAAAATGAATGAGTACGCTAACGTGTTGGTCCATTTGTAACATTGATTTGTTAATTTAAGGTATTCTTATTTTGAAGCAAACTATAATGTATTCGTCAAATAATGTAATCAATAAAAACACACATACTTACATGCATACATGCATCTACCAAAAACGCCTAAATTTCAGCTTCATAATTAATTATTCGATTAACTAGCACGATAAAACAGCATATATGTAACTAAAAAAATTTAAAAACACCATAAATACATACATATATACATATGTAGTGCATGCATTCATATGTACATACATCAATGTAACTAAACTTATTTCAACTGTAATTCCCAATTTAATAAAAAATCTATCTATCGTTATCGTTAAATTTAAAATAATTATTAATAATATTTAAATTTATTAACATAATAAAAACAAACTAAATCGATGTAACTATTTAGTACGACGTCTGATAAAAAAAAACCATGCAAATGCTAATAACTACAAACAGACGAAGCGAAGCCGAAAATGCTATGTGAAGTTCATGTGAATTAAAGTCGAACGGAAAAATAAATAAATAAAAGACAAGGAGAAGAAAAAAATAAATGCAAGTTATGTTTTATTCCAACTAAAGGTAAATAAAATTATGAAATATCTTTACTTAATATTATTACTACATATATGTATGCTTGGAAAAATGGTATCATTAGTATTTTGCCCGAAGTTTTAAGACTACCTCTTTAGTCGTCTACAGCTTTATACAAACCTACGCCTAATGGGTTTTTTGAAGAGATTTAAATTTAATGTCAGAAACATTTACCAGAAAGAGGCTATCTTAATTGAATTTTTTTTTGTTATTGAAGTTGGTTTAGCCAGGTCTTGAACCCATGACTCTCCAATTGGTAGTTACTGCGGCCGCCGTTAATACTTACGATTTGTCATTGCATGCCAATATTAAGTTCTTCCAAACAAATGATATTCATAATAAATTTATTCTTATTTATATATATACAATTTGTTTTGCAATATATCTAGTCGTAATTTTACTATATTAATATGTAAATAAATGATACAACCAAACCTTATGCTTAAAGACAGAAATCGACATCACTCACTCACATCATGGAATCTACTAACGAATATTTCGAGTCTTAAATGCTGCAAAGTCTTGCAAAATAAATTTTTTTAAATATTTATTTTAGTCTCAAAATTAATAAGACCGTTTACGAATAAATAAAGGTCCTTTTATATAACTTAAATGACATAATAGAACCTGCTAACCACATCATCTGGCGAGTAGATATCACGCTACTACTTCAGTTATAATTACATTATATATTATGTATGTATAAATATATCTTATCTGTATATCTCTTAATAAAGAAAAACAATACAATTTCTAACTACTAGAGCTGATCATAGTGTAACTGATCTTGGACATTTTTCCTATTCAATATATCCAATTCCAATAGTCGTAAGCGATGCATTTCTTTGCGATGTAATTCTTTCTTCTTAAGCTCTTCTTTTTGCATACGAAGTTTTTGGGCTTTTAGCCGATACTTTTTTCGGTTAATGCGCTCTGATTCTTTTACACATGAGTTGATTTGTTCCAATTTTTCTTTTACTTCTTTATACATTTTAGCTTGGATTTGTAATTGTTTTGTTAGTAATGCTTCTATCTGTGGTGTGGAAGATTGTGATGATGGCGGCGATAAAAATGGGTTAACTATGCCATTTGTTCTCTCAATATTTATTATTGGATATTCATCCTCTTGTAGACACATTTGTTCAATAGGTTTTTTCTGTTGCTGCTCTTCATCGTCCCGGAAATCCGTGGAATCTTCAGATGATTGTTCACCGTCAGAGGTGTCGGAATCATTTTCAGTTCGCTTTCTCTTGGTCACCTTATTTGCTTTAGATTTCTTATTTACTTGTTCTGAGCCATTACTTTCACTAGGTTCCTTCTTTATTTCATCACTTTTATCACCATCTAAAGAAACCAATCCTTTATTTAAATGTAATAAAAATATTTCTGTATGAGTTTTCTTCAGGTGAGTGATAAGGCCAGAAGTACAACAGCCTTTGCGTGAGAAGAACCGCTTGCATATCCGACATCGTGCCTTTTCATTGTCATCTGCATCGAAGAAATTCCAAACAAAGCTGGATTTTCTACTTGAACGTGGATTGGACATTTTATATTTTAATTCAGTACTATTATTGATGATAAACAATGAAAATTTTCAAAGCACGGTAAGTTTTGTAAATATAAATGAAATGAAGATGTAAGAAAACATCGAAGTTTATTACTCGATATTGAAGATAATCGATGAGATACATAATTCGATATATATGTAAAATTGTTTTTACAACACTAGATATTTCCTCAACATTTATAAAAAATTCCTCTATAAACGAAAACAAAGAATTCTCAGATACTGCAAGTATACTGTTTTCACATATATCATCACAATAACTTAACAAATCATTCGCGAAATGTAGAAAAAGTAATTTACTCATAAAACTCTTTAGAACAAACAGTTTTCCAATTTCGGGTCGGTGAATAATAACCGCAAGCAAGTAGTGACAAGCAAGTAGTGACAAACAACAGTCAATAAATCCGCTCTTGTTCGAGTTATCTCTAGAAATCTTTAAGCAAATGTTTTCAAAACAATTATTTTTGAGCAGGACTCGTCTAAATTCGGCAAATCAAGATCTGATAATAACCTTTCGAATGCAAACCTGCCTTAAACATTTTTTAAATAAGAAATATGGCAACAGCTGCTGTAACTGCAAATAAAAAACTAACAAAATTTATTTTCGGGCATAAATATTCCCATTAAATTAATCAATATTTAAATGAATGCATTCTTTTATTAAATTATATTAAATGGCAATTTTACCAAATTAAGCAAAAAATAAATGAACTAAAATCGCATCCCAACACTTCAACAAACAATACGGCATTCTGAAAGCTTTTTGACGAGCTTTTATATATTGGGGAATCTTTTGCATGTTGGGTTCAAGTTGGTTACTGTTTGGATTTGCTCCAAACTTAATGACAGTAATTTTTTTAAATTCGTTGCGTGTGGATGCAAAAGTTCGCTCTCTGTGATACCTTAAACTAACCGAAAATCCCGTTCAACACCCACCCATCTGCGCCAATTGGTTGTTTGTACTGTGACTGTAAAAGAAAACAAGTCACAAGAAATCCTATCGCTGATCCAGTAACCTATAAGAAGCACTGAAAGTTTTGAATAATTTGCTCAATACAGCAAATTCTCAATATATTAAAAAGGAATAAGCCAAAATCTAAAACCCGTTTAAAGCCAAAATGTCTTCGAATCGTGCACCAAAGTCCGGTTTTGCTGCTGAGGCGCAACGCAAAGTAAGTACACGCAACAAAAAAAAAAAAAGAAATATTAATAGGAGAACATTTTGTGATGCACCAAAATTTGTGGCAGAAAAATTCCAAACATATTTGTGAATTAATTATGACAAAACTAATACTGTGTGTTAGTTAGTTGGCGCAAAAAATAAAATTATGTGCCTTCATACATATTTACATATGTATGTATAACATAATAAAAGCGCGGTAATTCATGGCCATGAATGGCATGCGTCTGGCTTCGCATGAAGATGAATTTGTCGACCTTCAAATTCAGCACATAAATACAGTGGGGCCTCTGTATTTCGCACTTGAAGGATTATAATAAAAATATAACAGAGTTTACGATATCAGTATAATACGGCATATTATCGCTGATTTGGAATTAAATATATTTAGCAATTAATTTACAACTGTCACTTGATTTTTTTTTTAAATATAATTTGAATATAATCTAATATAAAAAAACAGTGGAAATCTGTACGTACTATTATTCGGGGGGTACATTGTTAGAATAAGGAACTTATTAGGCAGCACATCCTAAGAAAAAATAAATATGATCGCAAAAGCATGATTACTCAAATTTTCATTACATTTTATTACAACTGTGTAGTTTTCTCACATTTTGCACACCATTTTATTTCTTATTCGTTTAAATAAAATAAAAGCTTCCTGATTGAAAGTCTGTATCTTCCGCAGATTAACCCCAAAATAAAATGTGACGAATGCTTAATCATTTAATCTACAATTACAAAATAAAGTTAAATGACACCCTAACAATTTAAAATGCAACGACCTAAAGCGATCAAGTGAAAGCGGTAATTCTATGCAATTGTAGTGTAGGCTTTGCATGCATTCATGGACAAAAAGTTTGAAACAAAAGAGGGCTGCAATTGATGAACATGTGTTTTTATGTACACACATGTGTATGCATATTTGTACATACTCGTATAGTTAATTCATATATGCTGTAATATGGAAACAGGTTTCCTAGTTTATGTACATGTCCTCCATTCGTAAGCTCAGTTACACATCCGATTATTGTATTTGCATTAAATTTGTAGTTTTGCACCATAGAGAGCAATAAACGTTTTGAGACGATTTTCTGGTTATTTTGTATAAACGTGCCGAAATGTGATATAGGTATATGAAACAGACATTACAAAGCTTTTTTTTTTTTTTTTTTTTTGCAAACGTATGTAAGTACTATACAATTGTATATACATACATACATACGTATGTTATTAAGGTGGCGGGAACAATGTATTCCTTCTAAGCAGCTGTGTAAACTGGGAATGTTTGGTTCAATGATGTCATCGCATTTTTACTATATTACTCATGTCCCCTCTTCTATATGTACATATGTATGTATGTAGGCACATGCTATAACAAAAGTGTTTCGAAAAGATAAAGCAGATATACTATAAATGTATGTATGTATGTATGTAAATGCTTTTTATTGAATACAGAGAGTATATTGAAGTTGATACATGTGCTTTTATCATACCTGTGCAAAACATTCACTGAAAAGCCGGTGTCGTGTCTTTAAGATTCATACATATAATTTAATATGTATATAGGTACATGTATGTATACGAATGCATGTATCTGCTTCCAGAATAGTATCTACTTACACATGTTTGCGATGTTTTGTTTTTCTTTTCACCCTTTAACTTTCAGTCCGCAATTTAAGTTGTTTTCAAAATATTTTTCAGCAAATATTTCCATTGTCAAGCTTTCCTTTCACATTTCAATATTATTTGCCATTTTTATTACATGTTAGTTCGCATGTATATACATATGTGCATATGTATGTGATAACGGAAAGCGAGTTCTAAATGGCACCCGACGAATTAGGCAAGTAAAGCCAAGCAAAAAAGCAGAAAGTAAAATAAATCCATATTGACTACTTAGCTCACCTTACACTTCAAGCCGGGGGCTTTGTAAAGACGAGAACACAAGGCGGCGAAAGCTGAGTAGACAAAAATGTGCATGTGGACTTACATACATACAAACATATGTACATATATTAGGTATGTAAATAAAAAATAAATACATATATAATAAATAGTTGTATGTATAACTGCTTATGCATTTGTGTGCTTAACTTTGTCCGTCTACACAAGTACTTTTATGGCAGTAATTCTTTCTTTTCAATCCACTCAAATCATTCGTACAGACGTGTTTACCCTTTGAATGAAATGTTCATATATGTATGTAGAATATGTTATATACATACATACATACATATATACTTATATGTATAAGTTATTTAGGTTATATATACCTATGTGATATGGATGGGGGAAGAAGGTATGTGGACTGGTGTAGCAACACTGACGCGATCATTACGATCATATTCGACGAACAAATATTAAAGTATTTACTATATATGTTTATATATACATACATATAAACAGTAAATATACAATAAATATGTTCATGGGTATGCACAGACACGCGAATATGTACATATATTTTTTATTTATTTGTTATTCCTTAACGTTCATATCTCTACGTTGTCTGTTTTGTTTAAAATGCCTGGTCAGCTGCCGCCACTTTCTGCTCTAAACACCCTCCTGTCCGCTGGTATATTTGCAGTGGTATTACGTGTTTGTTATTTAATTTTTTTATCAGAATTTTACTTTTCAAAGTGCAAAAGTACAAAATACGAGAAGAGAAATACATTTGTAATTGCATGTACGATTACATACATATGTATGTACGTAGGTGTTTTTAGGAAGTGCCCCAAAGCATACCTATAACGGAGTTAGACCTCTTCGGTATAATGATAATTAGAACTTAAACGATTTATAATAAATAATATATAATATATATATTTTCTGCCTCATAATGTTTAAAAGAACAGCTGCTATTTTATATTAAAAGTAAAAGTTATAGAGAAAGCTCTTAACAGATAATTTTTTTTTGTTTTTTTTTTTTTTTCAATGAGATGCTTAAAAGATTTTTTTATTGAAAATATGTATGCTTTTTAACGGTGTGCACTTAAACATGTAATAATAATTATTTTTTTTTTATGCAACAAGACTATTTATTTTTACAAGCTTCAAAATTTAAATGGTTTAATCCCTTTTCTCATTATTCAATACATTGTACATATGTATATATGGACATATATGGTATGTATGTATGTATGTATGTATTTTTTGTTTTTGACTAATGCATTTTTCCAATTAAAGTATATTATTGTTTATTCTTTTTTTTACCACTGACTGACTGAGCGCTGCAAGTCAATGAAAAAAAAAAAATTTACTGCAGAGATCGAGGTCTGTTGGTATTGTTAAGTGCTGTAATCTTAGGGGTATTCACTTAGTCTTCTTGCAATGTTTGGAAAAATAATGCACATATTTTTCCCATGTAACCCATGCTCCGTAACATTCATTTTCCGACAGTAAGCGAATACCCCTATTCCCCCTATTTCACTTCAAAAGTGGGTTTGCACATCAATAAAATAGGGGAGATTATTTGGTATCCAGATGTATTTTTATACTGTATCGGTCATAGCCGAGTATTTAGAATTGCGTACTAGCGTTCTAAAAGTCCTGGTTCGACCAATATCCAAAATTATAGAAAATTAATTTTTCTAACTGTGATCCCCCCCGGCAGAGAATGTTAAGCACTCTTAGGGTATTTCTAATATTCTGATTTAATAAAAGCTTCATTCGGCCAATCGAAGGCGGGTAATAATAAACTGGGACCTATAGTCCTTCAAAAATTGGAAGGGAAGTACGGTATAACTATTTAAAAAAATGTTCAGCAAATTTGACCAAAATATGCTTCTTATTTTAAAAATCTGCCAAAAATCCAATTTTCAATCTTTTTATTTTACTTCTTCTTCCAAATTTGATTTTAATAGAGACTTAATACGAATTTATCATCTCTGGATGATGTTATCTACGCCGAAAATTTTAGAAATTCTTTTTAAAATGTATAGAAAATAGTTTGAAAAATATTTAATTTTTTATATAAAAAAAAAAATTGTTGAAAATTGATCTTTTTCCTTCAAACAAACCTAAAATGAAAGAAGAAAAAAAATTGTATAAAGTATTAAAAATTCACAATTGTTTGCGAAAATGCTTACTTGACCACTTGCCAGATAAGTGCATATACATATGTATAATAAATACATGTATTTATATATGAACATACAAAAATAACGCTCAATCAAGCTGTTAAGTAATCAGCCAACTAACCAATCAAAACATTTCACAATTATTTCACCTACTTCTTCTCGCCTGCAATGCTGACCGATATCCATACATATGTACATACATATGTACGTTAAAGTGTGAGTATTAATGTCAAAGTGGAAAAAAACTCTAAAAATAAATTCAAAATAAAAAACATGCTGTACTTGTATAGCATTTTATAAAAGGCGATGACAATAAAACTTTCATACATCGTACATACATACATACATACATACTATGCGCATACAAATAGTAGGTAGTTAGTGTTGACAATAATAATAAAAAAAAAAAATAAAATAAAAAAATTGTTGATCTTTGCATTGCATAACCGAAAGCTTAAAATTCACATTATTATTGATTCAACCGAAAAATCAACAGACCACTTGACAAACAGGCAGGAGGGAGATGATGCAAAAGAAGTCAAGCAATTGCATATAAAAATTGTACATACACATTTACGTTTGTATGTATATGTGCGTGTGTATGTATGACTCGACATAAAACCGGATCAATTTAGCAACTCGCAAACATTTTAGCCGGCTTTTGGTTATTTATCATTGCTCGAAAAAATAGCGAAAATTTCGATGGGGATTTTATATTGTGTATTCATATGCCGGCGCCTAAAAAAGGCAAAAAGTGAATATTTCAAATTTTGACCGTTTATTGGTCACACAGTAATATACATACATACATATGTACGTATAATATAATATATAAATACTTATTTGTTCAAATTGAAGTCATGGTATACATAAAATTATGTTGACAAATAATTATTAAGTGTGCGCGCATGCGCCTTCTAAGGCTACATTTTCACATATACATATGTATTATACATATAAGCATATATGGCAATATCTTGGATCAATGTATTTATCACATGTGCACATTATTCATACAATTGTGTATACAATATGTGTATATACATACATACATACATATGTACGCGTATTCCAAAGTCTCCAAAGTTAATCAAATTTTTGGTAGTCACTCAAGTATTAACTTCTGAATCATCAACATTGTGCGAGGATGACATCATAGCTTTGCAAAAATTTGTTATATACAAAAAATATTTCCCATCTAACTAACGCCAACACTATATCCTCCAGTATATAACAAAAAAAATGTGTATATGTGTTTTGACTAGGGTTTCTGTTTTTTTTTTTCGTTTCGTTTCTATTGTATTTCCTGTTTTGCAAACATTTAGCTGGAAATGAATTTTTTGAAAGTAACAAATTACCTTTGTCGATGATTAAAACTCTTTACCTACTTTTTGGTATTTATATTTGTAAAATTATTTTACCACACGAGAACTAAACTAATTAGTCAAATCGAAAGCTCAATGAATTTGTCGATAGTGCGCAAAAAAACAAACGCCATCATTTATTAAACGTAAATTATGCGTTTTTTTTTCTAGAATTTTCAAAAATTCCTAACGAATGCGCCGGCGCAAAGTATGCTAACCATAGATTATGGCGTGAAATTTCACCAACTAATAATTGGTTTGTGCGCTTAGCATGTGCTTGTTGGCTGTTGGTGTCTATAATAAACAATAATTTATTAATGTTGAGCATAATATATAGTCTTTCAGCTTTTAGAAATAATTCTATGGATTTCGTATAAGCATTTTAAACTTACAGCTACATACGAGTACTTATTACAGCTTCAACCTTGGCATTATATGTGAAATACTACATCAATCAAATTTCTGTAAACTTCGATCCCTTTGATTTATGTAATTTTCGACCACTTTTCGGCACACAGTGGGCGGTATCTCAGTATGTTGGTTTTCAAGTGCTAAAGTTTTGAAGTTTTATCCGTATAAACACGGTCCTTCAGCGCATATCCCTACAAAAAATTCCAATTGTGTCGAAACGCACGATCTCGTTGGATTTTTGACATCGCAAAGCTAAGAGATTTCGCGTCTGGGAATGGCATGTGGCACCATCTTGTTGTGCTCTTGAATTACAGGTCAAAAAAGTCGGTTATTAAACGACCATAACGCCTCCGTATTGACAGTGACAGTCTCGGCGTTGTCGTTTTTAAAGAAGTAAGGTTCAATTGCGGCCGCGGTAGCCGAGTGGTTAGCATTGCGTCCTGCCATTCGGAAGGCTCGGGTTCATATCCCGGTGCCACCAACATCCAAAAGTTATGGAAAATTAATTTAAATAAAAAAAAATTAAATTAAATTTTCTAATTGCGGTCGCCCCTCGGCAGGGAATGTCCATCCCTCCGAGTGTATTTTCGGACATGAAATAAAGCTCCTCGTAAAAAAACCGTCAGCCGTTCGGAGGCGGCTTAGTATAAACTGTAGGTCCCTCCATTTGTTGGAAAAACATCAAGACGCAAAACCACAAATTGGAGGAGGAGCTCGGCCGAAAATCGCTTCAGCGGTTACAAAGCGCCAATTAAATATATATAAGGTTCAATCACACTTCCGCACCAACGAGCGCACCAAACCGTATTTTTATTTTTGGTGCAATGTCCTCTCTTCAGTTATTTGAGCGTTCTTGGAGCCCGAAATGCGAGAATTTTGCTTATTTACGTATCCCTCGAGTGAGAAATATGCCTTTTGGCTAAAGAAAATTTTATTCGAAAAATCGCCGCCCAATTTTCGTTGCTAGCAAATGTCAAAATTCAGCATGGTACTTTTGCAACCACGAAATGGATAACCCTATATTATTAGAAATTTATGTGCTTGTGCTTAAATTGTAATTAAATCTCTATTACGTACATACATACATACATACATATTTTTGAACACTGTTATTTGGCTAAAAGTTTCCGCTAAAATTCGCAAAAAAAAATTATGCCACTCAGTGCAAAGAAAAGAAGAGTAGCGTGAAAACGTATTTGCTAATGATAATCTTCACAACAACAACAGAGTAACAGCGTTGCTCAGCCCAAGGGGCATTTTGAGTTTCTAATTTTTTTCTTTTTTAATTTAATGATTAATTTTTTTCATGTTTTTGCTTTGATTAACTTTTGCTTACTTGTTTTATTTATATTTATAAATATGTAGGTAGGCATTCCAACATTGTGTTGATCATTCCCAAATACCTATGTACCTATGTATGTCCAACACGTGTCTTCTGCAAAAGAATACATAAATGACGCAGCTATAATTTAACATCATAAAAAATTACCATTAAAATTTGTTGAACGGCGTGAAATAGATTTCTATAAACAAAGCTTTGTTAAAAAAAAAAAATCACAGATCACAGATCACATAGTGCGCACCTCGAAGACATACTTTTTTAATCTACAATAGAACATTTGTTATTGGGTTGCAAAACATGCATTAAAACAAATATTGAACATGGGTTTGTTGGTTTAAAAAAAAAAAAAGATTACAAAATAATAATAGAAATTAAAATGGGAAACAAAAGACGAAACACGCTTAGCCTTGATAAAAATTAATTATAATAAAGATGTAAAATTGATGCTTACACATTTACATACATATTTATGTAATTCAAATATTTCTTGATCTTTCAGTGGTGTGAAATTTCAATTTTTTATTTAATGAAATTTATGCGGTTATGGGTAGTCAGCGGTATGAAAAGGAGGACTTTCCATTTTGTTTTTTTTATCTTCCAGTAGATCATTTAATTTTTTACAAGTAATTTTTCGACTTGGTTTCTCGCAAATCAGGGAAAAAGGAAGCGTTTTGTGGTGACTATAATAAGTATGGGGATTAATTAAAAATTAATCTGGCAAAAAGAGGATTTTTTATATCTTCAAAGAACAAAAAAGCCATCAGTAAAGCCATCTACTGAACTGTATCTTGCGATCTATAAGTGCGATTATATTAAGCTAGATGTCGTTAGAAAGATGATATTTTGTAATATAGTGAAAAGGAATACGTGAGAAGTGTTGATCACTTAACTCAGTAGTGTTTGACATAAATCGGATAATTCTTACTATGGTAAATAAAGCCTTCAATTTACTGCAAAAATACTGGATGACTTTTTACTAGACCAATTGATATTGTAGGAAATTTTTTTTCAATTAATTAAATAAATTAAAAATAAAAATGTCTTGAGATAATGCACTAGCTAGTGTTTCCTAAACGCTCTATAAATTTCATTGAAATTTACTAAGCAGTTTTTGAGTTATTAGTGCCAAGTTACCAGATCAAAAAAATTTAGTTGAAAAAAAAGCATTAAAAGTTTTACAAAAGCGTTCTGGAACATTCGAATGACCTTTTATTAATTCTTCCTACGCCTAACCCCTTAAGTTAAATATTTATTTTTATTAAAAAATATGTAAAAATTCTCTATATTTGTTTTTTTCCCAGATTATTTTTTAAATATTTATATTTATGTATATGTAAATATTTTTTAATCAAATTGCTTCGAATTCTCAACCGGCCTATGCCATATTGTCAGCTGTTGTTGCAGGTTTAAGTAAAAAAGTAAGTCTACTTTCCTTCCGTTTCACTACAAACTCAAGGTTACTCACTGCCCCAGTCTCCACAAACGGTTACAATGCAGCATAATGTATGCTTCAAGAGATTGCATATTTAAGTGAGTAAGTGAAAACTTTTTACAGTATGGACATACATATGTATGTATGTATGCATCTTGCCTTGACCATGATTTCAAAAAAATAAAAAATTATATGAAAAAAGTGCGATAATAACGCGACTAGAATTTTAAATGCTTGAAATGGGAGAAATATGCGAAAGCAAATGTGTTATATTTCTGCTTACATAGCACTTATAAATACATACGCACTTACATACATCACAAATAAACGCCACCCCTTGGCTAAGTAAAAACGCTTCTACATAAACTATGAGCAAATGATGTACCGTAATATGTAATGAAGCTATTTACTACTTGGAAAATGAGTCATTTTTAGATACAGATATACGTGTATGTATGTATGTATATTAGATTTGTATCTATTTGGCATACAATGTAAATATTTCGCATTTCTGTCAAGTATCTTTGTACATGTAAGGCTTTAAAATGAGACATTAACGTAATTGTGTGCTCGTGTTTTACAGTTGTCTAAAGAAAAACAAAAACTATGTAGGTATGTACATATTTATGTATTTATTTATTAGCTTATATGGTAATGAAAGCGACCGACCGAACTGTCAAGTTACTAATTAATTATTTCTTTTTTTTTAATGAGCTTTCGACATGCATGCGCACATATATACGTGTATGTATGTATGTACATATGTAGCGAAATAGCAGATAGAATTGTACGAAAATAATCAAGATGTAAGCCATACTTTAAATACATATGAACTTTATATTTTTCAAGTTCACTACTCTTGTTTTACCTAATGGTTTCAGCTTTCAGCTGTTCTAAGTAAGCCATCGTCCCGCACATCTACCTCTGGTAAGGTTAGGTTAGGTTGAAATAGTCGACCTCTTGGATACATCGTTCATAGCGTTAACAGATACAATACGTACTTTGACTCTTCCTGCATTGCAGATTAAAGGTCTTGCAGATTTTCCTCACCGACGATCGACAGCTGTCATAGCCGTAACATACAGAGGCAAATTTCCATACATCTTATTAGATGTTCGATGTTGATATGCAGGGGAGACGGAAAATAAAATAGACCACATACTTTCAAGGTTTCATTTGGGAAAGAAGGATTCAAGCTATGTTAAAGGAGTGCGTTTGGCGCAGAATCATGCGACCCGCCAGTGGAAAGTGGAAGTTAGTAGTGAGACGTTAGGGGCCAACGGATGCTTCAAAATTTGATATTGAGGCTCTCTTGAACTTCCTGAAAAAGCGTTGACGTCCTTTACGATCTTAGATCGCAATGCAAGGACCTCCATCTGGCACTGCAGGGACCAACGGGTCTATTTGTGTAATATTTTGCAAGGTCCAATCGCTAAGGCTTATGAATTAACCCTAATAAGGGCCGAACTCAAATTGCCGCCAACTAGTCAACTAATTCTAAAAGAAGTTTGTCTAAGTCTGGGAGTCTAGAATCTGCCGATGGATTTTCGTATGATGAGAACAAAACTCCTGTGGCAAGTCGAGGATCGGCGAAGGTCCAATGTCTTATATTGTCCGCAAAATAAGTTCTAACGTCTCATTGCCCTATTGGACAGCTTGCAGAAAGGCTAGAGGCTCCTTTCAGAAGATGCTGAAAGAGCTGCAGGAATGACGAGGAGGAAGGGTCAGAGCAATTTCTTCTTGATATCACAATGGGCATTGGTGATCATATCGGAAACCAATACTATGATACCTACCTACCTGCTAAGACCCATATGACTATTTTTTATTAAAATTATATTGTACACATTTGCGACGTGTCTTCAATCCGTTTTCATATTCATTATTCTATACATACCTACATATGTATGTATGTATGTAGAAACATATATGGCTATCTTAAAGGGGAAATTGAAAAACTATTAAAAAATTTATGTAGGCGATCCACTTCGTAATACCCGTTTTCTTTTTCAATTTCAAAAAACAACTATCTACATAACTGTTAATCTTTTGTGCTTTGAATGGATGTATACGTATGTACATACATATTTAAATTTGTATGCCACTTTCCTAACTTGTTTTATACTCGTACAGGTCGAAAGCACTTAAATAATATTGTATATATGTATACATATATATATAGTATGTTTGTATGTATGACTTATTAATCTTCATTATTTTGTACATTCAATAGGTGTTTTGTGCGTTCTCTTAAAACTCAAAAATGAATCACTGTAATCATTATTATTTTAGATATATTTGGAAGTGACGTGTATAATACAAAATTTGAAGTCGTGTAAGGAGGTCCCGGAAACTGACTGTTTTCACGAGTTCGGATTTTATTGTGGCTCTACTGCAATTGCAGTAGTGAAGTGGGAAATGTTAAACAGTCATGGGAGAAATTAGCTTGAAAAAATGTAAATGTTAAACAAAAGCTCGGAGAGAGTTTAGAAGTTTAACCTTGAAACTCTATCGATGACTGAGTGATCGGATAGTTCATAGTCCTTCTCTTCAACTCCGGCAGTAATGAGGAATTCTCAATCCGCACTGAGTAGTTGACGCTGTACGGACAGTTCGCGCGCATGACCGGATTTTGTTGGTTGAGCCCATGAAGTGTCCGGGTGTTTATGGCGTTAAGTGTGGTTGCGGCACTGTGCACTTTACGCAAGGCTTCAATCGTCTTCACTACTGTTCAAAGGAGAGATATCGACCGACAAGGCACCTTTGGTCGCTGGTTTCCCCGACTTAAGCAACGCGACCACTCTACCTAGTTTGCACATATCGGGTTTGGTGGTGGTTCATACTTGTTCCGTCAAGGCCGATGGATTTAGAGGCTTTCGTATACTAATATACTTATATATTATATATAAATAAATAGGAATTGTGTAGACCATATTTACTAGTTCAGAACTAGTCCCAATGCAAGTGGTATATAACTACTCAAAAAATTTGTAATATTCTCATATATTTTGTGCGACATTTTAAATGCGTACAACATAAATTAAAAGTGACGTATGTCGCCAACACCCACTGACAAAAATGTTGTCATTGTAAAAATTTACATACGTCTATTTACATACTCGTACATACGTGTATGTGCATACATACAAAAATGGGTAGGTATGAATGTTCTCTTATGATGTGGTGTACGATTATGGGGCAAGTCGCACTCATTTAATTAGGCTGGCTCCAATATCATCGTGTAAGCGTTGTAACACCAAAATACATAAATGAATTACATGCATATTCATAGGTATATATGTACGAGTATATATGTACATACTTTCTCATACGAAAGATATTTTATTTGGTGCACAAAGCGGTTTTTTCCACTTTAAGAGCTGAAAATTTGTTATTTTTTTTAACTAAGAAGTATGTACATATGTAATATATATATGTAATTTGCCTTTTTTTGTCGCTTTGGATATTTTTTTTTTATTTAAGTCATGGCTATATGTGCCATATATGTATGGTAGATAAGTGTAACTCTACCTAACTTCCCGCCAAATTTTCTTCCTTTAGAGCTATTCGGGCGTACACCAATTTCATTCACGCAAAAGCTCTTTTCAACTCATCTCCCTGCCCAAACATTATTTAATTGCTTACAATTTTTAAACGCTAATGCGTGTTATCATTTCATTTCCTGCCTACAAAATGTAAACATATAGTATATGTATTTATGGCAAGGTGTCAATAAAAGGCAGAGCAGACATGTAATTGTATTTTGAATGGCTGAGAAAAAAATTAGTGGTATAAGTTTGATTGGGCCGACCGACCGCCACTCCATATTTGGCTAGTGGCCAACAAGCAGTTCATGCGCTCAAAATACGTTTACAAGTGTGCTTATATGTATATATGTATGTACATATACATATAAGTCTATTTGTGTGCTTCGAAGCAGTCAATGACTGATAAATTTGGGCTACCTGTTGATTTGTGGCAAAGTTGCGTTGAGTACATACTCGTAAATACAAATACGTATACGTATGTTTGTACATATACATGCATATATTCGAATAGAATAAATTGGGCGCATATTTACATATTTTACAAAAGGGATAGCGCACTTTGTTAGTTAAATACAAATATGTAGATATGGTTGCAGTATTGACTCTGCTTACTTTCTATTGCCTTTTTATTTTGTTTGTCGGTCTTAAAAATATGTAAACCTTTGATGAAGGCTTTTTACACCTTTTCTAATCTCTCGCATGATTGTCAATCCAAATATTTGGTTGTTTTTTGTGGGTATTTGAATTTTTATAACCAAAATTATGCTTATAAAAAATGAAAGGCTCTTGAATTCTGCTTTACTTCTAGAAACGCTGAGAAGTGTGGTGTAAAAAGTTTCTAGTTAGACGTTTAACTCACCAAAGAAGTACCATAGAACTAACATAGTAATTAGAAAGAAAAACTAAAAAAAAAATTAGTTATTCAAGCGAAATTTAGGATTAATCAAATTTCTTAATAAAAATGTTTTTTTAGACTTGTGGTTTAGTTAAGAATTTAGCTTTTTTGCAAAGATAGGGGTTTGCCATTGTGGTTTAAAAATGTTTTCGGGCAAGTGACAGCCACAACTGCTTCTAATAAATTTCAACGACGAGGCCCAATTTTCGATCACAATCTTGAAGGCCACGCCACGGGCTCACGAGGCGAGATATCGTTGGCTGTATGGTCAAAGCTTGCTCGAACAGCAATCAATATCAGCATGATACCGTTTGCATGATTTTGTGTAAAGATCTCGGTATGAAGCCATATAAAGTCAAGTAAAAAGATCGGTTGGCAGAAAATTATCATTTTTACCAATAAAATCACATTTTTCGATGAAGTTAACTTTTACCTCGGCGGCTGCTTTAATAAGCCAAACTGCTGCAGATAAACTAATGCATCCTAAATGAGTGACTGTTTGGTGTGGTATGTATGTATATTTAAGGAACGTTATGTTGATAATGAAATGTATAGAAAATTAAATAAAATGTAGATATGCAAAATTAATTTTTTATACTTTTTTTAATTTTTTATACTTTTCATGTCCAAAGTGTGTAAGTACCAGAAGGTGAAGAGATAGACCCATCAAAATTTTTACCGATCGGATCAGAATGACAAATTGATACAAACTTGTCCTTCAATCCCACACTTTTTGGAGATATTTTAAGCAAACTTGCATTTATACGACCAATTATTCAGACATGAAATTTTGGATCATAAATTTGTTAAAAAAGAGAATTGTTAAGAGAATTTTTCATATATGAGAATTAATATTTAATCCTAAAATGAAATACCATAAATTTGATATGGATATGAAAAGTATAAATAAGTTTAATTTATGATTTTTTAAATCTTTGGTTATGAAACGCTTTAGTACATAATCGTACATAACATAAATATGTACATACACAATTTTTCGAAATATTTATTTCATGGTTTTTATCCAACTAAAAATTTATTATGCAAATAAAAATTATGTAATTGCTTCAACCTTAACCTCAACCCTTCCGCTGCCCTTGGAAATTTGTGAACAAACCGCTTCTCAACTTTGCGTGGAATGCGGTGATAAGGAAAACTATATACATTATTTTTCATTATGCCTGCAAGGCATAACAATTATATATATTAATTTTTCAGTTATTATTTAAAATTAAAAACGAGTAAAAATAAATGGAATTCAAATAAAACAGAAAAAAGTATATTTTTTTATTATTATTAAACTATTCACATTTAATCAATTACAATGTTATGATCTCATTAATTCTCAATTTCTAGTTTTATTCTTACATTTATTTATATATTTTGTTTTTTTTTTTCTTGTTCACCATAATTTATACAAACATACAAACACACATACATTAGATATCTGCTACGAATACTTAATATCTGACTCATATTACCATTTAATTTGTAAATAATTCACATTTATCAACTGCCGAAATTTCACCATTTGTCTTTTGCTGTCATCCTTATATTTTCTTCCCACTTACTTAAATGTGTCTAATTTCTTTTCTATTCATATTTTAAAATAACGGCTTAATTTGCATATTGTCTATGGCAAGACAAAATATTCAAGAAATATAAAAGATACTAATACATACATACATATACATATATTTTTTTATTCTTTTCGCTTAAATAAATTAAAAATTTATTGAAAAGCCGTCAGCTAGAGGCGTCAGTTATTGTGGGCATAAGGGAATTTTTAAATTCATACATACCTATGTACAAACATTAAGTGCCCACCACGTTGGCGATGGCTGGCTGTCTGATGAGAGGTCCAAGCTATTGTATATGTGCATACATACATACATACATATGTTATGTTATTTAGTACATATATATACATACGTATTTTTGTATTTCAGTATATGTACCAATTTATTATATAATTTTTTTATTTTTATTTTGCCATTTTGTTGCAACATTAATTATATGTCAATCAGAGACAAAAGTTATTGTTTAGCGTACAACAACATGCGCGCCACCAATTCTATTCACGCAATTTTACCCCACTGCCTGATTTATTTTATATTTGTATGTACTTTTACATATGAGCAAATGTGCTTACAAATATTCACCGCTCCTATGTACCATATACGAGCTCACACATTCCAGCGCTCTAAGCTCAGCGGTAATCATCTTTCTTTGTCGCCATTAACTATGCAAAGGCTATTTCTAAAGCTCAATCGTATATCAGGCTTTGGCAAATTCAATGAATAATAATAGAATGAATATTATTTCATACTGTAGGTTTTTTTTTCTATTTTATTTTTTTACTTATTTTTTATTTCTCTTATTTTTATTTTTATTTTATTTTTTTTGCTCCGCAAATTCGAAACCATTATTATTTTTTGCTTATTATGGCATGTTTCAGTTTCTTTATTGAGCCACGCTTATGGTTACTTCAATACATTTTCATTGTTGTAGTACCGTATTTCCAAAGCCGCCTCCAAAATGCTGGTGGATTATTATGAAGACCTTTTTTATATCATATCAGAAGTACACTCAGTGGGGTTGACGTCCCCTGTCGAGGTGCGGCCGCAATTAGAAAATTTTTTAAATTAATTTTTAGACCCCGGAGAGTGTTTCTGTGAAGTTTGGATATTTTTGAAAGAGTTGTCACTTGTCAGAAAAATTGAATTTAGGAAATATCTTATTTATTGTTCGATTTACTCGAAAATTGGTACGCAGGTACCTCTCTAAGGAGCACTTTTTCTTATGGGAAGCGGACCTAGAGCCGACATAGCGCAAAAAAATCGATTTATTTTTCTCACCGGCGCAATGGAAATAGTTAGCATTGCATACTACCATTCCGGAAATCAAAATGCGAGCCCTCCTTCGGAGCTTTTTAAAAACAAAATCAAAGCTTTTCGGAGAAGATTTAGAATAAATCATTTGTTGTATTATTAGTAATAGTGGAGTTCCTTTTGCAAAATTATGCTGGGAACTAGAAATCAAGGGAAATATGGAAAAAGTTATTTGGGTAATACTGTTTGTTTCAAATAGTTTAGGTATTGCAGATGGCTTGGCGATTATCCTATAAGTTTCAATCAATGCAAAAGGATTAAAAATATTATTTTTTATGTAAAAATAACAAATAATTTATTTTCCGCATCGATCTTGTTGACCGATACAAATGCTAGTCGATGCTGGTACCGATTTTTATTTTATTAATTTATTTTTAATATAGTTATTTTGACAGGTAAATTCGATAAATATCCGATTAAAATTGGATACATTTCATTAATTTTCATCACACAATATGTATTTTACTACGCACTGAATATCATATGTCCAATGAGTATTTTCTTCAAAAATTTGTTTTATAATGTTTAGGGATCGTTCCCCACCAACAAAAGTTCTTCAAATGGATTGATAGTGATAGTGAATTCAAGGTTTATTTGTAAATTTATCTACTAGACTGCATAAGTACGTACACATACCTACAACTGATATCGTCAGCTAATTAATCAAATTTAATCAGATCATCAGATCATTTTATGATGATTTAAGCATTAAAAATTTTGTTGTTTCTATTTCATGGCACAACGCTGTTCTAATAGTTTCAGAACGATTTAAATGACTTAACTTTTAACTATGGCGAGTGTGCGTAGGAAAATTCACTAACTGACACATTGTCTAATGGAATGTCAACTTTCTCTTCTTCCTTATCTTTTGGTAATAAATCTCGGTCGTTTAGTCAATAACCTCGTAGAGATATAAAATGCTGATTAAAAAACATGTTTCGTTATATATGTACATATGTATGTATGTGTATATTGATAAGCTACAGGAACGCAGTCTTACCTAAACACGTACACACGCACATACATAAGTACGTATTTTTAAAAACAACATTTTTTTACGTACACATATATTTTTAAATAGGTAACTGATTCAATTGTTATTGTATTGTTCCATTTAATTTGTATTTTTATTCCCCTTGCTTATTATTACATTAAACGATAACAGCTTACTCGAAATAATTGTTTATTTGTACATTTGAACGTTTGAGTACTTACTTGTGTTTGTTGTTGTTGTTGTTTTTTTTTAAATAAGAACAATGAGATCATTTTCCTTAATAAAGCCTATGACATTAATATGAGTGACTGACGTGTACGAATGTTGTTTCATTTGCAGACTCAAAATTTGAAGTTGAATTGGTAATAATCAATTTTTTTGATATCAACTTTTTTATTGTTTGAAGTATTAAAAAAATGGAATTTTTTTTTGTTGCGAAAATTTGTGAATTGGATTTTTTGACTAGCACGAATAGCGATAAAAAATCGTTTTTCTATTGCACTTTTATAAAGGGTGGCAATGAGGCAATACTTTTTCGGAGTTGGTCTTTTTTTTGACAGCTGTTACTTGATTTATACTCAGTTTAGCTTACCATTTTCTAACAAACAGACTTACTCCGAAACAACGTCTGTAAGTCGTTCAAATTTATTTCCAAAATAAATGTTCGGTTCACGCAACGCATGACATTCTGCTTCCAATATTTGGTCAACATACTCCCCCAGCGGAGTCGGTAATTCGAGCAACCATAGATTGGTTTCGCGCCACTCACTCTAGGGGATATTGCGAATCCTCAGAGACACCCTACGCACCGAAGACATAATTGCTGCTGTGGAGCAGAGTATCGAATGAATAATGATAATCCATCGCGCGCAACAATTGTAGCTATGCCCATACACTTTACGGAAGGTTTTGCCGGAGGAACTTGGTTTTCGGGTTTACAATATCCAACTCGTGCAAGCATTGAAGTCGAACGACCATTAAGCGCGTCGCACGCTCGGTGAATTGACCCAAAACGAGATGGCCACCTATTTCGATTTTTACAAGAAAATTTTTTTCAGCGATGAAGCTAACTTTTGGTTAAATGTTTAAAAAATAACACCCTTTATGTTTAAATGACTACCCATTTCGGCGAAAGCAGACATCAATTGGTAATAATAGTGTTTTTATATATGTATGTATATGCATATGTATTTATGATTAAATTTTAAACAAAGAGTTAAAAATAATACACTCAAAAGAATATTTGAAATATATATACCATTTCTAAAATATGTGGACCTGACGGACGGTCATACACCGATTAATTCCGGTAAGATGGAGCCCTGTAGCTCCCAAGTTCTTAGGAGTGGAAACTCAGTGGGGAAGAGAGGGTGAAAAAGGCCAACTCTCTACGCATGTAGAATGATGGTAGGGTCTACATGGGGCCCTATGCATTGGCCTTACACAGCGGTAATCAAGGCAATCTTCTTTATAGTGCTCTGGTGTATGGTATACTGCTGGGTATAAGTAACGATGGCACACGCAGGAAGTGCAGGAAAGAAGACCTAACCTAATCTAAACTAAAGATTAACTAGAGAGCTTGAAAACCCATTTTGCTCATAACAAATTATATTTGTTTCAAAATTAATTGATTTCCCATTGATCGAATTGATTTTCTTTGCGTACAGTGATTCTTTCCTTTTTTTTTGATATTTTCATTGGCTTCCATTTAATACATAGCACTAAGTATTCTACATGTGGAAATGCATATGTACATGCATACATATGTATATGACTTATTCTAGACCTCGAACACATACAAAGCTACTTGGCAATGTCAGCATGTTTTACAAGCTGGAATTATGTTGCGGTCGTTTACCATATACGGGTTGACTTTTTTGTGAGTATATAAAACGTAAGTATGTGTGTTCCAATATCGAATGCCGAAAAAGGTATAGTCGACACAAATCACTTAGTAAAAAAAAAGTATACAAAAAATGGAGAGAAATGCTTGAATTTGCAAAGTATGAAAAAACATAATTGACTACTAAGCCCAGACCATAACTGGCAAAGCATTACGTTTATGTATATACATATATGAATATTTGTATATATATTTTTTGTTTAAAATCGTTTTTTAGAGCATTCAAGAGTTATTTCATTGATTGGAAAAGATTTCAATCAAACTTGAATTGATCTATCGTGCTGATCATACCGTTTGTAGGGTATTTTTAAAAGGAATTTCATACATTTTTATATATTGGAAATGTACATTGTACGAGTATAGGTATAAAAATAAAAGTATGCAGGTGTATATGCAATATCGTTGGGAGTGCCCCAATAATACATTTACGCTATGCACAAAGAATAATAAAAAATTATATGCATGTACGTTCATACATTTGTATGTATGTAATATATGAAAAATAAAAAGTAAAGCAAAATGATAAATTAGTTACCAACATCGCCAATCTTATCAAATTGATAAGCAAAATTTCCGATGATAATTTTACATACAAGAAATAGCACTGAGCAGATTCCTGATACTAGTTAGAAAAATTTGCGAAAAAATTATTTTAAACTAATATTATACTCAAGTGCATTTATTAGAAATTTCCATGCTTCACAAGTGATCTGCACTTTGAAATCATTGGTTCGTCGTCGACAAATTTTCTGTGAACAAAAAAAAAAAAAAATGTACCAAAATAAGGTTAGATTTTGAATTGAGTGTTAATAAGAATTTACAAATTTAATTACGTACTATCACTATTTTTAGAAATATAAATATTAATCAATTATTACACGTAGATATCACTACTAAGTTTTTATGTTTTATTATTTTCTCTTCTCTTCTAGATCAACTCAAAATACAGCGAAGAGCTGGCCCAAGAATGTCTGGAATGGATTAAAGTAGTAACTGGTGAACCCATCAACACAGCCGGTGATATGGATAATTTCTTTGAAGTGTTGAAGGATGGTGTTTTATTGTGTAAATTGGCCAACTCACTGCAACCGGGCTCAATAAAGAAAGTTAATGAAAGCAAAATGGCCTTCAAATGCATGGAGAACATTTCCGGTGAGCAATGAGTGGTGGTTGTTGTTTGTAACGTAAATGTTTGTACATTGTTGGTCCCTTAAGTTTATTTGTTTGCTTATCTGCACACTTTTTTTTCTGGTTTGGAAAGGCAAATAATCAAAGCTGATATTAATGTATATAGGTATATATACATATGTACATACATATATACACATATTGCAGAAAATTTATTTTGTGGTTTCGCCAAATCAATTTCGTGTTTTCGTGAGTTTCTAAGCAAGATTATTTTAAGTTTTTTTAATATTTCTTTTTTTTTATAAAAATTACAAGTGTGGGCGAATTTTTGAGCTTATAATGATGTCAACTCAAAGCGACACAAATTGTATAAATAACATTGACCAATACTGAAAAATGACTGATTTATGTTAGATGAAATGCCAAATGCTCAATATGTTTTTAAATACAATAATTTCAATTTTTCCTTCAATACTTAAAATTTTCGTCTGCGAAGACCCCTAAATAAAATTCTTGAGAGAGAAAGATGCTCTCCAAATGATTCTCAATAAAATATACATTATATACATGTATGTATGTCTTCTTATTTTTTCTGAAAAAATTCTCTTAAACAATGCCGCTCTTCTATGAAGCTGAAATTGTCGCGAATGCTTACGGATTTCAAATTTTATTATATATA
Organism: Ceratitis rosa; assembly: GCA_037013455.1. Lineage (NCBI taxonomy): Eukaryota > Metazoa > Arthropoda > Insecta > Diptera > Tephritidae > Ceratitis > Ceratitis rosa. The sequence continues at coordinate 6,360,096 of JAWMAG010000031.1, read as the reverse complement.
TGTATATATATAAAAATTGACACTTTATAAATTTAAATTTTATATTTTATTAAAATAAACTTATGTATTTATTTTTCTAATAACTCACCAGCTTTCTTGGCCTGTGCTAAAAACTTCGGTGTGCCCACACAGGAAACATTCCAGAGTGTCGATCTGTGGGAACGTCAAAACTTGAACTCTGTAGTTATTTGCCTGCAATCACTCGGCCGTAAGGTAAGTAGCTGGGGAACCATAGAAAACTAATCAAACATAAATTTTACTAAAAACACTTCATTTCAAAATTACAGGCACACAACTTTGGCAAGCCTTCAATTGGTCCCAAAGAGGCTGATAAGAATGTACGTAATTTCTCCGAGGAACAATTGCGTGCCGGTCAAAATGTTATTTCACTGCAGTACGGCTCAAACAAAGGTGCCAACCAATCGGGTATCAATTTCGGCAACACTCGGCACATGTAAATGCTATTTCTGCAGCACAGCAAATGGTATGTGGCGGTTGTGCATTTGGCTGAAACACATTTCATTTTGTATTTGAGCTTAACGCAACGCTAAATATGCATGTGTGCAGCGGCATTTTAATATTTAAGCATTCCATAAGTGTCCAAAATAACTGAAAAAATCGAGAGACGACAAAAACAAAAATGTATTCAAAATTTTGCATTCCATGTATTTTTTAACTTATAAATTTATAATATATACATACATATATTGAACTTATTCTAAGTACTTTTGTAAAACTTAAAAAGAAAATTCCAATACAATTTTTATATTAACACTTGATTTTATAACATTATTACACTATATGTATTTAATAATATATCCTTTGTTGTTCTAAATTACACTAAATCGGCACATTTACATAAATAAATAAAGAAAGAGGAAATAGTACATTGTACCAGAGGCACGTTGTATGTACATATGTACATGCATACAAAAAGTATGTGCATAACATCTAAATGTCTCATTCGTGCCATTAAGCATTTATATTATACTATGTTTCAATGTAACAGAAATTCTCTATGCAAATCTTTTACACAAATAATCTTAAATAACATGTACCTATGTATTTTTCGAAATAACATTTGTTTACCGTAAGAAGGACTCTTTTGACTAGAATTGTATGGCCTTTAAAGTTAAAAATTATAAAACAATAACCACCTGTAAAAACAAATCAAACGTAAACAAAAATGAAACAAAAGTGTCTTCTCCCCATTTAATTACCGTTAAATATAGAAAGTAGAAAGTATTTATGAATCATATACAATTACATACACAGTGATACGTATGAGTATACTGATTTGATGTTACTTCATGTTGAATATGAAATAAAATTTATTACATAATAGTTACTATAAAACAGCTTTTATTCAATATTAGTAAATGGTGAGTAAAAATGCGGCAATATGTTTGGCAAAAATGTGAGATAAATTAAATTGAGTTTTGTTATCTTACACAACAGCCTCACAAAAATATTTATTAACTTTTTATTTTCCTTTATAGCCAAAGGGTGAAATTAGTGATTTCAACTTTAATAAATGCGATAATAACTAAAGCATACTGCTAACATACATATGTATGTAGGTAAATATTTTTATGAATGTCTGTGGCCTTAGGGTGGCTCAAAGATATGTACTATGGTAGATGATTTAACATTTTTTTGGTACCACCAAGCATTTATACTCAGTTTCGCTGTCCTCCTGAAATTTTTAGTATGCATCTACTCTCCACAAGACCTACAGTTTTTTTCCGGGCCACTTCCGAAGGGTTAATGATTTTTTATGAGGAAGTTTCTATTTTCTCAAGAAATCCCTGACACAAGAGCCTTCCATGATAACACGAAATGCTAACTTTTCGGCTTCTTTGTAATATATAATCGGCACTTTGTAACCGTTGAACAAATTTTTAGCTGAGCTTCTCCTTCAATTTGTGGTGCCCGTCTTGATGTTTTTCCAACAAATGGAGGGATCTACAGTTTATACTAAGCCGCCTCCAAACGGCTGATGGTTTTTAATGAAGAGCCTTGAGAGGGCTTGAAATTCCTGCCGAAGGGCGACCACAATTAGAAATGTTAAGTTTCTATAATTTATGATGTATGTCGGACTAGGACTTCAACACTGTCCTTCCAAATAATAATACGCACTGCTACCCAGTCGTATCAATTTTTATAAAATTACCATATTTTCTCGTATTAATCAGAAACCTTAAAATATTATAATTTAAAAAGCCACCTGAATTAAATTTTTTTATTTCTAAGCCATTTCTTTTTATTTCTATGAATATCTTTTTATTATAAAATTCTAGCCCAATCTCGTTCTGACGCATTTTTCATGGCTTCAGAATTATGAAATAAACAAATAATGCAAGCTTGTATTTGCTTGTGGTTTCCGTTTCCGTTCTCTTCCGTCTTTATTACTTTGCTTTTCCCTCAATCTAATATGGGAAAATTTTGTGATTTGACAACACTGTTATTTATTTGTTTTTTTGAGGTTACTTTTCCACTTTGTACACTTTCGTAATATAGTGCATATCTATTATTTTCTTGAAGATTTGGTGAAACCTTCTCATAATGCCTTCCTATGAACTAGCAATGGTACTGAGGCAAATGTCCAGGGTAAGTAAATTTAAATATGTTTTTTTGTTTAATTCTTTCATAATTTTTTTTTACATATGTATTTAGCCCGAATTGGTGTCAGTACTGAAACGTACCGCCGAATCAATTTTAGACAAAGGCTGCATAATCAGGAATCTAGAGAATTTAGGAACGCGTGCATTGCCACATAAGATCAGTGAACACGGTGTTGTGCATCGCGAAGGCTCTTATTTTACCATTACATTTGATTCTGCGCCAACAAAAATCAGTGATTTTATGGAGGAATTCGGACGCGATATTGATATTGTTCGTCGCCGTATTTTTAAGATTGAAGAACCAGAAGAGTTTCAATGCACTCTACATGAAGAAATGCTGCCACCGGCCTACCGCAAGGATGTGCAGGAAATGATTGACATAGCGAAACGCAAGCAAAAACCAAAGTTCAAATATAACTCTGGCTTAGATTACTATCCTTTCCAAAAATAATATAACTTACATACTTTTGTAAATAAAATTCTTGTTTAATTAAGTTGATAAAAGAATATGTATTGATTACAAAAAATATTTTATCGGATTTATTCATACAAATTTGTATCTTATTTTAGTACTTAAGCTTGTTCATCCTAAAACCTACGTGTCTGACCAGCCTGGGCCGACGTCGATGGAGTTGGTGCTGCTGGCTTCGCAGGGTCTTCTAATAAACGTACCAACATTGAATTTTTCGGGCCCGTACACCATGTTATGCCATTTTCATCGATGACGTATGTCTCCAAAGTAACTTGCCACTGACCTCCACTTGATATTGGCAAAAGAAAGCTACCAGTTAAAAAGTCACGTTGTGGTTTGACGGTTTGTGTGAGCGTTACGATATCGGAAGTAGCAGATTTTGGAGTTTCGCTAGCTGGTCGAGGTGTAACAAGCTGTGATGTTAGTGTTAATTGTACTGAGTCCACACTACGGTACATGGAACGCCTCTTACCGTAATGCTGGATAACACCTTCCACTTTTATTACTAAATTACTGCCAGATTGTACAAGTACCGGTTCTCCGGGACTGCGTGGTTGAGGGCTAACCGACAATTTAATTTGAGTTGATTGCAAAACTTGAAAGAAATAACGTGGTAAACAGAGTGGTGTTTTGGTAATCAATTCAATTTCAGATAGAATAACTTCTAAATGACGATTTGTTATAGTCTTAGCATTTGACGGTTCTTGCGGTAAATTTCGCTGCATTTTCTCCATGCGTTGGCAACAAACAGCAAAGTAACGTGTCTCTGGACATTGCCCAATGGTTAAGAATGGTGGCGGATCAGAGGGTGTGGCATAGCATATTGTTTCAACAATATGTGCAAACAAAGCACATTGATATTCCGCTATTTCGAGAAATTCCAATGTCACAGGATCCGCATCAAAAGCAGATTTATACAAACGTGCATAAGATTCTTCACAACTTTTTAAAGCCTTTACCAGTTTACGCAACTGATTTGTTACATGTCCGAACTTCTGCAAATAATCTCGAGAACTTTGTGCTAAACTTCCAGCAATTGCTGGTGGCGGCACAATGATTTGGGCATTTTTCACTGTAACCGCCATATAAAGTGTTTGCAAAAATTGAGCACGCAGCTTCAGATATTCTAGTTGAAATGTGAGGGGATTAGCAGGCGATGAACTGGCACGTAAACTTGCCAATGCCTGCCAATATAGGTTGATTGCGGCTTCCAAGCGCTGCATTAGTGGCATTTGTTTTAGTTCAGATCCAGTGGTGCTGGTGGTGGGTTTATCCTCAGATGTAGCATTTTCGGATAACGGTGCACATAATTCATAATTTTCACGCATATATTCATAATCTACACCATAATTCAGTATGCACTCAGCTTTTCCCATTTGTGATAGGCCCAACAAAAAGAAATGTAGTTTGTCTACTACCGTCGACTGTGATATTTTGGAAAATATATGCGCCGCAAGATAGTGCTGACCATAACGACTGGCCGATCTTGCAATGCGATATTGGTTCCAGCAATTTATTTTGCTGCAACAACGCTCAAAGCAGTCTATTACTTGTTTTGGTATAAAACATCCAAGCATAGATTGGAGTGAAACAGAAGCTAAAATTTCGACGGAATGTAATTGATCCTCTTTCGGGCCAGCATCCATAATTGCGTTCAATTTATGTAGTATGAAGAGCAGACGATTCAATACAGGATTATCCTAGAAAGAAATTTAAATTTATTATTTTCTAATTTAACTGTTTACGAAAGTTTACCGTTTCATTTAATGGTGGCTTGTCCTCATCTTCTCCTTTGTCAACGCATGCAGCCGCTGCTTTTGTTTGCTCCATTAATGCGGTTTGTGCCGAAGTTGATGGTTGTACATCATCAACGTCCATTGTCTCATCCTCAGTTGTATCCTTTATTGCGAATTTACGTAGTTGGAAATGCGAACCAAGCGCCCCCAAGGCATCGCACATCATTTCGGCAATGTGTGGTGGATATTCTATTTCTTCTATAATTAAGTCTGCTAACATATTTACGAAATCTGTGCCGAATTCAGTATTCACTTTGGCAATTTTGACGCCACTACAAAGTATTTTTTGTAAATCGCGCTCATTTTCTTTATCTCCAACCATACAGAAAATTAAACCTTCCATATGCATATTAGCTATTTCTATAATATTGGCGGTAATATCTTTATCGCCACCAGAATATGTCATAAGGGCAGCAACTATAGACATCGCTTGACTAGCTGTGGTATAGTCATCTAAGCAAACACATGTAAGACATAATTCCGTCACCGATTCTTGCTCTTCATGCAGTAGAGTGTGACACGTTAAAGGACAGTCACATAGTTTAAGCAGTATACTTAGATAAAGGTATTGTTCGCGTGAGTCCTCACATCCTTGTGCCTTTACTATAAGTTCGCTCATACATTTTTTTGGCCAAGCATGCACACATTGTGGATCAGCCAGCTGGGAAAGAGACTTCAGCACTTGTGCTCGCACTAACTTACGTTTATCTTGCAGAAAGTCTAACAAAAGTTTCACTTGATCGGGCACACCTGTTAACGTACGTATTGAAAGCTGAGTGAGGGTATCAAGTATAGCAACCACGAAACTTTCAGCTGGATATTTCGGTAGCAAATTTAGACAAAGATCTTTAACTAGCGTCGACGTATTTGAGTCGTGATGCATATGCCTTAAGACCGGTATGAGCTGAAGTTTCATTGGTACAGGAATTTGCAGTGATTCAATCATATCTGATATTTTAGCACACATACTAATGGCAAAGGTGCGTGATTGCGCAGCAAACTGGCCACTTGCATAAATAGCAGCTTCCACTTCAACAGTATCGTGGCTATCTAGTGCTCGACGTATTGCATGATGTACCTGTTGTTTTTCCGGTATTACACGTGACACGGCGCCCAATGTACGTAAAGTTAATGCACGCGCCACAGGATCATTGGAATGTATCACCATAAAGATACGTTTCACGAATGCTTCAATATTCAATATTTTATCTAAATGATTTTCACTTTGTTGACAAACACGCAATACCCAGAAACGCAGAAGATTGGAACCATTCCAAAAGAATTCAGCCAGCTTTAAAAACGACGAGTTAATTAATATCGGAAAAGGATACTTTTCGAAGAGTCTAGGAAAGCGAACAATGGCCTCGCATTGCACGCCCAACTTAGCGGAACGCAATCCTTTGTCTAGTTCAGTCAACACCGAATTGGCATCCTGCTCAGATTCATTGAGGAAATTTTCGTTGAAGAGATTTACGCGGACTCCCGATAACGAGGCCATATTTATTAATTTATTATACGCTAGTCACGATTTATTCTACACTTTTCGACAATTAAAGACCCATACGTTGTAAATTTCCTTTGCAAAGATGTAATGAATAATAAACAAACTGAACTTGGTTTCTATCTTAGCCGGTAAAAACAACACAGATTATTGTATGATTGAAGACTTGAACAGCTGATAAGAGTTTCGCTTTGTAAATATTCGCCTTGCCGATTGTAGTTTGGTTGTCAGAGTTTATTGCGCTGCATAAAGTTGTGTGGCATTGCTTTGCAGATTTTCCCTATTAATCAATCAAAATAAAAATAAAATAAAAAAATTAAATTGTACGCAGAATTTTACTAGCAAAAAATTTTAAATAAATTAAGGTGATATTACCTCGCTCGCCTTGTCTATTAAAGAATAACTTGGTAGCACTCATGATGAAATAATAATAATAATATTATTTCAGCATGGGTAGCACTAATAAAATTTGTATATGTGTGCGCTTTCGTATTTTGAAATTCATTCAATAATTTTCGCTTGATTCTTTCATTTTGTTAAATTTAATAATTTTCTTGATAAAATGTGGATCTTAACAAATACCACAGGTAGATGGATAAACGTAAAAACTATATTAGTGTATATTAATGTATTTTTTGGGAAACAGGTAATGTCCTTATTGTAATTAGCGAAAAATCTAAATACACTGTGGGACGAGTTGGAGCAGATTTGGTGATAGCAGACGACTCTTCAATAAGTCGCACACACGCTTTCTTGCATATTACTACAAAACAGACTAAAGGTGATAGTACAAAAGAATTACTTGAACTTGAAGATGCCGGCTCTAAGTACGGTACATTCCATAATGGGAGTATCGAGAAAGGTGTCAGTTTACCCAAACATAATCGAATAGTTTTGGCGGACGGTGATCGTATACGTTTCGGTGTTTTAAAAAGCATATGGAGTGTATCAAATAAAACACCGATTGTTGCCGTATCCGCTTTACCTGAAGAAATGACCAATCAATTAAAGCAATTATTGCCCATACTTGGCGGTTGCATTCTGCCTAATTTCGAAGAATCATACAACTACCTAACATTGAAAGAGATAAATGTGACATCAAAACTCTTGCATGCACTCCTTGATCAAAAGCCTATTGTTACTTGCGACTACTGGTGTAATCTGGTGCAGGCTGCTCGGCGTGGACGTCGTTTATTACCACAAATTGCATCTTATAAGCCACCAAATCCTCATAATTTCGATATAGAATATCGTGAAGCAAGAAAAACTGTTTTCAAAAATTTAACATTTGTATTTTTACATGCTCGTCATTTTAATACGTACGCATGCATAGTGGAAAAAGCTGGAGGAACGAGTAAACACTTGAATGTGGGAATACAAAAATCTTTTCTCATTAGAAAAGATGTAGTTGTTGTTCATTACGTACCCTCCATGGAATCGCAAAGCTCACAAACAATTAGTACTATCGAAGGTAAGATTGTAATATGTAAGTGTGCATATCTTATAGAGCTTTTAAAAATTATTGTTATTAGATTATCTTAAACTTCATTCACGACGCACTGTGCCTGAATACGAGATCGCTATGGCAATAATAAGTTGTTCGACAACAAAGTACTGTAACCCAAGCTACAGGGTAGATGACGAAACATCCCAAGCCACAAAATCAAATGATGCTGATGTGCTGCAAAGTACTGTACAAACGTTTTCTAGTCACACTAATTTGTCTGATACATTAGGGGACGAGGAAACAGAAGTCTTTATACCGGAAACGGACCGTAAAAGCACTGCCAGCACACATTTGACAGACAAATCGTCCGCAGGTTTATCTACACCAGGGGTCGACCAAATCAATTCAATAGAATCTCAAATTTTTCAAACAAAGGTAACTAATTCAGCTGAAGAGGTTATGTCTTCACATCAAGTCACTGAAAGTGAACAAGAAGTTAATAAGCGCAAACGAACGAGGGGGAAACGACAAAGCCCTTCAACTATAGTTAATGCTGAAATGGATAGCGATGAAGATAAGCTGTTCAATTTCGCCACTAAAAAGCCACATATCGAAGAAAGAAAGGCATCACCAGTTAGACGTGCAACTAGACAGCAAAGGAAATCAAACTGTTCACCCCTGGACGAAAGTGCGTCAACGTCTGCTGCTGCTACTTCGAAGCAAACTCCTAAATCTTGCGATAAGGAATTGCCTATAGCTATCAACAAAAGGGCAACAAGAAAAACTGTGATAAATATGACTGGCTTCTTAGAAAAGACTCCAGCTCCTATTCAAAATATGCAAAAACCAAATGCCGACGAAGAAAATACTTCGATTCAAGATTCCTCCATGCAAAAAGGCATCAAGCGTGCCAGAGTGGCTATCCTAGACAACAGTGACGATGATGATTTGTTTTGCTTTGGTGGAAAAAGCCATACAAATGAGGATTCGAGTGCAGCTAAGCGAGCACGTCCTGCAGATGATGGATGTGATTCGGATGAAGATCTTTTCAACTTTGGGGGTGGTGATGAAGATGAGCAAAATGGTCTAAATGATGAAATGGATGGTGATTCCTGCAAAGAGCCAATGGTACGAAAAGAAAAGGTTAACCCAATAGTTATGCCAAAGCCAAAACCATTGCCAGCAAAGATTTGTGTTGCAAATTGGCTCGACTGCTCATTAAGTGCTTTGAGTATTAAATCAGAACAAGTAAAAGAAGCATTAGATACTGAGAAAAAAGAAAATAATGACTCAGGTGTAGAAGGTGATAGTAAAGATGAACCAGTAAAAGGTGGATGCGTCGTTACGGTACTAAGTTCAAAAACATTAATACAGGAAAGAGATTTAGCGAGAAATGGAAGCATGATGACGAACGACCAAGCCAAAGATTTTAACAAAACTACCAAAAACTTTAAAAAATTTACTAAGGTTAGTGTTTTTGCTGTTACTTAATATTATTTTAAATGCATTGTAAATGAGTGTGCTAAAAATAACAAATTTTACAGAAATTTCATCCACAAAATCGTAGAGTTATTCGCACTGTGTCATCCACCATAGGAGGTGCATTGATGTAGATCTGCGATTATTTGCATATTATTAATTTATTTTAAGAAATTTTGTTAACAATAAATTTTCTAAATATGCTCAAAGCTTTTTTGTGCTCATTAGCTAAAACTTTCCTCTCAAAGAGGCGCGTTGCCCCTACCCATTCGTGAGGTAATATATCTCTAGTTATGCTTTGTTTCAAAGATTGTTTTCTTGCTGCGTTCTCAGATAATATAAAACGTTTTGCCATTTCAACTGTGCCTAACTCAGTTTCTGCGTTAAAGGACTTGGTTTGAGACGATGATATAGGTTCTCTGCTTACTTCTACGCCTATATCTAGTGCCTTTCGCTTTTTCAATTGTTTCAAAGAACGAACTGCTGTCAATGTATTTGGTGTTGTCTGTAAGGCGGCATCATCCTTCAGGATTATACTATTAGCTTTAGGAAGTTCTAATATTTGACTTTCAGAAAATTTTTCCACCTGTTCTGGCAGGTCCAAATTATAGTGTACGCTCTTTGCTGCCAACGGGAATTTTACTCGCATCGGTCGTAATTGGTTGTACAAATCTACACATTTATTACCCAATAGTGCGCTCAAGCTATATAGTTTAGCTAGTACAGCCAATAAAAGTGTGCAGATGTCCATGAAGAAATTATTGCGCATCATTTTGGCAAAATATTCTGCAGCTTGTAAACAACACTCGCGAATACGCCCGTACACACCATAAGTATTAAGTAAACGTATTAATACGTAATCAAAATTATTTTGTGTAGGCATTTCCAGAGTATCGGCTGAATCGAGCGCAAAATCAGGTAATGATCCATGAAATAACTCCAGTTCTCGAGTTAAATCAATACGAAGTAGACGACAAGTTGCAATATTACATTTTACTACGGCCCGAAATCCCATCATGCCATGAAATGAATTCTTTCGACGTGCCATTAGCCTACCCAAAAGTGCGGATGCCTCGGCGAACTCCACTTCTTGAGGACGATGGCGCCGAAAATACTGCTGTACCACGTTCTGCAAGCGTCCCACTATACAATTTTCCATTAAAAAATTATAATTAAAATCACAGCGCAGATAAAACTTACCATTCGGTGCATTTTTACTTGAAATAGGCACAGTAATTTGTGGAGGTTTCTTTAGCTCAAAATCATTCCAGAGATCGCACATGTTTACAAATTTATAGAAATGTAAACAAAATAGTTTACTTTAAAGGACTTGGCAGTACTAGTGTATCAGCTGATATACAATGGCGTTCAGAGCTATCACGTCTGAGAACTTACAATAATTATTGTTATTATATAGGTATTCTCTGCCTCGTCCAGCTCGTCTACGAATACAATTAGATAGTTTGTTTAGATTGAGTTTATTATTAAAATTTTTAAAATATTTTCTTATACTAATTTCGTTTCTTGCACATTAAAAAAGTGTAATACCCGTTAAATCCGAAACAAAAATGTTGCATCTTTTTCACTCATTGCATATATTTAGGCTGTTAAGAAAATATCATTAAATATTAAAATCTGGTCACCTCTTCAACATATGTTTTACTGTCAAATCAATGCATATGCTCGATTAATTGTGCGAATGTGTGTTTTCCGTCTTAATTTTCTGCCGTAATCAGGTACCTTGCACTTGATACCAATTTAATTTGATTGTACTCACTTCGCTTCCACTTTGTATTGCTTAATAAATAATAATTAACGAAGGTGTTATACTGAAAAAATACGGAGAATATTGCGAACACCATAGTCAACTGATTATATTGAACGAGTATAAAGAGTGTGTCTTTCAATCTAAAACAAAGTGATATGGCGTTCGCGCAAAATTTAGTCAGGTGCTCCATAAAGGCTGCTGTAAGCAAAAGCCGTTTTAGCTTAGCGAAAACAGCAAGCAACTTCGGTGCTTTGCAATTATCAAATCAACTCAATTCGTTACAACCTTTTCGAACATTTTCAATCGGCTCACAACTGCAACAAGAGTAAGTCTCCTTAAATTAAAAACAAATGCAATATTTAATTTATTGTAATGAATCTTAATTATTGACCAGTGTGAATGTGACGTTCTTGCGCGCAAACGGCGAAAAAATACAGACGAAAGGAAAGGTCGGGGATACACTACTGGATGTGGTGGTAAATAATCATATCGATTTGGATGGTTTTGGTGCATGTGAAGGAACTTTGACCTGCTCTACATGCCATTTAATTTTCAAAGTAGCGGATTTCGAAAACCTACCCGACAAGGCCAGTGATGAAGAACTAGATATGTTGGATCTGGCATATGAGCTTACAGATACTTCCCGTTTAGGATGTCAAATAACACTTACTAAGGATATGGATGGACTGGTTGTAAGTGTGCCAGCAACAATAAATGATGCTCGTAGCGCGTAACCAATGTTATACACTTGTAAAATAACTCTGCACTTGACGCAAATAACTGTATAAATTTAAGGAATACTCCCATGTATATACGTACATACTATAACAGTTCGTATCATGCAGAATTATATTGAAAGAAAGAAGAAGAATTTGTGTTCATTACGCCGACGTCAGCGATAATTTTGATTGTCCGGATGTTGCTTGCATAAATGAATATAATATTTGTATATTTCGATGCCAGTTGTACATATTCAGATACACCTACATATGTATGTGTTTAAACGTTGTAGTTCAAATAATCCATGCCCAGAAAATTAAACCAGTAAGAACAAAGCAATGTAGGGTAAATAAAAAAATATTAGGAGAATTTTAACTACTTATTTTTTATAAAATAAATAAATATGTATGTATGTATGTTTGCGCTTAAAAGTAAATATAAAACAATATTTGTTAGAATTATTTCGATTTCATTAATATACATGTCTATGCTCAAAGCAAATATCACACATTTTTTGTTTGATTTACTTTACATTCGCAACATAAACAGATACAATTGTCGACAAACTAAGCCTGAAAGAAAATCAAGAAATGGTACATATCTTAATTGTTTTTCGGTGGCACTCATGATGAAATAATAACAAATATTGAAATACCTCCAATAATGCCTACTCTTCTCAGTGATTAAAAAATTTAAAACTATGCTAAGGCGCGTGTGGGAAAGGGACAATTGCTTACTTACTTCACCTGTTTATTATTTCATCAAGATAATGTCATTATTTTGTGAAATAATGTTTACGTATTTATTTATTTTTTTACATACATATGTATATTATAATAAATTCTAATATGTAATTGGGCAGAAACAATGAGATATTAGACATTGATTAAGTCAACTAGATAACACAAGTTTGGCAATATTGAGTATTGATGAATATTTGTAATTATTCATAAAGTATCTCCTATTTGGAAGAGCGTGTTATAAAAATCTTCTTTTTTTTTAGTGAAATTCATATCTAAACCTTCAAGTGCAAGCAAAAATGGCTAATATTAGTTTTCTACCGGGTATGAGTATGAAACAAAGTTTCAATATCAATGCAATCAATGTAGTGGCCTTCAAATATATTTATAAATACATATAAGTACATATGTATACTCCTATATGATTGCGTTTATTTATTATTGTAGATAAAAGCTCAGTATATAGGATGTCTCTTTTGCTCCGAGTCTTAGATAAGAATTCACTTATGTATGTATTTCCATAATATTTCTTTAACTGAACTTATATTTGGAGAGACAATTAATACTTATATAGTAGTAAATTGCATGCGAAGGCAAATGCAATTGTACAACTAAGCAAAGGAAATTTGTTCGCTTCATAAGTAAACTGGTTTATTAAATTATGTAAATATTTTTACACCCAGCTATACTGCGTACAAAGGGTATTTTAAATTTGCTCGGTTTTAAGTAACCATAAATAAACAAGAACTAAGGATAAAAAACGGTATATAACGTATAATTTGATTAAAACAAACTTAAGAGCTCATTATATATTAAAATTATTAATTAAAGTTTAGCTTACTTCTTTAATTCAGTGAGAATTGTTTCAATTTAAAAAATTTACGGTCTAAATAACTCTTCCCATTTTACTTGCTCATTCGATCTCTGGTGTTAATATTGTGGAAGTGTGTTTTCCACACTTTTTACTTATAGCCATAAAGTAGTCTGCTTCTGTGTCTGGTGACAAGATATATGTATGTATAACCTAACCATAATACTACCGTTTGTGCACACAATAATCTTAGATCTTCCTTACACCCTTATCAATGAGCAGTGAAACCACTTTGGTTCCATGCGAACATAATTTTCCTTACTAGTTATTTGTAAAATACTCATGCAATTATACAATGTTTATAAAACAATCCCATGAAACAAAACAAAAACGTAATCATATACACATGTCCATATATACATGTATATATGTAAATTAACAGTTTAATTTAACAGGTTGCTTGATCACGGAACCCTGATCAAGCGCACTTAGGCCTATTGGCCTGTTGTGATAAAGAAAAGTTTATTTATATACATACAGACATATATATAAGTGGCGTATTAAGCAGATGAAGCGATTTGAGGCCGAGCTCCGAGAGCGACCAGATATATAAATAAATTTTTTTATAATTTTGGATGTTGATCTGGCCAGGATTCGAACCCATGAGTTATTGTATGGTGTATGCCGCAAGTCTAGTAGCTAAATACAGGGCATTCAGTAACTCCTACGAGGCTACACGTCTTAAATCAGTTGAAAGCTTGGACACATGAGAAGACGAATAGACTTTCGGGACAGCTCTGACGGCTACAATAAATACAGAATAATAGAGCAAAGACTCTAGTTTGCGAACAGAGATCTCTATGTCTTTATAGAAGGTTCTAAATTAAACGGGCGAGTAGGGGCTGCAGTTTATTGCATCCAACCAGAAATAAAATAATTATTCAAGCTACCGCACTACTACAGTATATTCTAAGCCGAGATATTTGCAATAAATATTACAGTTGAGCTACTGCAAAGGGGTAAGTCCTCACAAAAATAGAATACTTATCTAATCAGACAGCCAAGTGACCATAAAGGCACTTCTTTCATGCAACACGAACTCGACTGTGGTTGCACTTTGAAAAGATGCAATCAAGAGATTGGTAACACCATAGACGTAGCATCGTCGGTAGACAACTGGTTTAATCTAACCTAAAATGTAGTAATGTTTGAGGTAGTTCTACTTCAGGTATTTACAGTTGGAAGACTACAATCATTAATAATACCACAGGCTCTGAAAATGAGAACAACCCTTGTGCGAGATGTGGTAATCAATCTGTGTGGAGTCTTGGGTCACGGCTAAAAGAAAGAGAGCTTTAGTGGAACCATTTGGACATACGTGGTGAGTTTTTTTTACAGCCTCTTTTCTCCAGAGGTGCAGCAGCAAGAGACTATAGGCTACCAGTTGAACCATTCAAATGGAATTGCATAGAACTATCAAAGTGCTTGAATTAATTACTTTGCAAATTTGCTTACGGATGACGAACGCAAGCTTAACCTTAGTGTGCTCTATCCAATACAGTATGCGCCAATTAGCATAATCCTCTTCAATATCGCATATGAGGTTTCATCGAGTGTACCATTTGTGTGAAAGATTGCAGCTATCCGTAAAAAATCTGGTGGATCTCACCAGTGTGGTTTTGAATCTGGTGAATATACCAATGATCAGATATTCACCATGTTTCAAATCTGTAAAAAGGCCCGAGAGAAAAAAAAACGGTACACCTTTCATCGCTTTTAAAGCTACTTCCGATGACACTGAGTAGGCAATTGCAAAGTAAAGACCTCTCTCGACGAACAAAGCATTGTCTACGCTGATAAAAACAAGGAAAAATTGCTGCCTTCGGCCAACCCGAGGTCTTTGCACCTACCATGACCATATCAAATATATGGTATTTCATTTTAAGGTTAAAATTTTAATCCTCATATCTGAAAAATTTGTTTGAATTTCATTGTATGCATTACAAATAAAATGATATCTAAACAACAACAAATTCATGTCAAATACAAATTTATTCAGGTCTATTAAATAAAAATAATTTAATATATACACATGTTGCTACATTAACTTATTTGTAAGATTTTTTGATTTTCTTCTTCTTCTTTTATTTTTCGATTTTACTTTTTCTTTATATTTCGTATCATCAATTTTTGATTGATGTTTAAATATATGTATTTTATTTTTAAACTGAACCTTAGGTTAACACGACTGATACACACTGGAACGACGTACGCACATACATACATACTCACATATGTATGTATGCAAATGATACGTCATACGTCCAGGTGGTTAGTCGAGATTATTCACGCATTTATTAGGGAAGCCTAAAAACATAATATCCGCATGTTTGCATGTAATAGTAGTTGTGAATAGAATAAATAAATAAATTAAATAAATTAGAAACAGTGAAACATATACATATATATAAATTAAGTTCGTCTTTTCTATGATGGGGGTGAGGAGTAGTAGTAGGCCGCAAGTTCAAGAATGTTTCTACAATTTTCATCCGCCACAATTTGGATCTTCGATTTTGGTTTCCGCCTTCGCTGGTCGTTTGTGAAGCAAATCGGAAAACAGGTGATGAAATCGTGATTGCGTCCACATAACACACACACACACACACTCCAAACACACAAATGAGTAAACGAAAGTATACGCGGATATACAGTTATTTACGTGAAACTAAAAATATGTATTTGTATGTATGCTCCTGGACGTATGTATGTGTGGTTTGGTATGGGTTTAATGTGTGATGACAAATCGTTATTGTATTTATGTATAAGCGTCAGTTCGTTTGTTCCAACCACTTCCAACTACGGACACGTCCATCTTCCTTAGCTCTTGTACTTGTGTAGTGTGTTGCAGATCGTGGCTGTGGCTGAAATAATCGCTTTGTGCATTGTAGTTGCTTCCTTAATTAGTTAACATACGCCATGGAGGCACCCTTTCGATCGAAATGTCGTACTCGTACGAAGAGGAATGCAGCGACTAGAGATGCTACGGCCAGCACCAACAACAGCATTACCAAACCGCCGACAAAACTCGGCACCGACATACAAATCGTCTCAGGATCAGCTGATCGTGCCGATTGTATGACTACTGTTTCATTGTTGGAGTTATTGTTGAGCGCGAAATTGACATCGCCCGGCGCCACCACCTGTATGGTTCGGCTTGTATTCACATCGGTCATCTCTTGTGTGTCTCGCTTATAAATACGTGGTTTCACCACAATATCAATGGTATCACGTCGTCTGCGTACGCCTCTTAAGTCATCCAAACCTTCAACTGAACGTGGTCGGCCGCCCAGCGACACTAGATTGCCGCCCTCGATGTCATCCTTTCGCTTCACTGTGCTATATAGACCTGGTTGGCCAGGCAACGGTGGCGGTGGCATGTGTAAATCATTTGCACTTTGCGGTGTCGCTTGTGAGCTCTGCAGACCCGATTCAGGTGTGGTAACACCGGCGGTTTGTGCTTGTGGTGAGGGTACTACATCGGGTTGGTTTTCAGAGTAAGCGCCGGTAGCATCGGCAGCCTGATGACGTGGATCTGGGTAGGCTGCTGGTGGCAGACCGCCCAATGGGTAATCGTTGCGATCGTAAGGCTCTGGTGCGCCATATTCTGCCGAGAGCGCATTATTACCAATTTGTGGCACACCATATTCACCGCCAGGCAAGCCAGGACCGCACTTGGGTTCGGGACAATTGTAGCGACATACTTGTATTACGCACTGGAAGTGCACATTCATGGAGTCGGGGAATTTAAAGGCCTGGAAGTATGCAAAGCTGACAACTGATGCTGATGGACCGAAATTCTTGATCTTCTGGAATTTGCTCATAATCTTTGGACGCACAACGCAACCGTTCTGATCGACTAATTGTATAGGCGCACGTTTGCCATCGTGAGCTACACAATTGCGTACCAACATATCGAATTTGTTTTCATCATCTTTAATAGCCAAAACCATAGTCATTGTCTGACCGATTTTCACAATACCCGACACTTCGGATGCCCATGGTCCTTTGCCCACTTGTATTTGCATCCAACATTGAAGATTATCACCCAAGAAGTTCGCAGTGACCGCATGTAACATATCCACTTGGAATGGACGGAATGTGACCGCTTTTTCGTAAAAGTCATACCATGTACAACGCAATTTTCTAGCCTGATCCCACACCTCTTGCACATATGGATCATACTGTATGATGATAGTATTCTCCACATAACTACCCGAAGGCGTTGGTGCACCATAACCGGCCGCATTATGATTAGCCGAACTTGTCATACCACAACTGTTGAGGAAAATCTCAAAAGTGGCGCTCAAATGACCAGTACCCGGTTTCAGATGTACACAATGTGGATCGCTGTAGAAACCTTTCGAGAAGATCATGCCGTAGAAGGGACGATCAAATTCGATATTCACACGCATATGCGTCTTTTCGCATTGCACTTGTAAATGTTTTATCTGTGGACTATCATTGGTGGCCGAGAGTGGCCAAGCGTCTTCGGAAATCTCATTGCTAACTCCCGCTGGCACAGGACCCTGCTGAGCGCCGTACACAGGCGATGGTGCTGGTGGTCCATAAACGGATCTGTGTTCGAGTGGTAATGAGGCGGAGTCAACGTGTGGTCCCTCGCAGACAGCGTCCTAAAAAGAGTGGGAGAGAGAGAGAGAGAGAGGTTGAATGTAATCAATAATTGTGATTTTATTTTTTAAAAGGACATATGGTAAATATTGGGTTCTAATAATATAGTCAGACAAAATCACTAACGTTGTAATTCTATTTATTTTCAATGATCGAAATTGTAAAATTTTCCTAGCCCTATATGCACTAATTAATCAAAAATTATTAATCAATCAAACATATGAAACTAATTAGCAAAATAATTAGTTAAATTTTATTAATCAGTACAAACAATCAATCAAGTTATTATACAATTCCTAGTTAGTTGATACAATTAATGAAAATTAGATTAATGAACACAAATTTTTGCATTTAGTTTATATATTTAATCAAAATTGAAATGAAATTATTATACGATTAATCAATACAACAATTTCACATTTTCTTGAGCAGTTCAGATAAATAATCAAATTATCATACGATTATTCAATTAAATAATTAATCACATTTTCCTGGTCTGCATTTATATACACGTATATTGAAATTCTTATGCGATTAATCAATAGATTAAATATGCTTTAAAACAAATTTATCTAGCGATTAATCAACTAAACAATTATTATTTTTTTGATTGGCTTGGATAAATAATCAAAAATCAAATTATTAAGGGATTAATTATGTTGCAACTGATCAGCAAAAGTATTAATCGATTTTTTCTTGCCAATTCAATTAATCAAAATTCGATTGGAGACATTATTTTTCACATTTTCATAGTTAGATCATATAATTGATCAGAATTATATCAAACTATTATGCGATATACATATATGTATGTGTATAATTGGCGCTTTATAACCCCCGTAGCGATTCTCGGCCGATAAATTAGCAGAATAACTAATCATAGTTTCCTGGACAGTTCATAAATAAAATTAATTAAATTATTAAGCTATTAATGGGTTAATTAATCAACTAAATGTTTTCTAATCAGTACACATCGTTAATCAAAATTCGATTCATGGAATAACTTTTCGATTAATCAGCAAAACACTGCACATTTGAAAATAAAAATGTTGGCAAATTTTTTACGCACTTACTGAAAGCGATTTAAATATTCAAATTAATATAATTAAGCTGTTAATAAACTGGGATTGGTGTTGAAAGCGGTTTATTTCGCAAATGCAATAATAACGCTTCGTAGGTTTTATGAAGAATAGCAGGAAAAGTGCATCAACAATTCAAGAAAACAACAGTAATTGCGTAACTTTGAAGTTAAGTATGCATGTATGTGTGCGTGTGTTCAAAATAGCGCAAAGAGGGAAATACATAAATCAAAATGCTGTTAACTTTGTAAGCGTAAATAATTTGTTTTTTTTTTTTTTTGATTAAACCACAATAGCATTGAAACGTTTTAAGTGGATTTATATATATATAATACATAACATACTATACATATGTACATACTCGTATGTACAAAAAACACTCTCACAAAACATGTCTGGCTACTCCCTTGGCAGATTCGATACACTTCGCTGCCGAAAAAAATTACAAAACTCCAAAACTAAAAATAATGACTTGAAAAAACCGTACACATGCATGCGAGTAAAAAGATATTTATGTACAGACATATAATATGTACGAGTACCAGGAAAAAAAATTTATAAGGTAACAAAGATCGCTGTAATCGCTTTTTCCAGTTGCATAACAGTCAGGTAAACGAAAAATATACGACAACCGAAAAGCTTCAAAAATGATTGTAACACTTTTGCTGAGTTTTTACGAATACGCTTAAAAACAAATACAAGAAATATACTTAATTCTTTTTTTCATTTTGTAGCCGCATGCAGCAGCTGCGTTTTGTAGGCTTCAGGTAACCATCCCAACGATAAAGAAAAAACGGTTTAACTGACGCTTTTTTTTTTGTGGGCACAACAGACAAGAAATTAAGCTAACTCGTGCACAGAAATGTGCCGACAAAAAATTTAACTTAAAAGCATGTAAAAACCCAGCGTAGGTTCGTATTTCCTGTCACATTAGACTTGCTCGATTTTTTGAAAAAAATGTTTTAGAATTTTTTATAAGTATTAGTTAAAAGAAATTATTAATATTAACGTAGTTTTAAGCCATTTTTAATTAATTTAAAATTTTTATTGATGTTTTGTGCTAGTTACCATCCATAGGAATTTAAATTCTTTTTATTAAAGAAAAGAAATTGCTATATGGTCTGTTTACTTAAACATTAACGTTTTTACACTAAAACATAAAAATGAAAGAAATGAATGCATTATTCACAATTTTAGTATGAAAAATATTTATATTTTTCTAGTATATTAAACGTTTTCTAAACGTGATTAAAAGCCTCGATAGACGGCATATTTAATGCGCCTTAAGAGACCTTACTGTGAATGTACAATATTTCCAGGAAATGTGTAATTTACTACTATGAATAGTTATTTCAACTGACGGGAAGAAGAACAAATTCATTAATTATAAATGTTATACATATTTTGCTTTTAACTTCACAAAGCTCTTAGGACGATACGTATACTAAATCGATCCCAGAAATGTATCAGGCTCGCCCTTTCTTGTACCGTTTCAAAGCAAGCAATCCCGAACTTTTACTTGCTCAGGTAGGCAAGATCCAAGCCTCTATCTCAATTATCTAATTTTGTGGATACATTCAAGGCTTGGTTCCTGATATTTTTCAAGTATTTTGTCACAGTGAAAGTAGATTATTGTTTCCTTATTCTCTTCTAAGTCGCAGCTTCGACAATGGCTGATATGGGGTAAGCCCATTTGTTATGCATATTCTTCAAATGACCAAGGACCCGTTATAGTGGCTTCAAGTCTACATATACTTTTCCTTGAACTTTTTCATAGGTTCTTTGTTCTGGTTTTGTCATACCTGAGCCAGATACGTTTCGCTAACGTACATCTTTTTAGTGCTAATTGTTCAAATTGCGAATTAAGCATTCTCTTGATCATTCCTAACGGGCATGGTATTATCTCTGTTTCAGATTTGTCAAGGCATGCTTTTGACCTAGCAAACTCGTTAGCTTTTTCGTTGCCGAAAAGGTTTCTCTGGCTAAGAACCAAGATTATGGTGATGGCGGGCTGACCTGCCATTGAGTTTAAAGCCTTTTTACAATTGTTGACAACGCATTATACAATAATAACTACCTACTGTATCCCTTCGCATTTATTTACTGGGGCTCTGCAAGCATTAGCAAAACCTTGTACTGCCGCTTGGAAGATGCTAGTTCGCAGTCCTCTTTGGACTTGTCGGTGTAGATTGGTATTGCACCTTTCTTTCCTACAAAATCTCTCCTCCATTTATGTCTAGTGGTTATCCTCACCTGGATACAAATAGTGAAATCTAACCTTGGCCGAATATTGTTTGATTTATTTTCTGGTGTCGTAAGCTGACTTAATATACCGTTGTGTCCAAATCGTTTTAGATTCCAACAATTTCACACCATAAGCCCGATGGCAGAACCAGCTGCGACTTTGTGAATGCAGATGTTTATAAGTAGTTGATACAGGTGCATGTTGAGAGTACCCGTCAAATATGTCCCACACGTAATACG
Source organism: Ceratitis rosa (assembly GCA_037013455.1). Lineage (NCBI taxonomy): Eukaryota > Metazoa > Arthropoda > Insecta > Diptera > Tephritidae > Ceratitis > Ceratitis rosa. Next base: position 6,338,486 of record JAWMAG010000031.1, on the reverse strand, counting down.
TGCATTAAATATTTCTAGGTTTAAATATATTATATATTATATATAATATAAGGACGATTTACTCTAGAGTTTTCTAATGTTTTTACAAATATTTAAAAAAAAAGAGCAACAACTATAAATGCTTGTTTTATATTTTCATAAAATATAAATATATCACAAAAAACGTTCCACCCTAATATATAACGTATTACACAACATTTGCTTTTGCCCTATCTGAGTACTCCACAAACAGTTAATTCCCAAAAGGCGAATGGTTTGGCGCTTTCATGTAAGCACACTCTTCTTATATATTGTATATATATATACTTTCGTGAACATGAATATGCAGGCGAATAGCAAGTCGTTTGTTGTTGTTGCTTTTAAAATTTTCGACAAGTAATTTGTTAAGAAAAAAAAAACTTTTACAATTTTACTGGAATATTCGAATGAAGCGGATGTTGTGACTTTTGTATGTTGGCTTAAATTTGTGTGTGTGTGTACTTTATCCATACACATATAATATACTCGTTCATATGTATATATAATATATATATATATACATTAAAACTCACAACACAAATTTAACTTGTCACTTGAATGGTATGGGGAGCGCATGAATTGTTGCTGGTGTTACAAATTTTCGGTCTTAATATTGGAATGTTAAAATCGAAAGTTGTTGGGAACGAAAAAAACAACAGCTGGAAGGCAAACAAAAAAAAAAAAACAAAGAAAAGTAAATTAAAGAGAAGAAATGCAGAAAAAATTGGAAGCTGTGATTGGGGCTGTAGTGAAATGTATAACACGAGATGTATAAGTATATATGTATGTAAATTTTTTATTACATTTGTATGTATGTATATTTGAACAGAGCTTTTTGTTTTTTTTTTTTTTTTTTTGTAGTGAATTTTGAAAGTCAAATTAGCCTTAACTGGTTACATAAGCATGTGGATCAATTATGATTTATGCTTACGAATGAAAAAATGAAACCAATTTGTGTGGGAAATTGGAAATGACTTGAGTTTTGTTTCCCTTTTTAAATTGTTTATTGGTTTTTCTTTAAAATTTTTTACTTTTGTTATTTTTATTTTTCTACTTGCCCCAACTAATTTTCAGTGCAGCTGAATTAAAGAAAAAATTTATTATATATTATGTATATTGTAAGTTGTTTCGGAAAAATGTGAAAAATGGATTAAAAAACATACATATATCAGAGAAATAAAACCTTAAGTGCTGAATTTAGTGGAGCGTTTTCTCTCATCTGAAGGCACCATTTTGATCCTTTTTGCTTTCTAAAAGCTTTAACGTACTGGTGTAAGATTTTTTTTCAAAACATAGGGTGAAAAAATTTTTTTAAGATACATTCATATATCAGAGAAGTTGAATATTAAAGCTGTATTCAAAACTTCTATATATTCTGGGGAAAATTTTACTAAGGATCTACTTTTCAGTGAAGGTTTTTGCATACATATTATATAACTAAGTCTTATATTTTTAAACCACAAACAACAATTTTAAGTTGATGTTGTTTTAGGTGAAGCTTTAGTTTTTATATTTCAAAGGCTTTAGGGAAAAATTTTGATCAATGAACAGAATTTTTATTATTATTTTCAATATGGTCCGTGAGATCATTTTTATGTTCGCGGAATGGGGGGAAAAAAAGACAAAACAAATTATTTTTCCTTTCAATATTCTCATCAACATCTCATCTTTCATTTAAATTACTTATCCTCCCATTAAAAAAAAAAAATTTTCTCTTTGTCTTCAAAATACGCCCCAACTTCCTCCTTGACTTCATCTTCGGTGATATATTTTTTATCGTATTCACTATAATATTGAGGAGTAGTGTTCCTCAGTTATGAAAACACTCTCAACTTTACAATCGATCAATAATATTCCTTCCGAGTCCCTCCATGAATTTCCCATCTGACTGTAATACCTTAAACTTCTTGGGAGGCACTGTACGCGCTTCATAAATATGAACCCAAGATTCGTTTTTGAACTCAATACTCCACCCGTCTCTTCTTTACAGTGTTCCAAAAATGCACGCTGTTGTTTTTGCGGAGGCGTGAGCATTATCGGCATCCATCTTGCGTTGATCTTAGTCATGCCAGGATGATCGAGCAGGATTTTAAAAATGATTGTATCGGATACTCCAACTATATATTTCTGCGAGTTGTTCCTTCTTCGGTCGGACATGGTCGAGAGCAATTTTTTCAACTTATTTATGGTAATCAGTTCTGGTGTGGTCTCCTCGATGCTCCTGCTCGGCCTCAGGTCCTCTTCAAGAGATTTCTGTGCTTGTTTAAATAAACTGTGTCACTTGTAAAATATGGTTTTTCGCCTTGATGTTTTTTCCAAAAAAAAAAAAACAAATGGAGGGACCTACAGTTTATACTAAGCCGCCTCCGAACGGCCGATGGATTTTTTTGAATAGACTTATTTCATATACACTCGGTGGCTTAGATATTCCCTGCCGCAGGCCAAAAATAGTTTTCTATATTTTTGGATGCTGGTCGGACCAGGACTCAAACCCTGGCCTTCTGAATGTTAGCACGAAATGTTAACTCCGCGGCTATTGCGGTCGCAGACTAACTTTTAGTGCATATTTAGACATAAGTTTTGAGAATTGTATACTCAGCCACACATTCATACAAACATACATACGAGTATGTACATATCTACTAATTTTCAATTAGGCACTGCTGCAGCCAAGTAGTGATCGCCTGCGTTTACGATTGCGTGCTTTAATCATAATTAGTAAATTAAGGACAAAAATCCACATAAACACACATACTCACATACATACGTGTATGTACATTAATTATATGAAAATAATAAAATCTTAAGAGTGTCTGTCAGTTATGCTGGCTTGGTGATTAATAAAGCGCGAAAAATATTTGTAAAAGAAAGTCAAAACTTGTAGAAATTAGAGCATAACTGCACTGAAGCGCCGCCAACTGAGCTAACGAATGGCAAAAACCGGCAAACAAGCTATGTACAAATTAGAAATGTATTTACGTACGTGTACGTATGTACATGTGTATGTACATATGTTTGAATTTTTGCACATCAATTTGCAAATAGTGAAATGGATTTTACAAACACAGTGTGGGTAAACAGGTACTCGTATGCTGCGCGGAACAAACGAAAATTTTTATAATAAAATTGTAGTAAAACAAAAACATAATAATTTAGCAATGCATGTTTGTAGAGCGAATTTATTAACAATATTTCAAAATAAACGTCGCACCTTGGCAAGGAATTTCAATACCTTGAATCCATCTTAAGTGTGTACTGGGATTTTTAATGGATAAAAATATCGAACACAAAATTTTTCCCAAACTCTTTCTTGGAAAAGGAATTTCCTGTGTAGAGTAAGTAACCCGTACACATCATACATGGATAAATAGTAGTTCTTAACAACAATGCAACTGATTTGTGATCTAACTAATTGATCTTGACCGAACTGATGGAAAAGTCGTTCCATAACCCAACTACGACGAGGTTCCAATTGGGATTGTCCGCCTAAAGAACAACGAAGCAGCCGCAGCCGATGGTTTACCGGCTGAGCTATTTAAACATGACTGTGAAGAGCTGGCAGGGTGCATGCATCAGGTTCTTTGCAGAATATGGTCGACCAAAAGCATGCCCGACGATTAGGATCTAAGTGTGATCTGTCTAATTCATAAAAAGAACCCCACGATCTGCGCCAATTACCGTAGGATTAGCCTCCTAAATATCGCATATAAGGTGCTACCGGACGTTTTGTGTGAAAGACTAAAGCCAACCGTCAACAAGCTATTTGGTCCACCACTGACCAGATATTCACCACCAAAGAATCGATTTTAAGGCAGTCTTCCACAGAACAGTAAGAAGCTGCCTCTACCGCCAGGTCTGAATTTAGTAAATAATAGTGCAAAATTTATACGCTGAAACGAGACTTCAGACACGGTGCCTCTTTATCATGTGATTTCTTCAATTTGATGCTACAGAAAATATTATGAGCTGCAAAGCTAAATACTCAAGGTCCAATTTTTTACAAGAGTGTAAAACTGCTGTCGTATGCCTATGACATTAATACCATAGTCCTTAACAGCCGCCCGCCCCGTTAGATTTTCCTTGGAGAAGGACGAAGAAGAAAACCGCTGACAAGATGAGAAATATACCCTGTCAAAATACGAACGTTGGGGAACAGACTTGGCTATCATGTCACTGTTCACAGTCCATACGATACCTCTTATACGATGACAATGATCTAGTTCATATCGCCCGATTGAATGAACGCGCTTTAACTTTGAAAATATTCGATGCAGTAACCGACCGACGCCAAACAGCGAAGTGAACTTCGAATGATGTGATATTGTTGATTCGGCTATAATCGCGTAAGTGGTGCCCACGCATATTTCCCCTTTATTGTATTACCCAATGTAATTTATCGATTGTCCGACTATATATCACCTTCATAGTTGTTAAATACTAGTTCATTTATGGATGTGGAACTTCTGTTTTACCAAAAATAAAAGAAAAAATGAATTTGTCTGCAGTGACAACGCATGGCATGCTAGAAATATCTTAGTGGTGAGCTAATGTACTAGTATGAACTCATCTTTAAAATATATTTTAGTAAATAAAATCTAAATCAAAACCCTAACCTCAAAAAAGGATTATGATAGAATTTATTTGTGATCTGATAACTTATTGTTGCATACGAGTACATTAAGTTATGTACTTATACACATATATGGATTATTATAGTAGATATACTCACCTTCGCTATGAACACTAAGCAAAATAAAATCGCGAGCGCATTTGGCCGCAATTGTCGTCCCATTTTATAGGTTTTACTGTGTTTTGGTTTGGAGTGAGATGTATTTTGTATGGGAATTGGTTGATCGTTATTCAAATTTTAGCTACACTTCAGCGGCATGTGCATGTGTATACCCGACTGCGAGGCGGAAGAAGACCACCGCACTGTTTAAAAAGTTATCTAGAATGACAAGAGCAAACTAAATTTATTAATTTATGGAAAAAACACATTATTTATTAATGAAAGGTACAAATTTTTTAAATTAAAAAAATTTTTTTAACTAAAATAAAAAATATGATTCCAACAAAAGGAAATAAAAGTAATTTCGTGAATATTATTAAGCAAGTACATACGTGATATGTTTAAAAGAAAGTATATTCTATTTATATTATTATATTTTTAAACAATTCAGGTAGTTCTCGCAGACCTGCGTTAAGGGGTTACATGGGTTTATTCGGAGAAAAGGTCTATATAAAAAGTAAAATATTTCATTTAAACTATTTACTCTTTTAAAGATATGCATATGAAAGGGAATTGCTAATATTCATAACTCCGTCATTGTGAAGTTATTTCGAGTGGCCCCTCGATAAAAATATGCGTCTGGTGACAGTAGAACTTATGACAGAATCATCCGAAGGAAAATCAAAGAAGTGAAAAATAAATTTTTGACAGATTTTCTTTATAAAAAAATGCAAATTTTAGTTAATTTTCTTGAAAATTTTTTTGAATAGTAATTGAAAAAAAAATTTTTTTTTCCTCGTTCAATTCCTCGTGAATTGTAGCTTGAAGGTCTGCTAAAATGATCGACTTGAAAATTTAGGATCGTGTTTTCGAGATGTTCTAGAAATTAAACGGGCTATAAAATAAAACTAAAATTTTTGAAACTGTCCAACCCATGTAACCCCTCTCCTTCATATACCTATATGTACAAAAAGCTTTTTTTTTAATTCCCAATCTGCATTGAAAAATACTTGTTATCTAAAAAACACTACAACATCAACTTCTGATCAACAACACATTTTCAGAATACACATATATATCTATGTATTAAATCACATAATAATTATGCTAATTAAAAATCTGAGTATTTTTTAAACAAATAGAAAAATAAAAAATTCTTCTTTTGTTGTGCTTTACAACTATCAATTGCGAAATGTGTTTTTTTTTCTCTTCATCTTTTTAAACGCGATTTGCGGTTCGTGCCATTCACATTGGCGAAGACATTGAAAAATTTACCGTTGCACAAATCAAATTCTCGTTGTAGCGACAAAGTGAGAGCACTATGGACCACTTTCTATTTTCACTACAAAAAACTGTATGTCTATAATAAATATGTATGCTGTAAATTCAACAACGGTCGACTAACTGAATAATAGTAAATGGCTAAAGCTATGCATACTCGTATATGTACATATGTACATATTTACTCGTATGTACATATATACATAAATATTTTTTAACAATAAACAAATAAAAATAAAATCTACTGCAACTGAGCAATTTAGTTTGGAGGCAATTGATAATACAAACAAGAGTGTTGTTGTTACTGTAAACGTATATACACATATACAACATTTATGGTAGATATTTATACTTGTTCAGGTATCAGGTATGTAAAGACAAAAAAGAATAGCTGTGAAGTGATGCCAAGATAAGCACTCCACGATATGAGAGTCACAACACGACAAGAAAAGAAAAATTAGCCGCAGTCACATACATACATAAATACATATGTAAGTCAAAATTAACGCCAACGCAAATGAGATGAACAGTTTGAATAAATGCACACTCACATATACTCGTATATAAATATAAATGAATGTGTATAAACCATTGCAGATGTTCAATTATTTCATTGATATATCTGTGTAAATATTACGTAGAGCTAAAGAGAGGGGTTTCAGATCAGAACGTAGGTACATACATAAATTTAGTTAAAATTTTCAGAATGTTTAATGCTTCTTTTTAATTAATTTATTTATTTTTGTTGTGAGATTTTTCAGTATATAAATTAAAATAATTTAATTAACTTTTAACAGAATTTGCAAAAAATATATATTTCTTGTACCTTACATAATAAAATTATATTCAATTAATTATTAAAAACTAATAATTAATGTGATTTGTTTATTATCTAGCCAATTTCTAAACTCCAAAATTTTTTTCTCTTAAGTTAAACACTTCAAAAGTTTTTCTCAGTCAAAATTCAACTAACTCGATTACTGAAATAAGGAACATATAAAAACTGATTTATCAAATATATAATAATTTTTGTTTTACTAATTGATCGCATTTAAGATAAACACAAATTTTTAAAAACATTTCAACCTTTTTGTATAATTTTATTATAGCGAAAACGATTTCGAAACGATTCGATTGCATAGTTAATCCGTTTCTATCATTTTAACAGTTTTCGGTGTGCGACTTGAATAAAATATTAAATTATGAGCCCAATTGTAGGCAACGTTTTTGCCATTTTTTGACAAGAGACTTTGGAAGAAGTAAACTAAGGGAAATTAGATATCTTCTGGCTGATATAAATACAACTCGAGTCATTGACCTATCACAAGGATATCACACGCTCTCAGTATACAATGAGAAAGCAATTTTTGTGCTAGCCATAGTTTTATGAGTATTTTAGTACGAAATTTTCCTAAATGTAGTCAACGTTTTTCTGGGAATTTTTCTAATTTGATTTAGAATCCTTATCACATGTACTTGTGTATGCTGATAACGTTATACACTCTTTATATACAATGAAACACACTGATTGTTCCAAAATGTATGCAAGATTTTTCCATAGTTACATACATTCTGATATCATAGACTCTCTCATCATGTCTAATTAGGTCCTTTTTTTATATTTTTTATATTTACCGTAATATAAACAGTGCGGCTTAATAGGGATCTAGTACGAAATATTCCTAAATGTAGGCCACGATTTTTTTAATATTATCCTACTTTGCCTACAGATCTGTATTGAGGTAAAACTCTCGAAATCTTATGCGCCAAAGAGCAACTTAAACTTTTTATAAAATATTTCTCATTATTTTATTTTAAATTGAGCACCTATGGTCACAATTATATATCCTAAATGTGTATTATATAAATATTTTCAGGAGAATAATTTAAAAGTTCGAATACCAAATACTATAATGCTCTAAAAAATACCAAAAATAAAAAATTACCTAACGCTTCTGTTCATATAAACATGATAACACAAATTAAAAAATTAAATTTATTTAGATTACCCGAGTCTCCCTGTGCCCTCTGTAAATCAGCCTTTCTAGATAAGCATTTAATTTGCTTATTATTATTATTATTTTGTTTCTGCTATGTCTTTTGATTATGTTCACTCGGCAGTTCAAAGCAGCACATCATTAATTTTTTATTACCAAAATAGGTAGACCACCAAAATATGTATCTCTATATATTTAATTTAATATATGTAATTTTTTTTTAAACAACACGTGACATGAAACACAAAAATTTTATGTATCTATGTTTATATTTTCATGCACAAAAACAAAAAAATTAAAAATGAAATAATGCCAGCTCATCCGCTACGCGCGTTCAACATGCAACGACAACGGCGACACAACAGTAACAGTCATGAAATGACTAACTGGACACACACAGTTAGATACGGCCACAACTCTACCCACTGACCGACCGACCGATCGATCGATCGAATATTGAACTGGTGAAGATGCTGCGTAGCCAACTAAAATGCAATGAAAAGATAAAGAAACTTCAATAAATGTGTAGCAAATGCTTATGAGCAACCGAATGCATAAATTTGTATACATAGATGTATGTACGTGTATGTAATACCTCAGCTATATGTTTGTATGTACAAATGTATGTTTGAGTACGCATGTAGTGAAAAGAAGAAGCGATGTAAAATCGGAAAATGCATGTAAATAGAAAAATTATGAAAAGTAATGATATTCAACATGATGAAGAAGAAGAAGAATATGCTGCAAACTTGATTGGCCTAAAGCCACATATTGCACTACCAACACCCAATGATACATACCTATGTATGTATATACTTGCAAGTAAATACAAACATACCCAACAAGACATCAAATTTTAGTAGCTATTATGTGTAAGCGTATGTGTGTGTCTATGCTTATGCAGTGTAAATATTTAAATAAACATTTTTCTCATATTATAATATACACGTACACACATACGTACATAACTATGTATGAATGTACGAGTATGCTTGCTTGTTGCTGTGTGCAATGAGTGAGAGGAATGTCACTTTCCACTTGCGAAAATTGGTGAGATACGCCAGCCAACCAGCCAAGCAGCCAAACAGCCAGCCAGCCGCTTCAGAAAGTCCGACAGCCAGTCAGTTAATCATTCATCGAGCTGCCTGCTATTGGTTAGCCTACATGTCGTACATGGCGTATGTGTAATGTTGTCTCAACCTGTTATATGTACATAGTGTTGTTGCTGTTATGCCGCTACAACACATTTACACCATTGTCAACAAAATAAATAAATAAAGAAAGTCGAAAAAAGCAAATGTAAAAGCATGCTTTGAGCGAATTCAGCTGCAAACATCTATCTATACATATTGTAGGTACATACATACAACACAATTTTAATTTATTTCATTTTCATAGTTTTGTTTTAGTGTGCGCTTTTATGAATTTTTTACTAACTTATTTTTAAAACTTAGTAAAGAAAGCCCGTTGTTTATTCATTCACCTTTTAGTTTTTCGTTTGAAAGGAAATTTAATTACCGCGACTATTTGGTGGTCAACATTGTTCATACACACTCGTACATATATACATATGTACGTATACGCGACGGGCTTTTTGACAGCAATGACCGACCGGCGTGCGTAATTCATCAAGTTCAACATGTTGTGCGAGCGTATTTGGTTTGTGTTTGTGTTTTATTTATAATTACATACATATGTACATACATACATTTGTATTTCAGTTATGAACCATAAAAGTTTAGTGGCACCATAAAAACCAGGTGTATTATATTATTTAAAATGTTTAAGTAGCGCAAAAAAAATTAACTAGTTTGGACAATATTTAAAAATAAAATAAATTAAATGAAAGAAGTTATCATTGTAAAAAAAATTCAAAAGTCACCCAAAACGGAGCACTTAATTATATGTATATTCAAATTAAACTTCAGTTTTATACTTTTCTTTGAAAATTTCACTTTTACTGAAATTTTCGTATGCTTATTTTAAAGGTACCCTTATTTACAGATGATCTTATTTTTCAAATTTAAGTTTTCAGTAAAGCTTGGGGAAATTTTTATCAAAGCATCCTCAGAAGACCACGAAAATCAGGATGAATGGTAGTATTTATGTGGTATGCTATATTTTTTTATTTTACTTATTTTATTTTTTGGTTTTATTTTATGATTTTGTTTTATTTTATTATATTTCGCTTCTTAATATATATATATTTATATTGTTTTACTTTGGAGGGTGAGCTCGGCCGGAAATCGGGTAAGCGGTTATACATTTTATTTTATTTCAATTCATTTTGTGTTATTTTTTTCGGTTTTTATTCTATATTTTTCTTTAATTTTATTTTATTTTATGTTGCTATAATGTATTTTCATTTTAATTTATTTTGTATTTTGTTTTTTATTTCACTTTAATTTATTTCTTATTTTGTCATATTTTCATTTATTTTTTCTTTTAACTATTTAATTTATTTTGTTAAAATTAAATTGATTTTAATTTGTTTAATTTATTTTTGTTTTATTTTATATTATTTTTTATTTCATTTTTGTTACATATTTTATTTTAATTTGTTTTATTTTACGTTATTGTATTTTTTAATTAAATTGCTTTCTTCATTTATTTTTTCTTATTCTATTTTTTTTTATTTTGTAACACTTATTTAAATTTAATTTTATTTTCTTCATTTTTTAATTAAAATAATTTTGATTTAATTTTATGTTTATTAAATTTAAAATAATGTTTTATTTTGTGTAATTTAATTATTCTTTATTACTTCATTTTGTTTTATATTAACTTTATTTTGTTTATATTAATATAATTAATATAAAATTAAATTAAACTCAATTAAACAAAAAAATAGCACTAAATTAAAATAAATTAAACTCAGCACAATAAAATAAAATAACTTAAGGTAAAACAGTGCAAAATAGATTTTCATTTCAATCTGAGTTTAATTTATTTTAATTTAGTGTTATTTTTTTTTTTGTTTAATTGAGTTTAATTTAATTTAATTTTAATTTATTTTATTGACTTTATTTCTTTTTTTCTTTTTATTTTATATTTAATTTTATTTGAATTTATTATATTCTATTATATCTTAAGTTATTATTATTTTTATAAACGAAGTTAAGTCCCAGGGAAACTTTTGCTAAGGCTCTTCCTTTTAATTCCGGGTTTTACTCAAACAAAAGCTGATCGAGTGCGATCAATCATATATACATTACTTTTAACAAACCATGTGAATACCCATAACCAGTTTTTAAGTAGCGACATCTTCCAAAGCTAAACAAATGTACATACATTTAAATGCATTTGTATGTACTTGAGGAGGCCACTGAGACACCAGCTGTTGCCGTTGTTAGGCAAGTGTGCTATTAACCTACTGAAATGGTAAACAGCACAACAATCAACCCGACTAGCCAAGTAATGTGACTGACTGACTGACCGTATGGCAGACTGACGACTGATTGACCACATTACATTTTTGTGTCTGCGCCTCCTAACACTTGACGTGATCACAAAATGCTGGTAATGCGTGTAATTAAGCCTAACATTGTGGACAATTGAGTTTTTTTGCTTGCTTCAAATTGTTACACGTTTTTCATGAGTTGAATGTATGCAAAAATAGCAAAAAATAACAACTTTTTTCATACCAAATATATTGAGTTGAAATACATAACTACGAGTATGTAAATATGTACCTGTTGAATACCTTTTTAACAATCAAAGCTATGCGGCAATTAAAGTTAACTCGACTTAACTCAATTCAGTGGTGCTACATTTTTTCTCTATTTTAGGTTACTTAAAAGCATTTTTTGGTTTAAAATTTTCTCACAAATTTTGAATACCAAATTCTTTAATACGCTATAAATGTAACGAATACATTACATATACTACATGAAAAAATTTAAAAGGTAAGTTTGTTGTGTTTTGCCAACCAAAACCGCCAAACTCTTTTCACTACCCTCAAACTTATGGAGAACACCGTTAAGTTATCATAGCTAAAATAATGCTGACATTATGGATAACTTTTTGTGTTGATAATTTGGCTACATAAAATTGTTTAATTCTTCTTCTTATTATTCACATCATGTGATTTAGTTATCTCTATATCCTATGATTTAATCATAAAATTTTAAAGCGAGCACCAAAAGCTTAGAAGTATGACCCGCATCTACTGTAAATCTGATCAGAAACGGGGGTCATAAGCAGTTCGGCTACCATTTTCTCCCTATCAAAGCATCATTCATTATCAGCAAATGAGCACATTTTAGATGATTTTAATCAAATTGAAACGAAAATGTTGTAAAAAATATGACTTAAATTTTTTTTTTAAGAAATTATGAAGCCAAAAACTTTTTCGCTACTCAAAATTTATTTAGTGCTAAAAAATTCATACTAAACCATTAACAGCTGCCTCAAAATCTGTCTGTGGCATTTCAAGTGAGCTAATATGTAAATAAATGAGTACGAGTGCTGCAACAACTTGTCTATGAACTTCTCTAGACCGCTGAGTCAAGTCAACTCGTTATAAAAAAAAGCTGACGCTCTTTAAATTAGTTTTTGTTACTCACTCTCTCAAACTCTCTGACTCTCTTTCAATTTAAATTTGACTTTAAGCTTTTATAAATGAGCGTACCGTTTCCACCATTTCTCTTCTTCTTTCTCCCTCTCTTTAAGCTCGATAGCTAATGCTGGTGATAACATCGGTCAATATTGCTTGCTACCATGCCTTTTGATTTTATATACGTATGTACCGCTATATTTGTGCAGTTATTTTTTATTATTTCTTATGTTTTTTATTCGCTATTCTCCAGTTTTGTTGCTGCTTTTTATTTACTGTTTACCTTTCTCATTTTTTACATATAATTTTTTTATTTTTATTTCCTTCTCTTACATTCACAGCATTTTTTCGTTCACTTTTGTTGCTGTTTCTGCTGCTGATGTTGATTGAGTTTCGGTGAGGCTTTTTGAACACGGCAAAAGTCTTTACGTTTTATTTGCTTGTTTGTCGTAAGTGAAAGTTGTTCGAAGCGGCTGAAGGTAAGGATGCCGCAAAAGCAATGCAGGTAGGTATGTAAGTACGAATGAGTAAGTCTGTATTTGAATATATATTTGTAGGCACATATACACGTATGTTGGAAGTCAACGTAGATGATGCGTGAGTGTATATCTTAATTTACTTGCAGATAATGTTATCTCTAGGTTTTATACCCAAAGTGTTTCTTTTTAATTATGACAATTTCTCAGCTGCATTGCGCGTATTCCACAGCCATTTTACTTCACGTGAGAATCTATGTACATACATACATATATGTCGTGCTTATTATGATAATTAAAAGATATGTGCTTGCCATGATTATTCAGCTTTTTTGTGGAAAATTACTCTTCCAGACGTTTAATTAGATTTGTACGTGCCTGTGACTGAGAAGGTTTATGTACATACTCGTATATATACATATTTGCATTTTCGGTGGTGTTATTCATTGCAATGCTGTTCTAAATCGTTCACACAGATTGGCATTTCACGTAAAACATTTAAATTTTTTTGAAGATTTCACTTTTACTGAAATTCCCATGAGCTCAATTTGAAGGTCATTTCCTTTCTATTTTAACTAATATAATATTTTGAAATAAATTATTTTATTTTATGTTATTTTAATTTCCTTAATTTTTTTATTTTATTTTAATTTGTTTTATTTTATATTTATTTATTTTAATTCAGTTAATTAACTATTTTATTTTAAAATATATTTTTATCTAATCCGTTGGTTTTTTTATCCTAGATATTTATTTTATATTTTTGAACTAATTTTATTTTGTATTTTTAGTTTTAATATATATTTCTTTCTATATCATTTTATTTTATTTTTTTGGTAATTTGTATGAATTTATTAATTTTATATTATTTAATTTTTTTTCATGTATTTTACTATTTTAAGTATTTATATTAATTTATTTTTATTCTACTTTATTTTAAATTATTTTATTTGCATTTCACTTTGTTTTATTTTATTCTATTAAATTTTCTTTATTTTAATTTTTTATATATTATTATATTTTTATTTTATTTTATTTTATTTCATTGTATTTAATTTAATTTTATTTTAAATTATTTCATTTTGTTTTTATATTATTGTATTTTATTTTATTTTATTTTATTCTATGCTATTTTATCTTAATTTATTTATTTTATATTATTTTGTTTTATTTTATTCTATTTTAATTTATTTTATTTACTTTGTTTTATTCTATATTATTTTATTTTCTTTATCTGATTTCATTTTATTTTATTTACCTAGTTTTATTTTACTATTATATTCTATTTCATTTTCTTTTATTTAATTTCACACTATTTCGGTTTTCTTTGTTTGTTTATATATTTTTTTTAATTAAATTTTATTTTATTTTATTTTTATTTATATTATATTATATATTACAAATATTTTTAGTTTGTTATATTTTATTTTATATTTTCTTTTAATTTTACTTTATTATTATTTTTAAATTTTGTTTTGTTTTATTTTATTTTTATTTGTATTATATTTGTTTATTTTAAAATTTATTTGATTTTATTTTCTGCTATTTATTTTATGATTTAAATAATGGCACATTTCAAATTCATGCAAAATTTTGCCTTTAATTTTATTTGCGCCCACATTTACCAACGGAAGTTTCACTCTACTTCGTTTTCAAGTAAAATTTCATATACACACAATTTAATTTCACTTATTGATTTGAATTTTGCTACAACTGGCTGGAAACGATGTGGGGCAAATTGGCGCACAGTTTAAATTTCGCTCAATTTTCAACGTGAAAACGGCATTGAATTTAACATCACAGCAGCAACAACAACAAGCGTGGTATTAAGTGTAACAACATCAACTTTTAGGCAAACAGACTTTGAAATCACTATTCACCTAAATGTGCAATCATTAACAAGTTAACTACTTGCAACATTCAGCAACAATGCACATAAGCCAACAGAAAACCAACAACAGCAAGTACACCAACAGCAGCAATTTTCTCAAGAAGAAAAAAAAACTAATATTTCTCAGCGCAAGTTTCTCGCTTAAGTCTTTCGTTTTCCTGCTGTAGTAGTTCGCTCTTGTTACTTGGGTGTTTTGTTGTGGCAATTTTCTTAATTTCCTTTTTTAATCCACCGCTGCTTTTATTTTCATACGTTGAGTAGGCGATTTATTGCTAATTTGTTTCTTCACATTGAATTCTTAATGGAATTTATTGTTGCTTTGTTTTCATTTTGTCTACCGCTGCCTGGAGGTTTGGTTAATTAGTGGCTTGTTTTTTTTAGTTTGCTTCATTTTTACATTTATCTCTGTTAGCTATAAATTTTAACGCTTTTTGAGTTTTAGAGAGTTAATAAATTTTAAATTGTTATGCTTGACTGCGTAATTTGATATAGTAAATTTGTAATATTATTAATATACATATATTTTTAATTAAATAAATGTTTACTTAAAACATCAGCATTTTTCATTAGTATCTTCACGATTAACAAACTCATTTTTACCCCATTGTATGCCACTAAATCTGTCCGCCAAATGTTTAACGCATCGTTTAAGAAAGTGCACACACGTACACGCATATATATAAATAGAGAGAAGCAGGCGCCACTCATTGCAAACTAGGTGAACCACTATCAATAATTTCTTTAACTGATTTATTATTAGACTATTACTAAGTGAGCTTACTAAGTCAGCGCCAACGCTCTTTTTATGCGGCAAACAGTAGCGATGTGACAAATAATACATATACATATATGTACATTCATATACACAAAGAAAAAAAACGCATATAAATGCATGCACATTCACATATACATATATATTTATATTCTTTAGTCTCACTCATTGTTAATTTTTTCTGCTTCTTTATTAACAGTTTATCTGCCTTGTGATGTGGCCAATCCGGATCCGAGTTAGAGAAAACCCGTTGTTTTTTCCTTAGTTTTTTTATCCACTTGCTATTGTCATGTGCTTGATGTTTTCACTTTGTAGAAGATTTATTTTGACATGAACATAACAAATATTAGCACTTAAAAAGCACTTGCTTGATGAAATCAAATTATATTAATAACATTGACGTTCGCTATCTCAGATAGGTAGAGTCCTAAAATTCCGAAACCTAGCACTGCGCAGACACTGTTCTGTTTTTATACAATTTTGGCCAGGTTTGCGGCAATTTGTTCGTGTCGTTTCACCTACACCCGATTTGTTGATATGTGAATCCCTTAGGAGCAGCTTGCAAGT
Source organism: Ceratitis rosa (assembly GCA_037013455.1). NCBI lineage: Eukaryota > Metazoa > Arthropoda > Insecta > Diptera > Tephritidae > Ceratitis > Ceratitis rosa. The sequence goes on along the minus strand of JAWMAG010000031.1, from coordinate 6,322,200 downwards.
GCTAAAAGGCAAACAAATACGTCTAGCAAGTTCATCCACCATAAAGTTTCCATCGATGTCGTTGCGATCAGGGACCCACTTGAATTGAATATACAATATACTTATCAGCAAAGCAAATCCTGTTTTCAAAATAGCAGATACCTTCAGCTGAAAAACACTGCAATGGTCAGGTGCCCTGAAAGAGAGCTCCATAGGAAGGCTTCCTAAGGATACACCACCGCCGAGTCTTCCTCAAGCTTTAACGCTAACTGGAGTTTGGTAATTGCCCTTTCATTTTTCCCTGCTGGAGTTCCGTATTCTAAATAAATTTGTAAATAAATTGTGTAAATGGTCCAAATATCTATCTGTAGAGCTGTAAAATTTTCGAGCGCCCCAATAGCTGCGTAATCCATATAGTTGATTCTCTTAAATGAAGTACGGCTATTGCTACCGACTGATGTACCCTCAAGTTCTGTGGCAAGATATGAATATTATATTTTTATCCTTTTCGAAGTGGAACAAAAAATTAGGTAACAATACTCTCTGTGGGTTTTCATTTTCAGCATAATTTTTTTTCTTTTTTTTTCTTTAAACTGGTGTAGGTATGTATAATACTGTAAGCCACCCAATACCTTTTACGAGAAATATACAGTATGTGGCATCTATGGCTCTAAAGAGATTTTGTGCTACACATACCTCAATAAAAAAATGTTATTGAAATTCCAAATTTATTTATATATGTACCATATTCAGTAAATGTGTTCGTTCATTTTTTTTTCAATAAAGTTTAGTTTACATCCACAGCTTAATAATTTTAAAATTCCGACGTATAAGCAGCTGCAATGATTTTTGGTAATTTATACACGCACTTTCCATTTCGCACTTTTATCTTTATTTACTCTAAAAATAGTTTCATGGTATTTTTTGCTTTCTTTTTCTTCCATTTGCTTTCTTTGTTTCAGGCCAATTTTCGCTAAAAAGCGTAAAGTTTTGCTAATTGTTTCAAAGTAAAAAAAATAACGCTTTGGGTGCCGTTTCGTATTCATAGAAAAGTTTATCTGCACATTCGAGTATATATATGTTACGCATAAATACATATGAATATATAAAGAAAGAGACTTTCAAAAAGCAATGCGCAGGCTTTGTTGTTGTTGATTAGGAAAAAATTATTGCCTAAAGCGTTAGCATTTTTTAAATATTTTTTTACTGTCATTTTTTTGTGGGCTTGGTTTATGTGTCTTTGGCGCGTTTGTCAATCCATTTTTTATTTCTTTTTTTTTGCAATTCCCATTTTACCATTTATTTAATTTAATATAAAGGGGAGAGCCTTGATATCTAATTTTGATACTTCATTTAGTTTTTTAAACTGCGAAGCTACCAGAACTGGAACTGATTTCCTGCAGAAGCCATATCTACCGTCTCCGTGCTTATAAGGATAAGCCGCGAAGACTTCCGCCCGAAAGATAGTGTGGTAATCTGGAAGCTTGTGGGGTTACATGAGGTTTCATGCAATAGATTCTGACACCGACTCCGTCATCCGTTTTTGATCCCTCAGTGTAGATGTTCCTCTGATGTCTCGCAAGCTCTTTTTATGTGCTTAGAGGGCACCGTTGGCCTTTTTCACTCTTTCGACACCAGTTTGCTGTCCAAAATTACTTTCAAACACTCTATATGTTCTCTAATTGATAGGTCAACTCCGTTGAGCCTCGGGACTTTCCATGTCGGGATCTTGTAGCTCCTTGTAAAGAGAGGTATTTATGTACAATATATATACGAGTATTTCTTTATACAAATTTCTCCTCATTTAATGTACGTGCCTTTGTAACAGTGCATATTAACGATTACAACAACACTGTATACCCAACCACCAACTAACCAACTAACCACTTCACAGCATCGCTGATCTCGCGCTATCTTGTGTCGATTGAAGCGCGCTGATATGTCGATACGTTTATACGTTTTATCGTTTTATCTGCTGCTTACTCGTGTGTATGTTTGCGGCGTGACAACAATAAAAGGCAGTGACTGCTTGTTGTACGAACGTGCCACTTGTTGCCACTACATTTTATTGCTTCTTGTTTTCATTTGTACGTACGAAAGTGTGTGTGTGTGTATGTGCAGTGACAATGCTAACAGTAGCAGTAAAATTTAAAGGCAGCAAGTAAGCGAGCAGTTGACGCAGACGCAGCCAATCGATGCCAATCCAATTTTGGTCAAAGTCAGTTAATCGTTATTGTTATTTCGCTACAAACATACATGTGTACATATGTATATATGTGTGTACATACAAATACCTATATTCAGCTATTTTGTATTTGTTGTTGTTATTTACTTTTGAATGGATGCTGGCAATAAACTTGCGGTTTTAAATTTGTCAATTTTTCTTTTCGTTTTTTCTTGTTTTTTTTTTTCTTTTGTTGAACTCGCATTTTTCATGACTTATTTTATTATTATTATTTTTTTTTGTTGCTGCTCCACTCAATCGCGCCACTATAAAGTTATCATTCATTGCTGATTGATGCTTAGAAATTTTTGCGCAAGCCGGGTGTGTGTGCGCATGTGTGTGTGGCTTTGACATGTGCAATACGTGTACATACTTACATACTCTTATAGGTATACATATATTATATATTTTTTATACAATAATATGCTACATGATTTTAACGGTTTTTTGTTTTGAAATAATAAATATTTGTTTGTTTAGCCAAGCATAAATGTTTGTGCCCATGTACGTATGTATGCTTTGTAAGTGCATAATGATATGTGGTTACGCGCTGTTTTGTGGCTGTGAAAGTGAAATTGTTTGTTTGGTTTTATCGCTTTTTTTTTTTGTTTGTGTGTATTTGTTGGAATTTGTAGTTGAGTTTGTTAAAATTTTTGCTCTTGCATTGCTTCATTTTGTCGACCATTTGTGATTTTAACTAAATCTTGGAATTTGTATGTAGATATGTTATTAATTCTCGGTATCTACAGTTTCTTTGCATAGGTCAATAAACACCTGAGCTTGGGATTTTTTAATTGAATTAAATAGTTGTTTTTAAATTAGTTTATAAGAAAAGAATAAAAATAATTTTAAGCCGTAAATGAATAAATATTGAAAAGTGAGCGTTATTTTTCTTAAATATTTTTAAAATATCCTATACACACAAACGGAATAATAATAAATTAATATCAAGAGTCACAACACCAGTCAGAGCAGAGGCTGCTTGGGCGGTTAGAAAGCGTCAATTATACGTATTTCTACACATTTTTCACAGAAAATTTATTCATATGAACAACAAACATTAATCGAACATATATTGGCCATTTTTTTAAATTAGTCTTTGCATTCATTCATTGGTTAAGTTGAAAAATTCCAGATTCGAAGAAGTTTTACTTTTCGATCGAACAAGAAAGAAGAACTGTCTTCGGTTAATCCGAAGACTTTATACTTTGCATAGTCATATCAAATTTATGGATTTCGTTATAGGGTTAAATACTGATCGGAAAAATTGATTACATGACATAGTCTCCCGATTTCAACGATTTTCAGTGTAAATTTTCATTTGTATATACGTGTGTGGAATACCGAATTTCATGCTTTTAGATGCTTTTTAAACGGTTTATAACCCAAAACCTCAAATCTGGTTGAAAAATCTCGTCATTCTGATCCGATCGATATAAATTTGATGGTTTTATCTCTTCAGTTTCTGGTATTTACCTACTTCAGACCAAAGTTAATATTATACCATTTCATGTACATGGAAGGTATGAAACTGGTCCATTTTAACAGTCTCATCGTAATTCAGTATTTTACCATTCGAAGATTTTTGAAGGGATGCAAAAAAATGGCAGTCTGATGATATTAAATCACGAAAATTGGGTGGTTTTTTCATCAGTTGCCAGTTGTGCTCGCTTAATTTTTGATACAGAGACATGTTTTTACTTGATTGATTCACTCAATTTCGATACTTGACGATATGTGCATACCTACATTCAAAACAATAATTTGCCTACCGAAAAGTAGACTATATACGTGCAATCCCATCACAGAGAAAGCATAATGTGCTTTTGGATAATATTGGCTTTGGATGTCGTTTGTGTGGGGAGGGGGTCTAATTTTTCCATTCGAAACGCCAAGTATCGAGATACTCAACTATGAGTTGTGTTCTCTTCTACCGCTTAATTTGAATTGGTGCCTTTATTTGATCGTTATCAACGATAATTAGTGCTTGGCGGACCACTAAGTGATATATTATACACATTAAAAGAACTAAAGTGAGCAAATAGCGACCGTAATGCCATTCGAAAGGCGAGGGTTCGACTAACAATCAGAATTATAGAAAATAAATTTAAATAAAAAATCTGTATATACCTATATATTTATATCAAGCTTTATCATGAATGATTGATGAATCAACCCCATGCATAAACTACTGATCTTAAAGACCTGAAATTTTGAGGATGTATTCTGTGTTTGATGTAGGCAGCCGATTGAAAGGATTTTCCGGGAAAATTTTCTTACCTTTTATATACAACCTTTCTCATCCAATCAACGCAAACAGAAGCTCGCTTTAATAAATTAATATCACAGCAACCACATCGTATACACACAATTTTAGTTCGTCACTTTGTAACTCACACCTGTCCGAAAATTCTTAGATTTTTTGGTGAAATATTATTTGGCTTTGGATCAAAGTGTGTTAATAATGAAGTATGGCACTGATGTTTCTCTTCTGAAGCTACTCAAAAATATTTCAAAATTTTATTTTTAAAATTAACTTGTGAATAAATTGTATTATTATACAATTATGGGGCTGAATATTCTGGCTACGTGGAAAAGAATTATTTCGAATATTTTCCTTTTTCTCAAAGTAAAATCGGCCATCATATGAGTCGCCACAATTTATTATTTGGATTTGGACAATGTACGTAAGACAGCTGGCTTCTAAATAGATGACCAGTGTTATTCTTGATATCAGCTTATAATGAGGAAAGTCGACATTCTATGAACCCTAAGTTATTGGATATCTAATGAATGATGTAATTTTTTTATGAAAAATTAAACAAAAGGCTTTATGAAATTTCCTCAGCACGTATTTTATTCATATACAACTATTAAGTTTCGCCAAACAAGCAACAACAATACCAATTAACTCATTTGGACTGCATCTGCGCAAGTGTTAGCAATTTAATTTTTAATAACTCGTGAAAGTAATTTAAAACATTTTTGATAACTATGCATTTCTTCGTATACACATACATATTAATATATGTGTACAAATCTCAATCTACATCTACGTGCTTACAAGAAGCACATATTTATGTACATATTATATGTGTGCTTTTTAAATGAAATGTTGTTAACATCTAACAACAATGCATCACACTGCAGCTGCCAGCCACTGCTGCTTTCGGCTGCTTGCGGCTGCGCCTGTCTCTTTATGCAGACAACACCAGCCAGACGGAGTGCCAGATAGGCCAACAGCCAGTCAGTCAACTTATTTTGGAAATTTACAACATTTTAATAGCAAATATAGTTGAAAACTTTCATACTAATTGCCAATAATTTTTGCATTCACTAGCTTGCACTGGAGACCCACTAGCGACATAAACTCGTTTTCGCACTAAAGCAACGGGGCAAAAACTACAATCGGGCATAAACTAAACACTAGTCGGGCGACCGCCTAGCGCCAAGCGCCTACTGCTATCAGCTACTCCAGCAGAAAAATGCAAAGCAATGCAAACGCAGTCACAGCAGTGAGAAGAATAACAACTGCTATGGCAAAAGCTGTCGCAAAATCATTTAAGTCACTAGTGTGACTCTAAGTCATTGTTATTGTTAGTGCCGTTGGCAGGTGATATCACCCGACTTGTAGCATTGTGTTGCGGGAAAATAAAGCGCAAGGAGCATAGGTAAGTCTATGGGTGTGTTGGGTATGTGTGTGTACAAAGTAATAGACCCCCGTTGAGCCATACTTGCACTTACGCCCGCCCGATAAGCATTTGAATTATGTAAAATAGACATGACAACAATTAATTTTCTTTGCTCCAGTTTTGTCAACAACAACGCTAACAATTACTACAACAATATCGTTAAAAAGATAATAAAAACAAATATTCACATAGCAAGTGCTTGCACCTAGTATGAGCGATAAAAAGTGAATGAGTTGTATGTATGTAGTAGTGTAACAGACTTATCGGTGCTAAACCAAAAACCACAAAAAAAAAACAAAAGGAACAAACTATCTAGTTACCACTTTTACTGCCTTTCAATTCACGCATGTTTGTATTTCGCTCATAAATATGCATGCCTCGTTATGTATACGAGCAAATAGACTGTTTGGTGTGCTGTGCGCTACTGGCGATGGCGCATAGACCCATCTTTTAATTATTTCGAGTAATTTGTTCCAATAGGGAAAGTGAAAAATTCTACTTTTTGCAAAAAACTCAAATAAATATGTACTAACACTTAGTATTTCCTTGCGGTTCACATATTTTCAGCGAAAAATTCATTGCTTGTTTAGTAAAGTAGTCATTTACGTATGACGTATTCCTTTACACTGTTTTAAAATCTTATTCATCATTGATGAATAGTTTTCTTGTAATCGAGCAAACCGAAAAAAATATAGTTAAATTTATTACTTATCCTTTTTTGATTCTCTTTTCTATTTATAAAGATGTAAAATGTGCAAAATATTAGTTTTTATTTTAATTTCTTGCGTTTTATTTTATTTCGCTTTATTTTAATTTTTTATTATTATTTTATTTTAATACTTATTATTTTATTTTATTTATATAGCTTTTAGTTTATTTCGAATTTTATTTTGTTTTATTTTACTTCATTCGATGTTATTTATTTATTTTATTTTTCTTTAATTCACTTTATTTTATATTATTTATTTAATTTTATATTTTTATTTTATTTTTTATATTTTTATCTTATTTCATTAATTTTATTTTATTTTTTGTTTATTCTATTTTATTTCCTTTTACTTTTTTATTCTATTTTATTTTAATTTTATTATTTTATTCAATTTACCCTTATTTAATTGAATTATACTTTTTATGTTATCTTATTTATATATTTTATTTTAATATTTTTAAATAGCTTTATTTTATTTTCATTTTTATTATTTTTTTAGTTTTTATATTATTTAATTTAAATTTATTATATTTAATTGTAATTTTTTTTAATTTTTTTTTAATATTTGGTATAATTTCCTATTTTATTGTGTTTTTCTTTTCTTTTATTTAATTTAATGTTATTATATTTCATTCTTTTGAATTTTTTATTTATTTTTATTTTATTTTATTTTAATTTATTTTATTGTATTTAATTGTATGTAGTTTATTTTAATTTATTTTAATATATTTTATTAAAATTTTTTTAATTAGTTATTTTTTTAATTTTTTTTATGTTTTTTTTAATTCACTTTCTACCTTTTAATTTAATTAAATTTTATTTTATTTTATTTAACAGTGATTTATTCAGCTTAATTTTATTTAATTTAATTTAGTTTTTAATGCCGTACCAACTGTGGGGAAATACATGTACGTATGCATACGTATATATTTTGTTCACTTATGCATAACCCCTTACACTCAAGTGATCTTCATTAATTATAATTCGGCAATCACTTTTCCATTTAACAAAAGACTTAAGCGAGCAACTTGCTTAGTTAAAAGGGCTATTATATGATTTTACTGTTAAGCTAAGAAAGTTGGAACACTAATAAATAGTGATAGTGAATTTTATCACACACACCATTACACACAACAACGGCATTTACAATAAAATAAAAGTATATGGTATATGTACGTGTATATGTGTGTATGTATAACTTGATAAAAGGCAATCACTTCACCTTTTACGGATAATACTTTCTGTTTCAATAGCAACGCTTGGGTAAATGTTGCAAACAAGCATGGATGTTTTTGTTATTGTTGTCCATCATACGCTGTTAAAGCTAACGAACCCAAAAACCGGTTCATGCATAAATGAAAGTAAAAACTCAAGGGCTCGTTGCACTTTTTCTGCCAGCCACTTCCACTCACAACAACTAAAACAACAACAGCAACAGCGACAGCAACAGCAACGACTTGTGCCTCATGAAGCAAGCAAGGCATTAAATTTCAGTGCATTTCTTTTTCAACTCATTCAATTGTAGCGAATGGACTTTTTTTTTTGCTTTGTTATCCTCTGCAGTTGCTACTCACTATCCGTAACTGTCGATTGTCGAGGCTACAAGCGAGTTGCTATGCTTCGTTACGCATCGGCAACAGCGACGATGACAGAGCTGCTGGCAGCGAAAAGCTGTAGGAAAGCAACGACGACAGCTTGAAAACCGGTAGCTTATAGCGGTACGTTTTTGTGTTTGGTGGCAGGCAGTTGCCGTTATTTTTTATGTTCGTTGCATGCGCAAAAACAGCAGCAGCAACAGCGGCAAGAAGGAAAACAACAAATACAACATGCCACTGCATTTCAGCGCACTAATTATTGACCCAATTTCAGTTGTTGGTTTAGTTTTTTGAGCAAGTGGACAACAGAGTGGTAACGATGGCGCACGTTGTGAACATGCTTGTGTATGTAGGATGGGCATACCGATGTCTGCATGTATGGTAAGTGCATGTGGTGTTTGCATGTGTAGCAAGTTGTTTGTAGGTGCACTCTTGTTCTTGTTTCTCTGCACTTGGATATTGAAATTTATTATTTCGCTACTATTTTTATATAAATATATGTGTGTACATGTTTTTTTTTTTTGTCTTTGGGTATGTATTGTGCACCAGATGCGCATGCAGCGAATCAACTATGGCAACGATAACAACAACAATGTAGTCAGTGACAGTGTGTAGTGCCGCTGCAGTGCTCAAGTTTTCCGCGGATCGTTTGTCAGGCATGCGAAGAAAGTGGTTTTCATTTTTATTATTAAATTACAAAAAGACAGGCAAGTCTAAAGACGACGACGACGACGCAAGCACCGAACGCACCGAAAGCCGGCTATAAAGTCGAAGGGGGATTTGTGGTCTGTCTTTAAGTGACTCTAAAATGCATTTTTTGTGCTTTACAACAACAAATACTAAACAAACTATTTACATCTACACAAACATATTTTTCTACTTTGCGAGATGCTTTTAAGTTTATCGCGATATTTGCATTGTGCTTACAGCAAGTATTCAACAATCGTCAGCAGCCTTCAGCCGCAGCTAAAAAGAATGCAAAAAAGAAATTTTTAGCAAACAATAAACCATGTACATACATACATACATACATACATATTGTATTTAGTTGTAACCAGCGAAGCGTACAGGCCACCAACTAGTAATTTCGCACTTTCAATTGTGGCGCAAAGAAGAAATTGTGGAAAAATGTATACATATACATATATTTGTGCAAATATTTATGCTTATGTGTGTATTTGTTTAATTACACGCTGTAGCATATGAGCCAGTGCATTATGTGTATGTTTGAAATGCTTAGGAAATGTCAGCCCGGTGGCGCATATTTCCTTCCCACAAAACTTTTTGTACTTTCCATTCACTTCCGTATATTTTAATTAATATGAAACTTGCTTAACGAAAATATGTAATTAAAAAATGCATGCAAATCAATTAGTTAATCATAATGTCTACAGTTCGAGAAAGATTTCACTTTGCACTGATGATGCAGAAATATTTATTTCATATAGATTTAATCTATAATAACTGCGAGTTAAAAAGAAATCTTTTCAACAAAAGAATAGAAAAACGAAATATTATAGATTAGAAACATTTTAAAATCCTTTTCTAAAAAAAATGTTTTAGCCCACAAAAATATATAAATTAACTTGTGGTAAAATTTTTACATTAAGAAGTCTGATAATTATTTTAATTAATTTTTCAAAAATAGGAAATATATACCAAAGATATAATGTGTTTATTACATATTTTATTCGTCTATGATCATATATATACTTGACATATAATTAATAATAATGCACTCGAGAGTGTTAGAAAATGAAAGAAAATTTTTCTTAAAAATAAATTTAATAATATTTCTAACTGTGCTACTTAGAGGAAGCTAAGGCTAATTTTTTTAAAATGTTCTCGAGCACTCATGCATTTCCCAACCAAATCTTTTAGAATAATAAAAAATATTTAATGTTATCATAATTTCAACTCTTCCTCATTTTTCAATTTCATTCGTTGTTGGTATTTAGCATTTCAAACAAAATATTTATCCATGAATTTGAAAAAAAAAAAATAAAATAATATTTTCTTAAAAAAATAATTTTTTTATTGTTTTGGAATATGAAAAACAAAAGAATGAATTTTGAAAATTTATTTTTAGCAAATTGTTGATCATATTTTTTTGTTAAAAAAAACTAAAAGGATAAATTTGGAAATTTGTGTCAAAATCAATTTTTCTTTGTTCAATTTTTTTTTATTTTGGAATGTGAAAAACAAAAGAATGAATTTTGAAAATTTATTTAAAACAAATTTTTAATTATATATTCTCGTTTTGATATTTTTAATTATACATCAATGTATGAATTTCGAAATTTTATTTTAAAAAAATTTGTGTATGTAAATTTTGTATTATTTCTGAGTGTTAAAAACACAAATTTTTTTTCTTGGTTTGGTCAAAATTACCCTAACGTCAGTAGTTATAGGGAACTTTTTATTGGGATAACCCGTATAATTTTTTAAAATAGGAAATAAAGAAATTGCATTGATAAAAAACACGTAATAAAACGGCATAATCATCCGTGCCCCTTGGTTAACACCTCTGGCCTCCGCAGCAAGCTTCAAGCTACACAAAGAGCGAGACTGCGCCAATTCTTAGTCTATGACCTATTAATGTAGTCGGAGCATATTCAGTAAGTAAATACAAATATTGTTAAAAAAAAATGATATTAGCAACTTCTAATATTTAAATCGATTTAATTATAATTTTATAATTTCGAAGAATTTCATCTTTTTGAATTATAAATTACTTTTCTTAACTACTTTTTAACAATTTTACGAAACACTAAGAATTATACTTTTTTGTGTAATTTTAGATCACTCTATTGTGCAAAATTAATATTATTTTTATACTACATATCACCGCTTTAAAATCAAATTAATAAATTTTTAGCCTATTTAAAATTTTTTTTGACAATTTCTTTATTTTATTTACCATATTTATTTATTTATTTATTTTTTTGTTAAAAAACCCTATTTATACATATTTCATTATACTACCGCCAGCTGCCAGCGCTTTAGGCAAAATAATCTCTGTGCTTAATTAAAGGTATTAAGAAATTTGTGCTCGATTTCTCAAACATTGACGCATCTGTATGGCACCATGGCGCACTACGCCAACCCAAACAATAACATTTTCCATTAATTATTTTTTTTTTGATTTTCATTGCATAGAAAACACTGCAACACTTGACTGCGCAAAAATGTTGCAGCAATAAACTCGCTTTGTATGTACGTGTATGTACTTGAAATGTATATGAATGTGTATGAAATTTTTGAACGGTAATGCGCAGTCAAACGAAACCGACAGACAGACGAAATGAAGGGTCGTTCGCGAAACGATTAAAGACGCACACACATACATATACATACATAAGTAAATATACCGTTATATGACACCTGTTGTGACCAAATCTGTCTGCAAAAATATTTATTTTTACGTTTTTGTAGCACAAACGCATTTAAATATACATATATGAGTCTAATGTGTCGTGGCGCCATGCCGGTCTTTGCATTTACTTTCTTTTACTTGATGGCACTTGCAATAACGCTGGCTGCTGGTGCTCACTACCCTATTTGTGCATGTCTGTGCATATGTATGTAAGTATAATAGCATGAATTTATGTGCATGATGCTGTTAGTTTGTATTAGATGTTGGTAACTTGCACTTGTTCTGTCACTTTAGTGCACGATTTCCAGTTGCCAACAGGCAAACAACCAAACAACCGTACACCCAACAGCAGCAACAATTGGTGGCATACACACTCGTCAGCAAGCGATATTTGCGAGTATGTATGTATGTATTTAGCCGAGTTGGCGATGAAAGTTGCCAACCAGCAGCTAGTAACTTGTAGTGCACCAACAACAACAGCAAACTACACCAACAGTACCAACAAACGGACCATAATGTGAATTGTAACGCAACATAGCGCACAAGGCAACGCTGCATGCATACATACATATACGTATATTATATATACATACTAACAAATGCATAGATTTGAATGTTTATGCCAGTCCATAGTGGTCGCTTTTCCAATATACACGTATATACGAGTATATATATATACTATGTATGTATTTATGTATGTGTATATGTCTACATACATATTGAATTGCCACACAAAGTGGAGCAAAATTTCAAACAAAACTCAATTCGCAAGATTGTGCCGACGATTTTTAATCGCTACAACATTTGCAGCAACCAACAGCAGTAGGAGCTAAAATAAAAAGAAACAACAACAATAACAGCATCAACTCAACTAGCAAAAACTGCCACAATTGACTACTGCAACTTACTACTCAAAATGAAGCTGTAAGCAACGTTACTGTGATTGTTATTGTTCTTGTTGTTGTTGTTGCTGCTGCTGCTGTTGGTGCTGTTGTTGTTGACATTGTCGGCAGTCTTGCCATCACCTCAAGAAACTAGTGGTGAAAATTGGCATAAGCCACACAGTCAATATCCTCCAATTCAGCAGCCAACATATATGTATACATATATAAACATACATGCTTACCTATATATGCATAGGTATACACATACTTCTTTGCTAAGATGCCACGTTATTTTAAAACAATACTTACATACATATATATTTACAAAAAATAAATTTGTCGGAAAAGAAAAGAAAGACAAAAATAAGAGAATCAAAAAAATAGATTTAAAAAAAATAAAACAAATAAAAAAAACATAATTTGTACAAAAAAAAAAACAATCAGTCGTCAGCCACAATGAGAGATGGATAATTCCATACTTTCATTCATTCGCACGAAAACATGCGCGCAATATAAAAGTGTCGGAGAAATTTCACCACAACTAAGAGAAAAACGCAAATACAAACAGACGTAAATATGTATGTAGACACTACAATATTACGAATACAGCGAAAATTTTCAATCAAGCATACATGCAATAAATCTACTTATTTTTGTATGTACATATGTATATTTATTAATTTATATACGAAATAGCAGATGCGTTGCAACTTTTATGCGAAGCTCTATGCGTAGCATCTATAACTGTAGTGGTGTTGGCTTAAAGTTAAAATGATTTTTGTGTTTGTTGGTGTAGCTTTGAATTTAGTGCGATTAGCGTTGATGATTTCAAGCAAATATAAATGTGCTTATAAGATTGAATGCATGTGTGTATATGCGTAATAACTGTAACCGTTTCTTACCATTCATATGGTAAATTCAAATTTTTAGTTTAGATCGTAATTAAATTTTAATATATCCATATATATAATAAACTATATTTTATTTTATTTGGTTTAATTTTTTATTTCATTTTTCTTTTATTGTATGCATGTTATTTAATTTTTTTTTATTAATTTTCTTTTCTTCTTCCATTTTTTAATTTTCATCTTCTTTAATTTTATTACTATTGCATATTTTCTGCTTTTTTTATATTTTAATAAGTTTTGTTTCAATGGTTTTTACTTTATTTATTTTAATTAAATAGGTTTTTTATATTTTAATGTTTTACTTTGTAATATTTTATTTTGTTTTTATTTTATCTTAATTAATTTTTATTTTCTTTTTGTTTCATTTTATTTTTGTTATGTTTTGTTTCATTTTATATTATTTTAGTATATTTTATAATTTTTTTCAATATATTGGATTTTAGTTTTATTTATTTCAATTAATATTATTTTATTGTATTTAACCTTTTTTATTTCAATTTATTTAATTTTGATTTGATTTATTTTATTCTATTTTATATTATTTTATATTATTTCATTTTATTTTATTATATTATTTTTTATTTTATATATATATGTTAAAAAATTTAATTTTGTTTTATTTTATTGCTTTTCACTTATTGATTTTTTAACTTAATGTTATTTTATTTAATCTGTTTTTAATGTTATCTAATTTTACTTTTTCTGCCATTTTATTTTTAATACATTTATTTTATTTAATTTTTAGATTTCACAAAATCTTTTTTGTACTTTAATTTATTTTTCAATTTTTAATTTTAATCATTTTGCTTTATTCCATTTTACTTAATTTAATTTATTTTTTTATGTTTTTTTTTTATTTTGTTTTGTTTTATTATATTTACTTTATTTTATTATATATTAAATGGCTTTTTATATAATATTAATTTATTTTATTTAAATTTGTTTAATTTTATTTTTAATATATTTTTACATTTTTTTAATTTTTTTTTATTTTTGGATTTTATTATTTTTTTTTGTACTTTATTTTATTTTTCAATTTTTTATTTTATACATTTTGTTCTATTTATTATTTTGTTCTTTGCTTTATCTAATTTAACTTTTTTATATTATTATTTATTTATTTTTTGTTTTGTTTTATTTAATTTTGTTTTATTTTATTTTATTTTACTTTATTTTATTTTATATTAAATTTCTTTTCATTTTATTTTTGATTTACTTTATATATTTTATTTTGTTTCGTTTTATTTTATTTTTTATATTATTTTCTTGTATTGTGTATTTATGTTTTATTTTTTATATTATTTGTTTTTATTTTACTTTATTTTATTTTAATGGATTGTATTTTACATTTTTTTATATTATTTTATTTTATCTCTACAAGAAAATTCTTCTCATTCTTGTAATTTTAAAAATAATTTGGCATCATAATAAATGATAATTTAAAAAAAAAATAATTTTTTTTTTTTTTAATAATATCCCTAAATTTTTACAATTTTTTGCGAGTAGTTGCTGAATTTTTTCTTGCATTTGTTCTTTGTAAATAATTCCACAAAATGGAAAAGCTTTTGTGATGAATTCCAAAATTAAAAAATTTAACTTTTTCACAGAAATCACATTTTCGTAGCATTAACTCACCTGCTTGTACAGTTGTTGTAATCCTTTCACTTGTGTTTTATGAGTTTGTAATTTGCTTTTTCCCTTCCTTTGGCAGTTTACGTCTTTTTTATTAAAAATATGTTTGTATTTTGTTTAATCCAATCAAAATGGCACGTTCGCGTTTATTGTTTTCTTCTCAGTTGTTTCAAATTTTTTAATTGCAATATACGTGTATCTCAATCACTTAGTGGTATGTTTATTTTTTATCTTTTTTATTTTATTTACAATTTGTTCGAAATTTTAAACTTTTTGCAAGACAAAATATTTTTTATATGCACTTTTTTTAAACTTTGTTTGATTTTCTTCAAAAGACAGTGAATTCTCTTTCGTTTTCTTGCACTTCACACTTTTTGGTTTTTAAATTTCTCTAACCATTAGTTGTAGCAGTCAAATTAAAATTTATAATTCTCAATGTATATATGTATGTATATTGATTCAACTTTTTTTTTTTATTTGGGTTAATGTCACTAGAAGGACGTCAAAAATTCACAAGCGTTTCAAATGCACACTTTTAACTCGCAACACAAGTTTCAGCAAGCGAATAAAAACCAAAACACAAACGACTTCTCTTTAGGCGCAGCGTTGACGTGAAAATGCGGTCCGGCCGAATTGGTATCATGATTTTTATATCGCGTGAAAGTTGTGACCCCCTTTCTTTCTTCACTTTACAATCTCGCATTTGCTTTCTCTGTCTGAGCGCCGCCGTGAGCGCAACGAGCTTCGCGCGCACTTTTGCAACAAACAAGAGAGCGAGCAAGTGCGCACGCCAACCGCTAGTTGATGGTGTTGCAAAGGCGCCAAGCTTGTATGCAAACTTACATTCATAAGCTTATATGCTCACACACTCATTTGTTGCACAACCCCTCAGCTTGAGCCAAGGAGATGCTCAGCTAGTGGAACTGCATGTCTTTCGATAGTTCATCACCAACTCCAGCTGAGCGATAAATAGTGACGGAGCGCAAAAATGACATTCACAAATTCTCGCTGGCAAGATATTCATATAAATGCCTCGACTTACAATTTTTACAAGTGAGAGTTAAAATTTAAACAAACTCTTCACATGAGGACAGTCTTCAGCAAAGTTGGCGAACATTTTTCATATTTTTCGTTTTTGGTTTTGTAGTGTGTGTGCGTGTGTGTGTGTGTGTGCGTGTGTGTGTTAACTCGCCCACATGGCTTTTACTACTCAGCAACAGCAACAACAACAGCAATAATATCAAGCAGCGTGAACCAACAATTACAGCGTAGTTTGAAGTTACCTTAGCCCTATTGGATGCCTCTAAGCTTACTCATACATATACGAATATACACAAGTATGTATGTTTGTACATATATATAGACAGATAAACGCTTTGCTCACTTCTCATATTAGCCGTCCTTGCCAGTTGTTGAGCTTTTCGCTTTCATTACATACTTTATTGGGTGTGCCGATCACGAATTTCGCCGAAATCACAGCCATCCATGCAGTCAACATCGGTAAATATTGTTGGGTTATGTCAAGGTAACTTGTGACGTAGGCATTTACTATTTACTGTGTTGGACTGCTTCATGCCTTATGTTGACTCAGATTTAAGTGCAAATACATGTACATGCACATGTACTATGTGCAATGTGAAAAGGAAGTATTTTTATTTGGTTATTTATGCAATGTTCATATGACGAATTGTGGCTTACCATTTTAGTTTTATTTCAGGTAATTTGGACCAAATTGACATTAATGTTTTATTTTCATGTATATGGCATTTGGAAAGTACAGACAACAAAAAAGACAACAAAAAAGAGAACGTCATATAGGAGGAATATTTATCATAGGTGGCTGGATCATTACTAGGCCCACCATGACAATTTTACGGCTTGTCTTTACCAGTTCCCGAGCTGAGAACATAAACTTACCTCTCCACAAAGCACTTACACGTAGGATACATCACGAATACACGAAGACGGCAGATCTTTCTATGTTCCGATAATTTTCCGTAATCCAGCGTAATCCAAACGCACTTATAGAACGCGGTATATAGATAACTAAGCCATCTTTTGCAAAAATAATGGATTAACTTTACTAGATCATATATTTTGTTTTTATTCTTAGAAAATGTCAACGTTGATACTTATTCCGCAAACTAAAGCTTGTGCAAATTTCTCGCACTACTATATTGTTGTCCCAAAGTGCAAAACTTTGGCGAGCTCTGATTTGTTTAAAACACGGCGATGAAGAGCTGACAGGTCGCATGCATCAGCTCCTTTGCAGAATATGAAATATGGAGACAAAAGCTTGCCCGACGATTGGAATTTAAGTGTCTCTGCTCAATCCAAAAGTACGATCCCACATTATGCGCCAATTATAGTGGAATAAAGCATCCTCAATATCGCAAATAAGGTCCTGTCGAGTTGATTGTGTGAAAGACTAAAGCCCACCGTCAACAAGCTGATAGGACCTTATCAGTGTGGCTTTAGGCCTGGTAAATCAACCACTGACCAGATATTCACCATGCGCCAAATCTTGGACCAGTGAAAACAGGATCGACACACAACATCTCTTCGCCTTCGAGAACACGAATAGGAGCTGCCTTTACGTCGCTATGTCGGAATTTGGTATCTCCGCAAAACTTATACGGCTATCCACACTGACCTTAAGCAGCACTAAAAGCTCCGTCAGGATAGAGAAGGACCTCTCCGAGCCGTTCGATATCAAACGAAGTTTCAGACAGGGTGATTCCGTAACGTGGGACTCCTTCAATTTATTGCTGGACAAAATATAACGAGCTGCAGAGGTGATTAGAGAAGGTACACTCTTTTATAAGAGTGTAAGCTCAGGCAGCGATTGGTATGGGTCTGGTAGTGAACGAGGACAAGACAAAATATCTCCTGTCATCAAACAAGTCATCGCATTCGCGACTCGGCTCACGTTCTTTTTGACAGTCATAATTTTGAAGTCGTAGATAACTTCGTCTATCTTGGAATCAGTATTAACACCAACAACAATGTTAGTCTGGAAATCCAACGCAGAACCACTCTTGCCAACAAGTACTATTTTGCACTGAATAAACAATTGAAAAGTAAAGTCCTCTCTCGAAGAACGAAGACCAAACTCTACAAGCCGCTTGCCGTTCCTATCCTGCTATATGGTGCGGAGGCATGAACGATGGCAACATTTGATAACTTTGCGTTGGGAGTTTTCGAGATAAAGGTTTTGTGTAAGACTTATGGTCTTCTACGAATTGGGAATGGTGAATATCGTAGCCGAAGGAAGAATGAACTGTATGAGACATTCACATAGTTCAGCGAATCAGAAAACAGCGGCTGCGCTGGTTAGGTCATGTGATCCGGATGATTAAGAATACTCCACCTTTAAAAGTTTTGGATGCAAGAAGATGTATATAAAAAATTTAGTTCAATTTAAGCTAAAAACTTATGAGAAATAAATTTTATTTAGATATTAATAAAGATTACCAAACATACATATATTAGTACTCCAATCTCTCTTTTGCTGACACATAGATAATTCCCTACCCAACCATGTGGTTTTGGACTATTTTATTTGTATAACTAAATTTGCGGGGAGTATAAAAGCCAAACTTGTGAACATCATTCGAAAATTACTTAAGCATATAGAAATTTATTTTTGGTTCGTTAACAAGACCCATAGCGACGCGACGCAGTGAGACACGCAATATTGCATAAGCGGTGGTAATCCATGCCATTTCATTCTTCCGCACCATGCAGACGACTAAAAGGCTACATTAGTTAAAAACAACAGCAACAACAACAATGGCGACTTTCCACTGCCTTGTCAATAATTTATATACACACAAACAAGCCTTAAGTACGTGTATGTAAATACGTGTGTTCATATGTGTTAAAATACGAACGTTGGTAAGCAACAATGACAACCAACAGCAAGAAAAAAATAAGCAAAAATCTACAGCACAATGGCAGCGGGATTAGTGAATCTTGTAGATACTCGTATATACGTATACACATACGTGTATGTACCTATACATTTGCTCTTTTTTTCGAAATCACTTTCACTTGTGTTTGCGTTGGTGGCATTCTTTACAGCTCTTCCCGTCTCGTAATGGCAAAATGCAAAAATCAAACATTTTTTCAACACTAACAAAGAGACGAAAAATATAAAAGGAACAACATCGAGTGGCGTCACGGTATTTTGAAGTTTGCCATTTGCTATTTTAGCTAGGTGCTTTACTGGTAGCGACTTTTTTGATTTTCGTACTTTTTTTACTTTTCACTTTTTTTATACTTTTCATGGATTTTGTCAACACAACGCGGAACGATATGAAGTTGAATCATTTTATTTTGTAATATCTCGTCTAAAGACTATGACTACGCACGCAGGCCTGATTTTTTATTAAAAAAAAGAAAATAATTATTAAATAAAAATTCCTTACGAAAAAGTGAATTAATTAAAACAAAGCCGAACGAAATTTACATTTACATATTTATGTATGTATGTATATTAGGTACACGCATACGTGATAAATGATGTTTTCATTCCATTTCACGGCGTCTCTGCGACTTTCCTTCTTCTTTACACTTACCACTACGAAAAACCCTAAAACTGACCTCTGATTCATTAGCAAAGTTATTTAACAAATGCGTTTTTGGGTGTGCGCTGATTTGTAGCACCAAAAAAAAAAACATAATAATAATAATAATAATAATAATGATTTCGTTTTCATTTCACAAAACGACGTAACTTTTAATAATACCGTTAAGCGTGCAATGCTCAGTTCTAGCGAATTGTCGCTTGTCTCCCTATATGGCGTACTTTTTATTGTCGAGTTCGTGCCTTAAGTCTTTCGTTTTTTCTTTACTTGGTATATGCATACGTGTACGTACATATGCCTATATGTATGTATGTAAGCATGTGTTTATAGGTCAGGGTCGTTGTGTATAGCAGAATTTGTATGTGCTTTTGTGTGTTTTGTGTATGACGTTCGTTAAGTGCTGGCGGGCAGATACTATGTATTGTACACAATTGAAAACAAAGAATGAATAGCAAGCGGGTGGCAGCGTTGTTGAGTTTTGCTCTATCTATTACTTTTTGCCTTATCTCCGCTTTTGACGCAGAACATTTCTTACTTTTACTTTTTTGTTTTTCTTTTCTCTTTTGTGTGTTCCACTATAAAAAGAAAATTAATTGTTCTGAATGTCAACGGATTTTTATTTCATTTTTATTTTTCTATAGTTATTTTGTGTTTTCTGGGTGCTTTATGTTCAAAACTTAGGCAATTCAAAATAAAATTAAAAGCTTCCGCTAAAATGGCAATAAATCAGAGATTGCCTAGAATGACAGATATTTTTGTTCCTCAGATATCAGGTTTCCTATACCCAGAGCGATAAATTTGATTCCAATTAAAGAGGACGATGTAACATATAAATCAATTTCACTACAAGAACATCATTTCATATTTTCCAATTCCTCATAAGTACGATTGCATTTTTATGAGGAGCTTTTTATTTCAAGTCAGAAATACACTTGGAGTAGGTGAACACAATTTGAAAAGTTTATTTTTTATAATATACAATAACTTAAAATAAAATTTGTGGTGTGAATCTCGATATTTTTCTACATTTCTAAGCCTCCTCCGAATAGATACCATTGTGTTACCACTGAGTATCCCATATATCCATAAAGCTACCCAACCGCTAGTCAAGCCGCTATTTCGTTTAAATCTCCAAATTGCAGCAAATTAAAGAGATTTAAAAAAAAAGTAATTCTTTTCAAAATTTTGAATTTGGAATATTCCAACTTCATCGCTATTTTTTCAGTTCATATGGAAGAGGCACACATAAAAATTAAAAAAAAAAAATTGGTTCGATTGTTTCAGAGTTCTAACTACAGCCGCTTCAGAAAACTCATCACAACATTGGAAAATTCCAATATTTTTTTACACTAAAAATTGTTTTTGCAGCTTTAAATATAGTACATTATTGTCTGAAAATTTCCTTTACCGCAATAATTTCCTTCTCTTTCGAAAAAAATTGCTGAGAAAACGCTTTTTTCCAGGTTTCAAAGAAGACTACAGCCTTAAGAAGTCAGTATTTTCCATTTCTCTACAACTCGTGCAGAAGTCATTCGATCATCATGAACAACTCTTGTCTTTTTAGCGAGATGTGCTAGTTATATTACAGTAATTAAGACTATTTCATCTTGAGTTCTCCTACGATTATAGAGAGTGGCATGCCCAGACTTTACCATGATGGCAAAAGTGGAATGAACATGCCCTTTCTTACAGGCTCGTTCGTCAACTCGTTGCCTGGTATGCTACTGTGCCCTCGTCGATTTTAATGACATAGTGCATCATGAATTCAATGAATTAGATCAGAAATAAAACGAGGAGGATAAAAATCTATTTTTACCATTTTTTATTTATAAAAAAATAAATATTTTATTCAAACTATTAACTTTCTTAAAGATATGCATTTGAAAAAGAATTTCAGAAATTTTGAAAGGAAAATATTCAAAGCTCCGCCATTTTTTCTCTCGAAAAACTGTGTAAAATTCCATCAAGATAAGTTGAGTAGTTTACGAGAACTTTTGACAAGCGACTTCGAAACAATTATTTTCGAGAAAAACGCGTTTTAAGTGTTGAACCTACTATCTCATCTCCTCAAATTAATAAAACAATAAAAAAAAATCGATTTTTCGAAGCTGTGAAAACATAGAAGTTCTAAAATAACAATGCTGTAGATAGTTGGTGATGGTTGAGAAAGAAGATTACCGCCCTAGAAAGAGTAAGGTGAGAGGGACTTAGATACGCTTATGATCTTGCAAAAAGAAGTAAAGTCTGGCATGTTATTGTACTATAAACGCTCAAATCGTGACTACGACAAACTGGAAAGAAGAAGATACATGCGAGTGCACATAGTTACAAGTGCTTCTGTATTAATGCAGGTATTTGCAGTCACCGTCCTTGCCTTTTTTTGTTTTTCACAACATACAATAAATAGTCGTGTTATATCACCAAAAAGGTCACAGAAAGCATTAACTGTGTAACGGGGTCAAACAAATTAACAGAAAGCATTTGACACAAAATACTGAAAAAAATAATATAAAAATTTTTTTAACAAAAGTGTCAAAATATTTAAATAGTCTAATTATAACAGTAAATTGTCCGATTAAACAACAACATAATCACATTGTTAAACACAACCGTTATTGTGCAATAAAAAGTAAGCAAATTTACACATACAAATAAAGCGTGCAAACAAACATATGTACAAACAGTCATATATACCATATAGCTTGACTGAAATAATAACTAAATAAAAATAAATATACTTACAAATGTAAGTTGGCCTGCATAGAAAGGTATAAAAAATAATATAACAATAATAATAATAAAGTTCACAATAACACTTATATTATTATTATTGTATTTTGTGCAATGCGGACATGCGGACATCGGAAGAGCACGGCTGTACTCATTTTTGTTACATTTTGCATTCACAAACGATTGCATGAGAGAAACGATTTAAGTATATATATGTGTGTGTGTTTATTTGTGCCGTTTTCTTTTGTTGGTATTATTATTATTTATTAAATTTTTTTTTGTTGCTATTATTGCAAGTGAATGTTGCATTTACATAAATATGGATGTCTGTATAATTTTTATGCGTATAAATGAATAAAAATATATTTTCGGCTTATCGCGAATACATTTCACATATTTTCCAAAGGGAGCTTATTTAGACATCTGATTATCGAAAAGAAACGTAGCGCATGGAATTTATTGAATTTGGCTTTGCTTTAGGGATAAGGGTTTGACGTTATGTTTTGAAAGTAAGCGTCCCGGCTGGCTCGAATAAATTCCAGCCAAGTGCCCAATTTGCGACCACATTTGCAGCAATTGTTGCCATATGTAAGCAATGCACCGAATATTCACTTCCAAGTCGTCAATGATGTTGGACTTATTTCCGTAGACAAGCAACTTCACATAACCCACAAAAAATAGTCGCGGTATTAAACCCCACGATCTTCTTATATGCCACGTTACAAGTCCAAAAGTTTCCTTCAATAAATTGCTTATTTTGTTGGCTTTATGACATATTGCGCCGTCTTTTTAGAACCAAGTGTCCTCCCCATCAACATCATCCAATTCAGCACTTTACGGTGAATCTGTGGATGCAGATTATCCACTACAGTAAGCATGATGCGAAACCAAGCTAGGGTTTCTTCGAATTACTGACTCTGCTAGGCGATTATTTCGGCCGAATATTGAACGATCCGAACCATTATTTTGGTAATAAATTTCCTCGACTTACTCGAACTGAGTATATAAAAATCAAGTAACAGCTATCAAAAATATCAACTTCGAAAAAGGTGTTTGCTCTAAAAAAACACCCTTTACTCTCTATACTGACCATAAATGCTTTTGTTTATTTACATTGGCGGTATGCCATTAAGTCGCAACAAAAACAGCCGTCGGAGTGCTTTACTTTAGCGCGCATGCGTGTGACATTCAAAAGCTTAAGGCACGTCCCGCTGGTTATGGCGCGGGCAATTTCGATGACAGCGGCAACAATCACAAAACAATGGACACTCATAATATAGGCAGGTGTTGCAATCGATCGAATTCACTTTCCATTTCGTTTTGTAAATAATATCATTTTGTATTTGCTTTGTATTAAAGTTATTATATATTTACAAATTTGTAGTAATGATGGTTATAAAACCAAATCTGACAAATACCTTCTGAAACAATAGTTGAGAAAATCGCTTCTCTATTTGTTTAACTTAACAAATACTCAGATCATTTATATTTATTTCTCTTAACTAGCGTACGTAAGGAATTAAATCTCCCTGTAAACCCTAATTAAACCAAGTTGGAGTATTAATAAAAGATATTACCAACTCCAGGGCTAAAGTAAAAGGGAAGTGAACTAACCCCGCGCTTAGTTGATTTCTACTCGCCCCGAATTGGAGCGAATCACGATGTAATCCATAGAAAAAAACGAAAAGTGAAGACATACATGAATCAATGTGTCAACGCATTAGCGTCTTGGCTTCCATGTGCTTATTGATAGTAATAACCTTGAAGTCGTAGATAATTTTGTCTACTTAGAGACCAGCACCACAGACAAAATTCATGTGAATACTCACAGCGAACGACCTTTTGGGAAAATTTGAAGGGAAATCACCCAAACTAATTGCCTATGCGTATAAAATAAATATAGTAGTTACGGGGAAAAAGGCACTGGGTGCCACATGCACAGCGGCAATTAAGCCAATATTATTCTACGGCCCTCGATATCGCAGTGAAGAATACCGCAGCGAAATATGTCAAGATATTGATAGCCTTAGGTGAATTCTCCGCTATTAACTTCGGGTACAGCTCAATATACAGGATGAAGAACTAAGTATACTGCATTCCTACACGCTCTATGTGCGATAAACGCACCAACATCTTTCCATGTAATTTATTACACAAGTTTCGCGAGGACGAAGGTAGGTCGCTATTGCTAATAGCCGAAATTCAAAGACGGGCCCTCCTTCAATCTTATAATACCACATGGGCGTTGTAATTACCCTTTCCTCTAGTTCTTCCTTGTTTTCGTTCTTCTTAGTATTGATATTTTCTCTAAATAAAATATTTATCAAAATCCAAATAATGCAATTTACAGTTACAATCTCCACCCTCTCCACACATTCCCAACAGTTTTTGCACTCGTTGTCCTCCATCAGACCAGCAGCCTGGAATACCACTTTACCGCTAGTCGAAACTTTGCAAGTTTAGCATCATAAGCTTTACATGTTTTCACAATTCTAATCGTTAGCTTATTCTCAGAGTCCATTCGCCTGAAAAAGCCGTATTACTTCTTGCGTTTGCTTTACTTCTCTGAGTTGAACTGGTAGGTCCGTTATTACGTACTGTTCTAAAAGAACACACTCCTTAGTTTGTCAGCTATTTCATTACCTTCGCTGCTCATTTGACCTGCCACACAGTAAATGTAAACCCTTCCTGTTTCAGATAGCCGTTTGTCTATTCACATAAATGTGGATTCTATTCCTGCAGTAGCTCTGCCACTATTTTTATGGCAAATATTTGTTTCGACTTGGAAGACCCCTATTCTTTTATCCATTAAAACTTTTATCCAAACAAAAAACAAAAGGCCATTAAAATATGACCAAAGGTATGCAAATGAATGAAGAAATATGTAGGTATGTATGAGTAGTTTCAACAAATCGTGATTTCAGATTTTCGAAAATTAACGAGCATTTAAAGAAAGCTTAAAATAAAAGTATAAATTATAAATAAATATTCAACCTTTGCGCTCATCTCAAAGCAATCCATATGAGAGTACATATTTACAAAACTAAAAACTACTTTTTTTTTTGGTAACTTCATAAGCACGACTGGTGAGTGTGTGCGTGTGCTCGTGGAAGTGATTTTCTTTTTATGGCAAATTATTCGCATTTTAACGGTTAAAATCACCACGGCTTTCACTATCATTTAACATTTACCCAAGGCGCTCTACAATTGTAAACAAAAAAAGAAAAATACGAAATTTAAAAAAATAATAATACAATAAAATGAGCTACAAAAATATATATTAGCACCTCAAAAATTCCATTAACTCACTTTTTCCCGCAAACGCATATTAAACGCAATCATTAACGCATAACAATAATAATCAATATTTTTTATGTTTTTTTTTTTATGTGCTAAAAATGTTTATATCTGTAATTTCTATTTTTCCAATTTATGCATAGATATAATTTTTTATTGCTTTATGTATGATAAATCATAGATATTGCTTTGAAATTAAAGAAATGAAAAATTGATTCTGTTGAATAATTATGGAAATATGATTTTAATAGTAAGATTGTCGTTAGGTTAACGTCATGATAGGGAAATTAGCAAAAACTACAACTATTCACTGAAAAGGAAGAGAAAAATAGGCTTCTGGAAAAACTCACAAGAAGTTGCAAAATACCGGCATGGAAGCCACTGAGACTCTATGGAGTATAGCTATCAATAAATTATTACAATACGTATCTTGGAGTAATGTTGAACTTTACGCATGTAAAAATATGTATGCTTGGTACCACATGGGGTCTATCCCCTAGACGCATGCATTTGTGTTACAAGGCAGTAGTCAAGCCATTACTCTACGGCGCTCTGGTGGTGGAGCGCTGCTAACTGAATCTCGTTTAGAAAATCATTGGAGCGACACCAGCGACTCGCCGCACTTTGCATAAAGAGCGGGATTTGAAATGTTGCTTAAACTACCACCAATTAACATCGCAGTGGTGAGCACTGCATTGAAATGGCGTTAAGTGAATTCTCCGCTAGCAACTTCGGGCACAGCTCGCTATGCCAGAAAATGGAGAACAAAAAAGACTGCATACCCCCACGCTCTATTCGGGATAGAGAGGGCTTCAAGCTACATTTAAGGAAGGCAGATAGCACAGGCGCTATATATCAGACAATCCTTCAAGCTTTCACAGTACTGCAGTATTGCCCAGGTAGTGGTCTTCGCTAAGGTTCACAAAATTTTATCAAAGTTTTTTTCACTGTCTTCTTCGATTATCACAGTTCACCTCTGCAGATAAGAGGTTCAATATTTTACACGCGATGAGGGTAAGAGGCGACTATCGGTATGACCTGGATTTTTATCTGGCCAAGGACTATCACTCATTGTGCAATGTACCGCAGTGTCGATAAAAATTCCCTATTATTTTTCAAAGGGACTATTTTAAAGGAGGCAAATAAAAAATTAAAATTAACATTTTTTTATAAGTTTTTAATGAGCGAAAGGCTTATTTGTTTGTATGACTTTAATATTTTTGTTATACCACAAAGAAAAATGGTAGAAGTGACAGCTGTTTCGGAGAATTACCACATCTCCTCATCAGACTAAATTATTTTTTTTTTTGCACTCCTCGTATGATACCAAAAGTTCAATAATGAAAACAGAAAGTGAAGAAAATTAAACCAAACAAGTGTGTGAGCTTTCAAGCATTAATTTTTAATGAAAATGAGAAAATGTTATATATTTTATTGTAATTACAAGTGTTAATACGAGTATACATACATACATATACAGAAAGGAAGGAACTGGCGAAAAGAAAACTAAATTAAAAATATAATAATGAGTTTATATAATCGATGGATGATATGCCACAAGACACAAAAACAATGACAAGCAAGAAAGAAGTGCTGTCTTCGGTCATGCCAAAGTCTTTATACCTTTTATGAACTTTTAGAATTTATTGCGATTATTTTAATACCAATATTTATTTGAAATTAAATGTGCAATTTATCAAATTGCATACTCTTCGATGCTTTTTTGACGTTTTTTTTTACCCAAAACCTCATATCTGAACAAATCCATTGTGTGGGGTTACATGATAAAACTCTCCGTTTTCGATGATTTTTGGTGACAAAGTTTACTTGTAAATGCCAATGTAGTATAATACCAAATTTCATACCCTTAGATGCTTTTTGGGCGAAGTTTTGATCAAAGCCTCATCATTATGATCATATCGATATACATTTAGATACTCTTTCTGGTGCTTACATACTTCGTATCAAAGTTAATATACCATTCCATGTACATGAAAGGTATAAAATTAAGATTATAATGCGCATCTATACGAACATCAATTATTTGTATAGATGTACATATACTTATATGCGTATGTAGGTATAGATGTGTAATCGTATGAATAGAATTCCAAAAAACAAGTTACTCAAATTAATTATTTCTTGCAAACACAACAACACAACGGTGTGTAGCGGCGCAAATACGCATTAATCACCAAAAGCAGATAATAAAGAAGAGAAAATTGCATAACAAGCAGACAGTTAAGCCAATCAAAGTGACAACAAAATGACCAAATAACCATTTCAAATCTCACTTAAGCGTAAGGCGATAGAAAGCGACTTGCTTGTTGTTTGTGTATTGTTTGTTGTATTTGGTTGCGAAATATCGAAATTTAATGTTGCGATTTTTTCCCTTCTGAAAACTTTTGTATATTTCTTATTTTATTTCAAATAAAATCAAAAAAGTTTGCCAAAAACTTTACATACCCAAAAGGGCTGCGCATATGTATTAGTCAGCCTTTACACATACATATCTACATACCATATGCACTCATATGTCTAGGGTCAACGGAAACTGCAAACAAATGCAAATGTAAAAGCGAATATTTAATATGGATTTGTAGGCAGCACATATATGTATAGGTGTGTATGTATTTAGTATGTTCATATGTACGCAATCACATACAAATGCCATACTCAAACATACATAAAGTACCGTTGAATATCTGAATGGCCGTCACTCACACTGTTGTTGTTGTTGTTGTTGATTTAGTATTTCTTTACTTACACACTCACTGATACAACTGACGGTTAGATTTGACTTTTGATGTTAGCCTTTCATCTCCACCAACCGCTAAATCATAGCACCAACAACACTCATACATATATATGTGCAAACAAGCAGACAGACAGATAGACAACTCAGGTCTTTGTACATGTACGTGTATGTATGTATGAGATCTACATGAGATCTACATGAATTCATATATATATGTGCACATGGTATATTGTATAGCAAATCAATTTGCATAAGTGAACAAAATCTTGTCCGAAATGAAAGTGAAAAATTGGAAGATGGGGATTAGATATGTATGTATGTACATACAAAAATAATGTACATACGTTTATGTACTTCCATGTATACAAACGGTCTATATTTTTATTTTAACTAATAGTCTTTCACGGCTAAAAGAGAGTGCACATGAAGTCTCACTGTAAACCCGGAAGTCCTCTTTTCAAAGACAAGAAAGACAAGAATTCACCAATTTAAGCCACCATTCTCAAATAGCAATATCGTAATATCCTCCAACTTGTTCAAGTATCTCGTTTTCTATTCCTTCTTTATTCTTTATGAAAAATTAACTGGAGGGAGCATTTTGACCGGGAGCGGGACCAGTAAAGTGCGTCGAATTGGGAAAACATGCCTATGGTACACAAATAGTTGCTATGGCTACAAATGGTGCATTGGCTTTAGATAGGCTTCATAACACCCATCATAACATATATTATTGGAGCTGAATGTACAAAGCAAGGAGCAAGCCACCTACTATTTTTTCGAATAAGCTGGAATTGCCATCGGTGCTAGTGGAGATAATATAATTTATATACATACTTACTGCTATATATATTTCAGGCCTAATAACGAAATTACGAATATTTATCAACGAAAATGGTTTTATTGTTTTTCAAAATATTCTCCATCAAAATTTATACACTTTTGCATGCGCTCAAACCAATTTTCGAAGCACTTTTTCCACTCCGATTGAGACACCTCCAAAACATGGTTTTTGAATGCTTCAACATGCATTATTTTCTTGATGTGTGGGAATAAAAAGAAGTCATTGGGTGCTAAGTCAGGGCTGTACGGCGGATGAACCACCAATTCGACGTTTTGGCTGGTCAAAATTGACCCTCCTACGTTGCTCAAGCGGAACAGTGGCCACAAGACCAGTTTTGCCGAAGAAACAGGCGACCATTTGCTTCGAAGTGCTTCTTCCACGAACAACTTTCGTTGGATTTGGCTCGTCTTGGAAGATCCACACGGTCGATTGCTGTTTTGTTTCGGGCTCATACGTATAGATCCATAATTCGTCACCTGTGACGATCTTATTACACGTCTATTTTTTCAGCATTTCTTTACACCAATCCATACAAGCCTTTTTTTGAGCGATTGTCAAATTGTGCGGGATCCAACGAGAACAAAACTTTTTACGGCCAGGTGTTCATGCAATATCGAATGTGTGCTGGTGGGAGAAATTCATAGGCATGCCTCTATCTGAAGGTATGTTACATGACGGTCTTGCATTATCAGTTCACGTACGGCATCGATGTTTTCTGGCACAACGGCTGTTTTTGGCCGACCTTCCCGGAATTCTTTTTTGAGCGAGCGTCGGCCACGATTGAATTCGTTGTACTAGTTTTTCACAGTGCTATAGGATGGTGCTTCATAGCCATATAAAGATTTTAGTTCATCGATGCACTCTTGTCGTGATAATCCACGTCGACAGTTGTGAAAAATGATCGCACGAAAATGTTCACGAGTTAATTCCATTTTTTGGCCGAGACGAATTTTTTAATTCCCTGTAAATAAAACAATTCACGATTAAATGACAAAACGTTCTGAGTGATGTTATGCTAAAAAATGTCAAACTCTCCAATGGAAATGTTAGATTGCACCTGGCAACACTTAGTGTTGCCTAGGCCAGACCTATATACATATAGCAGCCTTCGTATTAATGCGAGGCAGGCATTTGAGCAGAGTTATTTGGTGGTTACCTTAATTACGAAGGTAGCTCCAAACTAATTACTAACACATCTCTCTACCAAACAGATATTGTGGACATTACTGAAGGTACTAAATGAGCAACACCTTCAATAGGAAAATTTATTAACATGTTTAACAGTGCGTGTTACCATACGGAGCGTCAAGGGATCGAACTCTAGCCAGATCAGCATCACAAATAATTTAAAAAACTTATTTTTCTAACTGTGGTCTTTCTCGACAGGGTATGTAAAGCTTTCCGTGTCATCAGCCATTCGAAGGTGACTTAGAATAAACTGTAGGTCACTATATTGGTTGGAAAAACATCGGAAAAACATCGGTGGATACATGGAGACTATAGGAAGTACCACTCAATTACTATGGAGCAGCTTGAATTGAAAATGGAGTATAAATTAATTAGTTCCGTTTATTTGTTTTCAAAGAAGTGTGTTTTATTAAAAAAACAGTACAAAGAATACTTCTCTCTGATAATTTTCTAATACTATCATTAAAAAACTAGTCCTCTCCGCACACGATCCAGTTATTGAGCCATTCTTCTATTTCTTCAAAAGATCCGCACCGGTCTTTCGGTGATAAAGCCAGAATTAGGAAGGAACAAGGTCTAGAGAATGCGGTGGGTTAGATAATACCTCCCAATTCAGCGTTTCCAGATAGTTTTTGAACGCTACAACCACGTGAGACCGAGCTTTGTTATGTTTAAATATCACCTTCTCGTGCATTCTGGTCGCATAGCAAAACCTTTGTATCTTAATGATGACGGAAAGGGTTCACCAGGCCTGGCATAGTATTTTTTTGTTCTTGTGGTTATCGTAGTATATCCACATTTATCTCCAGTCAAGAAGCGGTTCAGAGGAGAGAAAATCCCTTTTCCACATCTCTTGGCTTCAACTCGTACGGCACCCGATTCCCTTGCCTTTGAATAAATCCAAATTGCTGTAACCGAACGAAAATTGTTTGCTAAGTCACTCTCAATGATTCTGCGTGTCCAGTTTGCGTTTGACCAATAATAAATATACCTATAAATAAATCCATCGAATATAAGAGCCCATCTCTCTTGCTAACTGTTACTCTGTGATCTCTATAAATCAAGATTTAAATTTTATTAACTTTGTGCCACTTCTTCATAACTCTTTGTGCACAAAAATTTGTATTGTGCATTCAGTCGCATACATACATATGTAGGTATGTACGAGTATGTCCTACTAATTAACTCAATGTCTTATGCAATTACAAACCTCAAATGTGTGTCTATTATCATAATGTGGAATGAGTCACAGCTGGAATGGGTGAACTGTTAATTAGCTGTGCCATATGTACGTGTGCATACAAGTAGCATTGTACCTTTTTGCAAGCAAAGTTTTTATATTTTCATTAGTATTTCACTCAACGCATTCCGATTATGATTGTGACGCAGATATGCAGGTAATTCATTGTAATTGTAAATACAAATGAAAATGAAAATTTCGTCAACATTTGGCCATTCCAAAAGACGCAACGATATCCGGCAAACGTCACCAGCAAATAAACTAACAACAAACACAAAGCTAATTGGCACAATTCACGACGTCGATAAATACATACATACACGTATGTGCGTGCATGCACTACAAAAGAAAAAAAAGCAAGTGAGTTTTTTGCTTAAATTTATGTGCGTTAATTTATCTTTTAGTACACATAGGGGTTTCCGTCTATCGCCAAAACAATGATTGCATGCAGGCTCATCAATTCTGCTCTACTCCACTTCACTTCACTTCGCTACACTTCCTTTGCCAATTTGAATGAGACTTCATACAGTCGGTGCACTTATCAATGTAGAAGTTGTAACACGTTGGAGTACACATACAATATATACCAGGAGTGTTTGTTGAAGTGTGCCGGTTTTACTAGTAGATGTCGCTAGCAATATGTATAAATTTTTATGATTTGGCATGTATGTAATTTTTTTCTATTGACATTAACCTACAAAAATACGCAAGTCACATTTCGCCAAAATAATAGCGTCATATTCATTTACCTCATTGAATATGTCGAGTTTCGTTCCAAGTAAAAAGCAGCTGAAGCTGGTAGAAACTTATGGTGAACATGCTCCAGTGATTAGAACATGTGAGACATGGTTTCGTCAATTTAAAAGTGGAGATTTCGATTTGACAGACAATGAACACCCTGGTGCAGCGAAAAAGTTCGAAGGCGAGGAATTGCATGTTGATCCAACCCAATCGCAACAAAAATTGGCAGAAACACTACATGCGACTCGAGGAGCAATTTGCCAACGTTTAAAAGCCATGTGAAAGATCCAGAAGTATGAAAAATGGGTGCCATAACAGCTGAACGATAGACAAATGAAAAATCGAAAAACCGTTTGTGAAATGCTGCTTCAACGATTCGAAAGGAAATCTTTTCTGCATCGAATTGTCACGGGGAACGAAAAATGGATTTATTTTGGGAACCCGAAGCGAAAAAAATCATGACTTTCCCCTGGTGAAGCTGGCCCATCGACTGCAAGGCCAAATCGCTTTGGCCGTAAGACAATGCTCTGTGTTTGGTGGGACCAGTGTGGTGTGGTGTACTACGAGTTGTTAAAACCTGGTGAAACGGTGAACACGGATCGCTACCGACAACAAATGATCAATTTGAATCATGCGTTGATCGAAAAACGGTCCGAATGGGCCCGAAGACATGGCAAAGTTATCTTGCAACATGACAACGTGCCGTCTCATACCGCTAAACTGGTGAAAGCCACATTAAAAACATTTAATTGGGAAATATTATCGCACCCGCCGTACTCTCCAGACCTCGACCCATCCGACTATCACCTTTTGGCATCGATGGGACACTCCCTTGCAGAGCAGTGCTTCGCTAATTTTGAAGAAATCGAAAAATGGCTCGTCGAATGGTTTTCCTCGAAAGAGAAAAAGTTTTTTTGGAATGGTATCCATAATTTGCCTGAGAGATGGGCGAAATGTGTAGAAACCAATGGTACTTTGAATAAAAAAATTTTGAGATTCCTCTGAAAATTCACTGTTTTCTTTATCGAAAAAACCGGCAGATTTCAACTAACACACCTGGTACACACGTAGAGTAACATTAGTGTGATCCAATTTTATATCGGTAATAAAATCTGTATATAAGAAGACACCATTATAACTCAAAAATGGTTGGACCAATTCTTTCCTGGCAGTGCATCAGATAGCGATATATTTGAAACAAAAACATAATTAATAATTGGATTTGTTGCAATTTTGTAGAAAGGTGTTTTTTGTTTAAATAAACTTAAAGAGTATTTTTCTTAAGCACCAGAGGACCAGTGACCAGGTTTTCTTTGCTTAATTGTGTTACAAACAAAGAAGAAGCCACAACAGTCCTCGATAGCCGAGCTGTTAGCTTTGCGTACTGACATTCGGAAGATGAGGGTTCGAATCTTGGTCCAACCAACATCCGAAATTAAAGAAAATTATTTTTTTAATTGCGATGGCTCCGCAATGGGCAATGTCAAGCCCTTCGAATGTATTTCTAACATAAAAACAAATAGAAGATCATCATATAAATCCATTGGCGGTTCGGAGGCGGCTTAGAACAAATTGTAGGTCCTCCATTTGTAGGGACAACAGTAAGACGTACATCACAAATTTGAGGAGAAGCTCGGCCGAAAATCCCTTCATGATATTTTATAGGAGCAGATTTTTTATGTGAAGGGTAATTAACCCTACCCTGGTGAAACCAGAGGAATAAAAAGGCCTTCACCCCTTTAAACCTTGAATCCTCTGATATTTCCCATCGGCGCCAAACAGCGAAATGGAGTAATCAATAGCATACTATATTTTATTCGGCTATAATTGCGAAACAATGCTTACGTTATTGTAAAAGAAGAAGAAGTAATTTACGACTAAAGGCCATAAGTATGCAATTGTATCGATACCCGATCATACACACAGAAAATTTCAAAACTGACGAAGATTGCTTCCGAAGAATTCTGATTATCCCAACCGTTGCGCCAATTGAGTTCAAACGACTTCAAATCACGATTTGCATTGTATTCGCCATGACGATTAACAAATCACAAGGAAAACCTTTGTATGTTTGCAGTCTTAATCTAGAGCTACGTAAAGCTAACTTTGCTTATGGCCAGTTGTACGTGGCATGTTCACCCGTCGGCTGTTTGCTTTATTGGATTTTAAGCCTGATAAAATACTCTTGCGCCAGCGTTTATTCCAATCACGAAGTCGTTGTGTTCTGCAGTTTTTGGTAAGTTCTCTCACTCTTTCATCGATTCGGTGTTTAGTTATTTAATCTTTGGAAAGCGCAGCCCCTTCTTGGGTCTCTCCACTCTTGGGAACGAACCAGCAACGACCAGTGAGTAGGTGCCATGAGCGAAAGGAATTAATTTTTCCACAATTCCGGTTATTTTTTTGTACATCTTTATGCAAACGGCAACTAATATTAAGGTGATATTCATTAACTGCACTATCTTTTGATAAGGAAGCGTCCATAAACCATGTCGCTCGACCAAGAGGGTAAGCAATTGATTTAAATTATACGCTATACGAAGTATCCGGGGGAAGAAGGTAAGAGCTTTTCTTCAAATTAATCGATTTATTAACTGTTACTGTTTATTAACTGTTACTAAATATTTATTAAGTCGTGTAATATACTAGAAAATTACTTAATTCATTTAAAATAAAATATTTCGGAATAAATATAACGAAAAGAAGACTGAAACAAAACTACGTTCCATCGGGCAGGTGGTGAGGGTATAAATAAATTAATTGAAAGATCGGAAAATGAGTCCGTCTTGCACGTAAATACATTGAAAATGAAAAATTATTATTACAGATTGTTGTCGGAATCAGAATTGAAACCGACAAAATTTTGCTGAAGGGGTTACACATTCCGATTATTGATTTGCATATCGGTTTCATTTTCGAAACAAAATTTGTGTCGATTTTAGGTGTTACAGAAACCGATTTAAATGTCAGAATTAAACCGAGCAGTTATTCGTGGACAGAATTGTGTGCAAACTCCTTTGCAAGCGGAAATTTAATAAAAATGGAAGTCATAAACAATGGATTTTACAACCAGCAATACCTTGATTACGGTACTTGATGTAAAAATGGTCACGAGCTCTCCGTTTTTTACCGAGACTGTAGGTCGAATTAAGGAGATATTTGAGTCCATCAGACCGTTAACAGAAGCCTTCTGCCAAAAACCGCAGTATGTCTACAAATTGGAGCATAGGTGGGATAGACAGCCTATCTAACTTGTTTTCAAAGGCATCAAGCCCTATTATAAAGGCTTCTTTGTAAAGGCAAGCAAAATTTATGCAGTTTCTTACCACCATTCTGAAGAGATATTGATTTTCAATTCCGATAAATAAGCAATTTTGTGTCGGTTTCTAAAACAGCCCTGATTATCCTTTTTGCGCCCCTTCCGCGAACATAAAAACGCTCCTTCGTATATAGGTATTTGAATCGTTCCACTATGCAGCGCTAGAGTAGAGTTACAATCGCTGTTCGTGTTGCGAAAAAAATTCAAAAAGTAGATTTTCGGTTGATTTTTCGAACCAAGCTAATAAACATATATCTATACAACTATGCATAAACATAGGTATATGTACTTCTTTATAATATTATATTATGCCATTAAGGCATACAAAATGGTTAGACTTTTAGAGCATAATAATGTACTTGCCTGCTTAAATGTTTTATATCCTGTGACTTGCTAGGTATATGTACTTCTTTATAATATTATATTATGCCATTAAGGCATACAAAATGGTTAGACTTTTAGAGCATAATAATGTACTTGCCTGCTTAAATGTTTTATATCCTGTGGCTTGCACTAAAGTTATTTGAAATACATTTGTCTGTATATAGTACATATCTACACCTCCTCGATATATTCGCCGAAGGTGAAGCACCTCATTGTAAGTGAAAGTGAGTTGTCAGTCAGCAAATGAGTCACTTCATATATGTATACATACGTGTATATTGTAGTGTGACTATAAATGTATGCATACATGCATTTACATACAAATACAATCACTCACATATGGTGAACGGGCATATGGTGTTATTTTTATTAATATGTTTATTGTTTATGTTATATTAAAGCTTAACAGCACGAAACAGTTAATGTTTTGGGCTTTTGCCATTCATTTCTTGTTTTATATGTATGCTTATACATATAAATGTGTAAGACTTTATCGATATAAAGTTATGAAATCTCTAAACGATATATTACATAATTTAGTACCGTTACTTTTATAGATACTTTTTCATATAATAAGTTAAAAAATTATATTGTATTTGTTGTTGTACGAACACCAACAACTTTACAAAGTGGTTTCGAACGAAGAAATAAAAAACAGTAGATTAAAAAAGAAATTTTGTTTAAAAGAGATTTAGTAAATTAAAAACGGTCTTTAAGTACTTTCTATCCAAGCTAGAACTAGAAAACTCTCCTAACCTTAACATGTATTTACTGTACATACATTCTCATTACATTAAAATTATGAGGAAACAGCCAAGAAATATCATTAAGATAATTTTATCATTTTGTTTTTAGTTTCATACAACTTTATTGTGCTAAATATGTTATGAATGAACAGATACAATTCAACAGGCACCTATTTTTATCAATTAATGCTTTATAAAAATCAACAAAATATGCATTGTGCATTTCGTATATACTTTTTTTATATTTACGTAGTATATGTGTATATATAGTATATTGTATTAACATATCACATATTACTTACAATCCTAATAGACTATAACCACATTTATATGTAATATAATGAAATAAGGAAAATTATTTATCAAAAAGAACTAGATTTACAATTTATGAGGAAATTTTTTACAGTAATTATTTGTAGACCTCTAGTGGAAGGGTTTTCCTTAATTCAGCTTATAACTAAGATAAAATATTTTTCTTTATTTATTAATTTCTTATGCAAATATCATTATGCAATAATGGTTAAATATGCCTATTAGTTATGATATATATTTCTAATAGTTGAAATAAAAATCCTTAGTTCTTGTAAAATTGACGGTGGTTTTATATTGGGGGTCAACACATTTTTTTATATCCATACGATTTAACGTATGTACATATTATATTGGTGAGTTATCCAGCTGCGTAAAGAGTTTCTTTCGGCACTCTTGTAGGCTTGATTTATCTAACAATATGAACGGTTGTGAACTCTGTTCCAAATCATCTAAACTCAGAAAACTATTTGGTCGGCTGATTGCTGCTGGCGAACGCTGAATGTCATGAAGATACTCAATACCGCAGTCGTTTTCAACCGCTCTGTAACAAATTAAACAAAATTCATGTAGTTAATTAGAACAGTATTAGCAAAATCAGATAAATGATTATGTTTACCTAAAACTTGTCTTGGTTAGATCTTTCCGTGAACGAAAACTGTGATTATTATGATTAACAGGCGTCGAGTTTACAATTTTGTTGTGCGTCGCAAAGTTTATGGGTGTGCTTTGCTGAGATAAATGCAAGCAATTTTCGCCGGGTAAAAATTCGATTGGGGTATTTCGATTATTTCCTGCGGTAGGTGTGAATGCATGTAATCGCATCGAGATCATAGGTAGTTGTTTATCCTTTACCTGTTGTTGCATTGGAGAATCTAAGGTTCTTCTCCGTCTATTACTTACTGCTTCACGGTGAATGAAAGTAGTGAGAATAGAGGTTACGAAACTGAAAATCATCTGCTTCCAATTACAAAGCTTTGACCAAGCAGCTTTGCGTGAACGTCGTATCGTTTGTTTCTTTAAAAGGGTTATTTTGGCCACATGAATTGGAAAGAAAGTATAAGTGTTTAATAGCATACCATTTTTATGATCAACCTCCAGCGATTTCGGTGCTCCAATAAAGAAACCAACTTTTTGTGACTAAGAATTTCATCAACTGTAGGCCGTGCATTTGGTTCCGGAGACATCATTTGTCTAATAAGTGCTTCCAGTTCTGGTGATATATCTGTATGATGATGATGTTACAAATAAAGACTTGTTTTAGGAAACACTTATATACTCACTTTTCATGAAATCATGTGGTAAAACACCGGTACGCAATTGCTGCCACAGAGGTCCGTTATGAGGCAACTCCAAAAAGCATGACAATTCAAGCATTGCAACACCCAAACTAAAAATATCCGCAGCTTTAGAAAATTTTCCCTGTAATATTTCGGGAGCCATATAACGGGAATCTCCTTCGGTAGCTTGATGACGATTCGCCTGCCGAGTTTTAAATTATAGTATAGTATAGTAGTTGAAAATAATTCTATATCATATAAAACAAATTAATGTTTAACACTTACTCTATCTACATCAATAACTAAACCGAAATCAGCCAATTTACAACTGTCGTCATCGCCAATCAATACATTGTCTAACTTAATGTCAAGATGAATTAGATTCCGGTCATGCAGATTTTTTAATGCTAGCAACAAGTCGAGAAGTATATTCCAAATTGTTTCCTCCGGTATATGTCTACGTCGTACCAAATACCTATCTAAACTCTCACGACACAACTCCATTTGCATATATAAACGATCATTTTGTTCCCACGCACGATAAAATTGCACGAAATTAGCATGGCCAGAAAATTGTTCATATCGTCGCACTTCCTCAAGTCGCTCTTGACGATAATGCTCACTACGATATAATTCCTTTGACATTTTTATCGCATACATACGTCCGTCTTCTTTAGATCGAACTTTGAATACTTCCCCAAATGAACCTTCACCAATTTTAGCAAGACGAGTAAAGCATTGTTCGAAATAAGTCTCATTCATTGAACGATCATATGTGCCACTCAGTGCATTGGCATCTAATTCTGGAATTGCATTGCCATTTCCATCGGATTCACCGCGGAACGAAATTGCATGTGCAGTTGTGGATGTGGAAGTAGAGGAATGACTACGATTCGCCAATCGTAACTTCGGCGGCCTAAGCCGATATTCCTCTAAACGTTGGTTTTGTTTTTGGGAGTGTTGAAATGCTACTTCGGCGCGAATATCGGGCACCGGCAAACGAGGAAGTGGAAGCGCAGATTCGGTGGTCATATTTACTTGATTTGCTGTAAAATAAACAAAGGACAAATAATTTTGAATTTAATTGAACATATAGTATGCGGTACTTTAATTTCACTTGGCCATCTATATATTAAGTCCATTTAGTATATGCAATTCGTTCAAACGTACTTTAAGCCAAGTTGGTATAAATTTTATTAATTTAACTCGAAACAACACAATAAATACAAAAGAAAAATAGATTTTTCACATAAAGAAAGAACCGCAAAAACAAAAGCAAAAACGCCGTTTTGAAAATTAAATGACAGAACCGCCGCGATTACAATGCCTTTCGAAAAATTCAGCTTTGTGTAGAGAATGAAAATTGGAAGAAAGTGGAAAGTAGAATCAAACAAATATAAACATTAGCCTGTACTTACACTTTTAAAAAATTCTTTTGTGCCGCACTTTCATTTAGTTTTAAAATTTTTTATTTCTTCTCTGTAAATATTAAATTTATTGATTTATAAAAAACTTGTTGGCTTGGAAAGTGTCATAGTAGAATAGTAGAACTAATTTTCATTCTAAACTGTTGCAGATCTATAGTAATATTATTTTAATAAAAAATTAACAACAGTTTTAATCTTTAATGCAGAATGCAAATTTACTAAAGCATTCTGCAAAGTTAAATCTTAAAGCTTTAAAAAAATAAATAACCAAGCAATGAATTATGTTCAC
Organism: Ceratitis rosa; assembly: GCA_037013455.1. Taxonomy (NCBI): domain Eukaryota; kingdom Metazoa; phylum Arthropoda; class Insecta; order Diptera; family Tephritidae; genus Ceratitis; species Ceratitis rosa. The sequence goes on along the minus strand of JAWMAG010000031.1, from coordinate 6,282,066 downwards.
AGCTCCACCAATTTTTTTATGCAAGAATATTATCTCATAGAAATATATTATAACCTATAAAATGTTCTATTGAATTTTTTGAAAAATGCATATCCGATTGTCTTGATAATTTCTGTAATTACCGGAAAAACTATGAGCAGCATAAACTCATTAACTAATTAGATTTTGCTTACAAACATTACCTTTTCATGTTCGTGGAGTATGTTAAAAATTGCCCACAGGGAATTTCATTTACATAAACTAAAATGCAACACTGTCCCAAAGTACACGTATCCGTTGTCCAGAATTGATTAGATAGAAAAACAATTAAAAACATTATACATTATTCTCGGAGCGCCTGCTGGCCATAACGGTTTTATTCTCGCTCAAATTTTATAATTTATTAATTTTCAATAAAACGTTCACCGCGTTAAATAAATCGCACTTGTTGTACCATGCCGGCGTTTCGCTTATCTTTTCGGGCACTGCTTTTGTTGAGCGTTTTGGTTTTAGCATATGCTATTCCTAAACCTGATGATGAAGAAGCTGTGGCTGATGATGCACTCCATACTCCACTAGATCACGACTCCGATGGTGAAAAGCACTTTGAAGGCGAGCATCACAACAAACAGTATGATCATGAAGCTTTTTTGGGCGAAGATGAAGCAAAGACATTTGATCAATTGCCACCAGAAGAGAGCAAACGTCGTTTGGGTCTTATCGTCGATCGAATCGATGAAGACAAAGATGGGTTTGTGACCCTTTCAGAGCTAAAACGCTGGATTGAATATACACAACGTCGCTACATTGACGAAGATGTTGGTCGCATGTGGAAAATGCATAATCCAGATGACAACGATACCATTAGCTGGGAAGCCTATCGTGACAATGTTTATGGATTCTTGGACACGATGTCTCAGGAGGAAATAGAAAACGATGAACATAATTTGTCTTTCAAACGTTTAGTGAAGCGTGATCGTCGTCGGTGGGGTGTCGCAGATAAGGATTTAGATGATAAACTCACTCGTGAAGAATTTACAGCATTTTTGCATCCGGAAGATCATCCCACTATGAAAGATATTGTGCTAACCGAGACTATTGAGGACATCGATAGTGATGGAGATGGTAAAATTACTGTGGACGAATATATCGCCGACATGTACCGAAACTCAGAACCTAATGACGAAGAGCCAGAATGGGTAAAAAGTGAACGCGAAGGGTTCGCCAAATTTCGTGATACAAATGGTGATGGTTATATGGATCGCGAAGAAGTACGTACTTGGATAGTACCGAAAGATTTTGATCATGCCGAAAGTGAAGCAAAACATTTGGTATTTGAAGCGGATACTGATGAGGATGAGAAACTCACAAAGGAGGAAATATTGGAAAAATACGATGTTTTTGTTGGTTCCCAAGCGACTGATTTCGGAGAGGCGTTGGCGCGTCACGATGAATTCTAAATTATTATATCATAACAATATGCATGTGTAAATGCCACAAAGAACAAAAACTACTTTTCATTCGTAAATGGAAAAACTTTGTCTCGAATTGAAAGAATCAATATTTTTAAAGCAACTAGTTTTTTTATATAGTACTAGAATAAGTTATTGCCTTTTATGTGTCGATACCTTTTCGTAAAACTTATTAATTTTAACATGTACATATGTCATTATACCTATGTAAAACATAAGAATATCCGGCGTCATGGCGGCTTATCAAATACATGACTTGAAGCCAGCCCAGTGACTATACATTATGTTACTTATTTGTGCCAAATATTGTTCATTAGACGTACTTTAACTTCTACTAATTCTTTAAACGCTTACATTAACTTCTACTAATTCTTTAACGTAATTATTCCCAAGCCTTAGATGTTATGAATTTTTCATATGAAAAAAAAAAATCAAATTATTGTATAAATGTACTAATAATAAATGCCAAGTATATTCTACGAGAATCCTGTTGGTTTAGTGATATATGTACTCGTATATTTCCCTCTGTAAGCACACATAGCTGCAAAGGTCAGCAACTTTTTGTGAGACGGTTTCTACTTACGAAATAACACCATTCAGAAGCTCCACATTTAGCAGTGTTAAAATAAGGCCACGGCGATAGTTCCAGAACAATAAAACAATCGTCGTCATAATGGTTCTATGGGGTTGAGATAAGCAAATATGTCTCATTTTGTTTGCTTGAATGGACATACATCCATATGTATGTGTATACATATATTTCCATAAACCATATGTGCATATGTACGTATGAAAATAGAATGTATGTAAATGATCATATCAATTTTGAAAATTTTAAACTACATACGACATAATTGTGTATGTACATAGATTGCAGTATGAAATAAAGAGCACATTATAATTGAAACACATTCCTTATATACATATGTACATAGGGATATATGCACATATAACTGCCAACGGTTCATATTGCTTCCATACTCATGAATACATGTGTTTGCTAATATACATATGTAAGTACATATACAATCATTCATTATTTCACACACAACAAATTTCGATATCTCTGCATTATTGATGTTGGTACGTGCATAAGTATATACACGTATGTATCAACAGAAATTTTGAACACATTTTTTTAATTCACTACGTAAATTTTTATATTTAGATTTTTCTTATGTTATTCCAGTATTGTATGAATGTAAGCTGCCATTGTTCTACAGAGGCATCAGTCGCTTAATATAAACAAATTAGCTGGCCGTACATACATGTGTATGCACAATGACGTATATATTAACGCAGTATATGGTAAGCAATGAACGGTGTAGGCGTAGTATCAAGCTCGTACTCAGTTCCGGCGTAACTAAAACATCAGAGATATCAAAACCATGGAGATTTCACATAGAGCCGATTACCCCTTATACATATGTGCACATATATATGTATAATAATTAAAATTTAAGTTTTTCTTTCGAATTATTACTTTATTTTATTTTCCAGAGACACACAATAGTTTTATTAATTCCATCAATATGTAATGAAATTAGAATTAATTAATCGTTCTATAGTATTATAGTAATCATAAGATTTACTTATGTATGTGTACATGCATCTCCAAGAATGTAGCTTGTTTGAATATGACTTCAGATGATTCGTACTTAAACTAACGCATAGAAAAAATTTTTTAATGCACTACAAATTTTACACAAGCTTGGGAAAGCAACCACTTGTGTTCTTTCAGATTAGCATCTTTATACATTATATTTTTGGTATTGATACAACTACAAAACGTTATAAATAAGTTTGCAAATATTTTATTAGTTTTGTATGTATATTCGTATGAATGTAAGTTCTATAAATTTGTATTGTTTTTAAATCGTAGTTAATTTTTGGTTAAATGGCTAACATTTGGTGTACAGCAACTTCTGGTAGATAAACTTTAATGCCTATATACTACATAAATTGTTCCAACATATTTTCGTGTTTAATACAATTACGTACGTACACACATGTATCTAGTTATTCATGAATCATTTTCCATTTTGGCTTTTCCTTTCAGATCCAAAATTCGGTTCTATTCTTTGATTTTTCGATATAAGTAGAAAATTAATATTTTTCTTCATTTATAGCCAAAAAATGTTTTTTTTTTTTAAATAGACATCAAAACTTTAAGTTTCAAATTAATGCACAAGGAAACATTTAAATCAAAACAAAATTTATAAGTTTGGCTAATTAAAGCCACAAAAATTATTCATAATATTAGGAGATAAATTATTTTTCAGAGCAAATAAAAAATTCAAACAATGCATCTTCTTCTATTGTTGTTCTCGGTATAGCTTGAAGAAGATATGTTGTACACAACACGATTGGTTATTCAACTCGCACAAATATGGGCCAAAGAATTAAGAAATTAATACAATTAGTCATTCACATTAGAAGTGCAGCGATGCCAATGAAGATGTATGCTGAAAGGTGGAACTAGTTGTTGCTGTCTGCCCGAACTGGTGTTTGTACAAGCACAAGCAAGTCTTATTCTAGGTTATTAATGAAATTTTTTTATAGACGATAATTATGACAACATTTAACATCAAACACTCGACTTTTTTTTTAGTTTCGCTGGACTAATAGCATGTTATGCATAATTTTCGACCATCATCTCATCACAACACTTCAGTATACGTTGTATACAAAGTTTCTATCCAATTATTATTATTATGTGTTTTAGTTAATTTTGATTTCTCTCTTTGTTTTCGATTACCATATATTGTTTACAAGCGATGGGCGTTTTCTCGTTTACAATTCATTTATTATGCCCTCCTCTCTGTTCGTGACGTCTATTATGCGACCCACGGCTTGTTGATGCGGCAAATTAGAGTAACGTACATTTGCGTTTAGACTTGGGCTGCAGGACTGGACAAAGCACTGAGCGTATGGCCTCGTCAAATACTGTTTTTAAACCTTTTTGTGTAAGTGCCGAACATTCCAAATATTTGACAGCACCTATTTCCTTGGCCATAGATAATCCTTGGGGATAAGTTATTGGCGCTAGTTTTTTGTCACGCAGCTTCTCAATGGTGTTTTTATCGTCGCGCAAGTCCAATTTGGTGCCTACTAATATGATGGGCGTGTTTGGGCAGTGATGACGCACTTCTGGATACCACTTGGCGCGTACATTCTCAAATGACGCTGGATTCACCAACGAAAAACATATAAGAAATACATCAGTTTGTGGATATGACAACGGACGTAATCGATCGTAATCTTCTTGTCCAGCAGTATCCCAAAGACCGAGGTTAATCGGTTTTGCATCAACCATAACATTTGCTGAGTAATTATCGAAGACAGTAGGGATGTATTCACCGGGAAATGCATTCGTTGTGTAGCTGATAAGTAAGCAAGTCTTACCAACCGCACCATCACCTACCACGACGCACTTAATGGCTTGCATGTTGATAGTGGCGGGGATCTAAAGATTATCCCTCTCGAAATCGATACACTCTGGACGAGACCAAAATATAAAAACAATTATCCAACTAAATGCTAGTTTCTGTGCGAATATTTTATTTATTTGTAGCAAAAATTATTTAGAATCTAAAATTTTCCGTCTTTGTTATAAGATTGTGCGTTTTGTTCACTTTTCCGCAAATTTTCTTATAATTACGATTTTTATGTAGTGAATACGCGTTCAGTCACACAATCTGTCTTCAAGTACGTTCAGTTTGACATTTATAGAGATAGTTCTTGACAATGTTATTTCTAACAATGCTAAACAAAATTTTATAAATAAATTCTACATTTAACAATAAGGATAATTATTTACAACAAATATAAACATTCATGTTTTATTTCCACCATTAGCTTATATTATAAAGTTTATATAACTGCCGGTATAACAATTGATCGTTTGTTAATTATATGAAGAAATAAAAATAATGTAACCCTGTTTCACTTTTCGTGCCCTGTCTGATTGGCATTTCAATTCACTAATAATTGTTTATACGTGTTTTCATTTGCAGCATTTATAGATAATGGCTACTAAATTAAATGTAAATATAAGAACTCTTCTATCCAATTGCGAAGAGTTGGCGAAAGATGAAACAAATTACTGGCGGCTGAAAAAGTTCATAAAATCACTTGACACAATGATAGAAGAACTGAAGGAATGTGACGAGTAAGTAAAACATGTTGAAAATGATAATACAAAACAAAAATTTTTTTGTTTCCAGCTTAGGTAGCAACCTAAAAATTCCAGATTATACAAAACGTCTACAGGCCTTGAAAACTCTTACCAATTACATTGATAGTCCTCCACCCGTAAAAAGCCTGAGATCTAAACTACGTCCAGGATATGAAACAGGAGATGATGCGCTAAAAGAAATGCAGCAACTTCAAGGTTCTAAACATTATGCTGATTTACGGAAAGAGCTCTTAAATGGTATATTCTTTTATAAAAAGTCTTGCATGCTAACATATATTTATTTATTTATTTATTTCTTTTTCGTTAAGAGGATAAGCTACGAAGACGTAAGCCGGACGATAACATTGCCAGCGCAGAAAGCATGAATGAGGCTGTAAAATATTACAATGAAGCGCAGGAAAAAATTACCGAACATATGCTGTCTCTCACACGGAACCTCAGAGAGCAAACGGAAACGGCAAATCGAATAATTAAAAAAGACACCGAAATTGCTTCAAGATCTACAAATATGGCTGATAGTAATATAAATTCATTGAATAAAGAAACAGAAAAATTAGCTGAACACTCTCGCAACGCTTGGAAATGTTGGATGTGGATTATGTTTGCATTTGTTATTACTGTATTCATCGGTAAGTAATGTGATCCGTTCGCACTCATTCATTAAAAGCTAATAATAATTATCCTTTGTTTTTAGGAATGGTATTATTTATGAAAATAATGAAAAAGAAAAAAGTTTAAACTCGTAGAGTAGGTGCGTATAAAATATGTAGCTTTATCCTTTGTGCGGTTACGAAAATAAATGTAAAAAAATATATAAAATAATTTTTCTTTCATGAAATTCCATAATTATTATAAATATTTAACCTTGACATTATACAATACGAAACTAAACCAGTTATATAGCAGCCTAGCAAAATTTTACATTCTTTGATCATTTGGGGTGATTTTCGACGAATTTTTGACAAATATTGGGCGGTACCCCAGCCTTATATTGACAAATGTTGGTTTTCAAGTGCTCAAGAATTGAAGGTTTATCCATAAAGCACGGTCTTTCACGTACCCCCACAAAAAGTCCAACTGTATCAAATCATAAGCCTCACCGGTGAAAAATTATTGAACCCCTACCAATGCAGGGTGTATTGTGAGTCGTATTCATAAATTGCAGGCCGAAAAAAGTCGGTTATCATACTTTAATAAATATGATTTAAAATTCATTTATGTTGACATGTCTGAAATTTTGCCAACGCCAATAAAAAATGATTTTAAATATTGTAGAAGGTATAGACCATGAAATTTTTCACGGTAAACTATTAACGGGGTTGCATTTCAAAAGTAGAAAAAATTTGTTATTCATTTTCGTGCTCAATAAACAAAGCGTGACGAACGTCAGACAGAGAACTTAGAAACTGTCAAATCACAGCAGTAATACCAACTACATTTCTTACCATTTCTTTCTTTTTCCGGTCGCCACAATGGTAAGACCTAAATAAAATTTTTGCAATAATTATTTATTTCTAAACATCAGTGTTTTTAATAATTTTCTTCACGTTGTGATTTGTGCAAAAGCCGAGTGAAATGTTGGTGATCATTATGTAATAAAAATCTTTTTCGTGCATCCTTTCAGGGTATTGATATCAGCCATAAATACGATCGCAAAGTTCGCAGAACTGAGCCGAAATCTCAGGATGTTTACTTGCGTCTTCTTGTCAAGGTAAGTTATTTCCTATTAATAAATTGATTAGGAAAGTATCTATACGTTTGATTTTTCGGAATTCGGCCTATAGATTATTTGATGAAATATGCATGTATAAGTTCAAATAATAACATTGTTATTTCTTTGCAGTTGTACCGCTTTCTGCAGCGTCGTACCAACAAGAAGTTCAATCGCATCGTATTGAAACGACTCTTCATGAGCAAAACTAACCGCCCACCAATGTCTCTGCAGCGCGTTAGCCGTTTCTTCAAGAAAGCAGCTCAGCCAAAAGCTACAGTTGTTGTTGTTGGCAGCATAACTAATGATGTGCGTCAATTGGAAGTGCCCAAGATGAGGATTTGCGCTTTGCATGTTACGCAAACAGCTCGCGAGCGTATCATTAAGGCTGGCGGCAAAGTTTTGACTTTTGATCAGCTTGCACTTAAATCTCCTACTGGCAAGAACACCCTACTTTTGCAAGGTAAACGTACTGCACGTACCGCATGCAAACACTTCGGTAAGGCTCCTGGTGTGCCACACTCCCACACTCGACCATATGTGCGATCAAAGGGTCGCAAGTTTGAACGTGCTCGTGGTCGTCGCTCCAGCTGCGGTTATAAGAAGTAAACAATCAAATTTGTACGTTTATGCGTTTAAGTTATATTAGATTGTGTAGAACCGCGCTATAAGAATTTGTGGTTATATATAGTGCATATATCATCTCGCGCTGTATAAATAATACAAATAAAAATAATTACTTTTAATGTTTTCCAAACGTAAAATATTTTGTTTTTAATGAAAGTGTTTCGCTACATTAAACATGTAAGTGGACTGTTATAATTACTGCACTAGATAAACAAAGGATTAAAAGAAAAATTTGCTTTAGATTGAATAAATACAATAACATGTGGCCAGTTCCAAATGGCGGATGTCATTGGTTTTTCGGATAAGATTTCGCCGAAATACTTTTTACAACCAATATATGCCCAATGGTAAAGTAAGGTACGACTAAATTCTAATGCAAGGTTGCGGAGATGTGCATCCGGAAAAAAACTAATTCTAAATGGTTTGAGATCGGTTATCGTCCTCCTGTTTGGCGACTTCAATTGGAAGTATACCATTCGCTGAATCATAATTTGAAAATTCAAATGAAAGTAGGTAATTATTAAAACTTTTTATTTTGATTTCCATTTTATTGCAAATGACCGCTCCAATAATTAATTAATGGTTGATCCTGTGGTTGCACGCCTAACACTTTTCGTAATTTTGCTTGACCATTGGACGACTTTGCACGATTTAAGCATATGACTTTACTATAATGAAATACAAAGAAATTAATTTCATAAAAAAAAAGAAAAAAAAAAACATTACGAACTTTTTCCATTCCTCGATTAGAACTTTTGTTTGCTTATTCAGTACCAAAGGAGTGAAACGCTTTTCATCTACTGCCTTCATCAGTTTAACCATCAAATCTGGCCCTGGAAAAAAGTTATATTCATACGAAAGTCATTTGAAATCAAAGCGCATTTTAAATATATATGTATTTAAATTACATTTTCTTGGTAATTCCCCAGGCCATTTTACGCAAGCTTTGTTACCGTCTGTTGAATCATCTAGAAAATCTATACGATAGACCGAGCTGCATGCCATAGGCACCGCTATTTCATTCGATACTGAAATTATTTTATAATCAGAACTAATGGAATGTTGATGTTGCGCATCAATGCGCATGAGATTATGCATTGGTTCCGGAAGAAGTTTTTTTAAACAAAGCATAAAGTTTAATGTACGATCAGAACTTCCACGTACAATTATCTGAAAGGTAAATAAAACTTTAACATTATCTTAATTTTTGTTTATGCTACTATCACCTTTATTCCTGTTAATGCACAGAAAACTGTAGTACTGAATTCACGACGTACAATATCCTTTACAAGTCGTAGTGAGTAAAACTCATCACGTTCCGGATCATTTATGGTTTCTTCGTACTTTTGTATCATTGGTAATGTTATATTGTACGTTAGACGCTGTTGAGGAGGACGATCGCTGCTTTGTGGTGGCAACCATGGCAAATTACCGAATGTTACATGTTCTGTAAGAAATCTAGAACCAGCTAACAATATCCATGAAAAGTGTGAATGTAGAAATGCAAAAATATTATCCTCTCCGGTTAATTCGATCAAAGAGCGTGGTGTTTGTACCAATACCTGTGCGCTGGATAGACGTCGTTGGCGGGGTAATTCTTTTGAGTCGTCGTTAATTTTTTTAGCAGACGTTTGTATATCTGAAGAAACTTTGCGTAGGTGCTCTGCTAGAAACGGTTTTGTGTTTAAAAGAAAATATTTATCTTTCATCAACACAATAATTGAGAAGAGCTGGTAGAAACCGCGAGCCTGGGAAAATAATATTGGAGGATTTAACACTCCCAAAAAGCAGCTCAAACCCAATGTACTCACCTGAAAGTCGTTAACTTGAAATGTATGACTCAGAACATGACCTCTTGCGGAGTCGCCGAAGAACACGAATCCTCCATCCTTATTCGAATTGATTTCACAGCTAAGACTTCGTACAGCCGCCTGTTTGATTAATATTTGTACATCAGGCAAAGCGGCTACTTGTGTGCTTAAAAATGTGGCGCCGCTTTCATTGTCCTTACTGTACAATCCATTGGTTTGTCCGAGAGAATTACACGCGGAACACAATTTGTTTTCTACTTGCTGTTGATCCAAATGTAGCTCCTCCAGTTTTGTGTCCCGCAATGTTTGTGTACAAAATATTGCGCTAGGCCCATGTGCCTCGCAGAAATGGCACAAAGCAATAACTGCGTTCATAATACTACTATTCGAGTATATTAAATTGTTAGATAAAGCAACTATAAAATTTTTACTTAATATAATTTTATATGGCTTTGTTTGTTATGTTAGATAATTCGTGTGTTGCTTTACTTTTCATTCGCAATAAGCCACCACAGGCCACCAGCTGTTTGGTGCGTAGCCACTTAATATAAATATCGAAAGAAAATTTAAGGACCACTAAAGCCAAAGAACGTACATGAATTCATATACGTTCTTTGCCTAAAAGAGAATTCGTTTATTTACGCTCCTTTCATTTTTCGAATATTTGCATAATTTTATTAAATTTATCGAAATACATTCATCCTTTAAAAATAATTAAATTTTTCTTAAATTTTATGTTGATTATATGTTTTTATTGTAATATTTTTTTGATCCGAGTGCAAAATACCGTTGAAAAGCACAACACTGACAATTAGTAAAAAATAAATACATCGCGCTTTCGTTCTTTCTATTCATTCTTTGAGTTGAATTCGCCCGATAAAGACGTAATTGGTTCGATTTAATAACACTGTACTCAACAAAGAAAAAGTGAATAGAGCTACATTTGTTTTCAATTATTTGGTTTTGGAATTGAAAAGCTGAAATTCTTTCAAAAGGAAAAGTTAAAATAAAAAGAGCATTCTTAAATCAAATAAATTAAATTAAGATCTGTTTTACTCAGATTTAAGAAAATACCAAAATTTCAACAAAAGTGAAGAAGAAATAAATTTGCGAGCAAAGAAAAAATTGAAGCATAGAAAAATCGATTAAAGGGGGAAAAATAGGAGGAATACATTCGCAAACCAAAAGACGAAACGAGTAATTGGTTGGAACTGTTCAGAATTGTGTTTCGTGAGCCCATTTACATAACTGAAAGGCCTGGCATAACTGAAAAAATATATACTATAAATAAAAAAAAAATGGCTGACTTGGAATCCAACTCTGTTTTACAGCAACCATCCTCCGGTGCCAATACCATGAATCTCAATTCGATTCCACTTTTAGCATCTGCTGAGTTACTCAGCGATAGCAATAATGCCCAAGTAAGTCTCCAGCAACAACAGCATTCACAGTCTGTTGCTAGTACCATGGCTGGGGGAAATGGTGGTGGTGCTGGTACCTCCTCCAATTCGGGCAATAATTCGGGGTCTATGGCAATAGAAGTTTCACCTAGTGAAAATTCCAGTTTACTCAATAGTGGAGTGATTGGTAGTGGTGTAATAGGTGGTGGTAATACTTCGGGTGTTGCTGGGGGTAAAATGGACACTTGTGAGCCACCAGCAAAGAAAAAAATGATCGATCATCCGAGTACATCTGCAGGTATTGGGGATTCTGCATTGTTACAGGAGAAACTCGAGCAACGTCTGGGAGGGATTTTATGTTGTGCTGTTTGCTTGGATTTGCCGAAGACAGCCATGTATCAGGTGAGTAACAATATTACACGAAATTGTGTAAATACATAGGTTTGCGGTTTTAGGGAGGAAACTTATAATTACATATATTTCATTTTAAATTCAAATAAAATCATTTAGACCGTCAGGCAAAATACAATACTAAATTTTGTTACAGCGGGTAACAAAATTATAAGAAATAGATGCATATGTACTTGAGTGAATAACGGCAGTAAAAAATCGGATAAACTATTGCCGTTGCAGTTTTAACAAAAGTATAATTAATATGTATGTACTTATTATATACATATGTAAATATTTTAGGGGCATGTGCCTTTTTATTCGGCTATGATTAACTGCACATGAATTCAAAGCTTTCCCCATTCCGTCTGCTGCAAACTGTAAATTTAAGAGAATGCTGTTAAAAAGGTAAACATTGCCTTAAAATCAGCTGTGTGTTAATAAAAATAAATTGGGCTACGGACGGCGTTACCGTCGTATGTATGTATATACACACATACATACGTATTCTTGCCGCCATTGTTATATGATAATTTATTCTAATTAAAATAATTTCAAAAATCAAAAAATGATAAATATTATACGCAAATGTTGTTTTTTGATTATTGTTTGACGGCTGGTGGTGGTGGAAATTCATTGTTAGGTGCGATAGTGTGATTCGCTCATGTTGTGTCCATATGCAGATGTATAATAAATACATTTGTATATGTATCTGCACGTGTGTGGGTGCCTTTATGATTGGGTTTTTTTTCCAAGAGAAATAGGGTGGGACGCTTTCTGAGTGCTGACTGACTGGTTACATATGTATCTGAATTTTTTGTTTGGTTTTTGTTTATTTCAAGTGGTATAGTTCATCTGAGTTACTAAGTAAAAATGATCTTACTATTGTATCAACTTCTTATATACATATATTGTATAATACATACATACATTCATATGTATATCCACAAAATATGAACTGTTCATTAGAGTATATTGCATTGCCTATGTATATACGTATACATACGCATATATGTATGTAGGTGAGTTCGTAAACATTGTTTAAGCAACTTTGGTATTTGTTTATTTACGCTGCGCCCATTTGTGTTCAGCAAATTTGTAGTTTTGTTTTGGTAGAAGCTTTATAATTTCTGATACATTGCTTATACATATGTACATACATATATACATACACGTATGTATCTTTTTACCTTTCATTGTAGCTTTGGTTACCACTTGCCCATAGGTATTTGACACTTTGTTTATATTTGTACTGCACATATACATAATTTGTAATTATGTATATAAACACATCAATATCATCATAACAACTTGCATAGACATACATAGATACGTACATATGTATGTATTCTATTCATATAAAGTTGTGTGTTTTAAGCTAACTGTTGGAAAGGCATAAGCGAAATAGTTGGTGTATAACTAGTTTGAAATGTTGTAGAGTATATGGTAAATGAAGGGAGAAATAAAAATAAAGCGTAATTTATGAAAAATTCAATTGAATATATTTTATTCGCCCTTGATTGTATTTACAAAGCCAAAACACACTCATTCCTAGTGGGGCTGGAAGAACATAAAAGAAATGCATACATACATATTTACTTAGCGTAGTGTCTAACACACACACATTTTCCATATGTGTGTAGATGCATGTACATATGTATAGTTATATACAGATGCATATCTTAGATACATACAGACATATACATACATACATAAATATATGAACGTGTAGAGGTGAATGTCTACGACGTAGTTAAGTTGCATCTATTGCGTCTTTAATTTTGTATAGTTTGATTTGTTTCATAGTTTCAAGCCTCTTCTTCAAAGATTAGTTGTATGTATGTACATATGTATGTATGTCAAAAATATTAGTTCTGTTCGTTGGCTAGATGTGCAGTAACAATTTTTACCAAACTTTACTGGATCGTGGCCGTTGAGCTTAAACGCAGTAAAAATTGGCAAAGAGAGAGAGAGCAATTTTGGCGTTTAGGAAGAGAAAGTTGCAAACTTGTGCTGGGAAAATTTGATCCAGTAAAAACTAGCAAGTATGAAAAACAGCTGATTTGTGATCGTATCATTTAATTTTTGTCAACAAAACAAAATTGATTTAAAATTAAAATAATTTTAATTCTTTAATATAAATTATATGCCAACAAAATAAGTGATTAAATAAATGTAATGTTGTTTAATTTAACTGAACAATATCAATGATTCCAACAATAGTAAAGGTACTCGTTAAACGAAAATGTGGTGGCAGTGGAGTGGAATCATCGTCCGCACACCACCCAGCTTCCGTTGAGAAATTAGAAGTTAGGAAGGCATATAATTAGAATATATTATTATTTCTAGTATAACGGTTGATTTTGGATTTCTATAATTTACCAAAAAGCAGTGGCGACCAAAGTAGCCGCATAACAAATTCGAAGCAAGGTTGCTGTATGTACATATGTACATATGTACGAAGATACTCTGTAATATATATAAAATAAATATTTTGTTAAACTCAGCACTAGCAAGGAGTTAATTAGAAGATATGTATATACATATGTATGTATGTGTGCACAAAACGCTTACATTAAAAATGCATGCAACTTTGTATAAGTTTTATTAAATACAAGTACAAACCCAATTACCTGCTTTATTTATATGAGTAAATATGTAGTATGTATGTATGTATATTTGTATTATATACATATGTACATACATTCATACATATGTATGTATGTATGTACAGACCAACACTAATTCTGTCATGATAAATAATGTCAGTCAAAGCACCGGCAATGTCGTGGAGTATTGATTACGAGCTGTCTGCACAATATAGTACTCATACAAACATACATACATACATATGTATGTATATAAGAATGTTTTTCTTATTTTCCTGGAAGCAACGCGACTAATCGATGCACGTGTGAAATACATTCTCCACGGGGACAATAGAGTAATCCAAAATTAACCACAATCCATGAAAAAAATATTTCCTAATTAACAGCCTGAGGCTGTGCCGTGGATGATTAGGTCTCCGCATAACATCCGAGTAATAATAAAAATATTTTTTTAATCTCGAATACAATCTGGTTTTGTGAAAAGTTAGTGAAACATATACACGTATTAATGTATTAAATCATTACAAAGATTTCTGTATACATTTTGAAATTTGGTGGTAACGAGACGTGAGTTGATCCAATAGTAAACTACAGAGTAGTACCTATTGGATTACTCCAATGGTTCATACGGTCTAAAAATGTTTGCAGGGTTTGTGTACGGATATATGTGTGTATGTATTTATGTATCTATGAATGTATTTGTTATTATTTTTATTTTCTTCGGTACGAAACAAGTGTAAAAAATCAGCTGTTTCTGACATTCGTGTGTATGCATGTATGTTTGTATGTATGAAAATAATTTCATGCACGCAGATACTGCTGATATTGAATGTTTTTGTGTCCATTGTATGCATGAACAAATAAACTGACTGAAAAAGTGTTCGGACGAAAGAAAATGAGTTTTCATTCATTAATATATTTATGCATAAGTTTGATAAGTTTAACAAAATAAAATCAATTTGTATACATACAGATGTATATACATATTGTTGAATAAAAATTTAAATTATTATTATTAGTTTTTTTTTTCAATACAAGATCGAATTTCATGATACAAATATGTATATTTGATAAAAAAAAATGTTTTTAGGAAGGACAATTATTTCGAAAAATTCCATTCAAAAAATTTTCCTGCGAAAATCGAAACTTTTCCACTAAATTTTTTTTTTTTAAATTGTATTTTTTAATAAAATCTTTAGCAAAAGAAGCTGTATTTATCAGGGAACATATAAACATGAATTTGAAATATTTGTACACAATAATACCTTTGGGGGCACACAAAATAGTCATGATATAGCCATTTGTTAATCAGAATGTTTTGTGCTCAAAATTATTGTACGTGAAAATATTTATAAATGTGCGATAATTATCATTTTGTTACATATACACATAATACGTTACACAGGCACATACACACATACATATGTACATGTACGTATGCCAATACTTACAAATGTGTCAGGTATAACTTACAGGTTGTTTATCATATAACGGCTACATTTGGTAAATAATACCCCCAGAAACTTACTTGGTAGAATTCACAACAATCAGTGTTAGTCAGCTGAACTAATAGGAAAGAAACAGGTTTTACAGGTTGCTTTTTTTTTGTGAAAGCTTTTATTGTAAACGCCAAGCCACCTCTATATTATTGTTTTCAAGATTTGTACAATATTCCTATATAAATGTATTATGCAGACATACATGCATACATATGTACATATGTATATATTTAAGTTTGTAGAAATGTAAATACCACTATGCATCTGCCGCCTTGGTCAATTTTTCTCGACATTGCCCGCCGTATCCGCCAAGAACTGATAACTCAAGGTGAGTTTTTCTTTCTCATTCTACATCAGCTGAGCTTGAGTAGTTTTATATATGTACATATACATAAGTATGCAGATACTTACAAATGTATGTAGGGAAAATGATCAGATGCACAACAATCGTTTCAACTGCTAATTTCATGTGATGGCTACCAACATAAATACAATACAAAAAGAGGTACATATGTGTGTATTGTATGTACCTATTTATGTTCATTTGCATTTAAATTTGTAATCATTCAGTTATGGAAACAAAATTATTTGAAAACCAAAGATTTTCTCCCAGGCTTTTTTCACATTTTCAGTATGAAAATATTGAAATGGTCAAAATTTGTTGACTTTTAGTGCGCGGAAAAACTCAGAAAAAGAAATACTAATATTCTAATATTTTAAAATAAAATGAAAATATATTAATCTTCGTGAAATAAAAAAAAATTAAAATAAATAAGTGGCAAATAAAATAATTCAATAAAATGGTTTGAAATTATTTAAATAAATAATTGAATAAAAAAAAATAAATGGACGAAAATAATATAAAGCATTATTAAATAAATAAAAAATAGATATAAAGTAATATAATATAAATTAAATTAAATTTAACTAAAATAATATAAAAAATAAAAAAATTAGATGAAATTTGTAACATAAAACAAAATAAAACAAAAAATAAAAATCAAATTTATGGGTTTTCATTTAAATGGAACTGTTTCAGACCATATATTTTTTTTGGAAATAGTGAAAAAATTGAATTGAATTCAAAAATAAAGTAAGATAAGAGTATAAAACACAAAGTATGAGAAATATGAAAAACAAAAAATAAAATCAAATGAGATTAAATTATTAGATGAATAAAATAAAATGATATAAAATACAGTAAAAAGAGCAAAGCAAAAAAATTAAGGATAATGAAATAAAATTTTAATCAAATTAAATTAAAATAATTTGAATAAAGTAAAATAAAATATAAAAAAGAAAAAATAACAAAAAATAAATAAAATAATAAATACAAAAATAACAAAATAAAAAAGAAAAAACTATGAAGAGAAAAAATTATAAAAAGAAAAAAATAAATAAAAAAAAATTAAAAATAAAAAATAAATAAGAAATTAAAAATAAAAAATAAATGAAAAAATTAAAATAAAAAATAATTAAAAAAAAATAAAATATTAAAAAATAAAATAAAAAATAAATAAAAATAAAAAATAAATAAAAATAAAAAATAAATAAAAGTAAAAAATAAATAAAAATAAAAAAATAAATAAAAATAAAAAATAAATAAAAATGAAGAATAAAAAAATAAAAATAAAAAATAAATAAAAATGAAGAATAAAAAAATAAAAATAAAAAATAAATAAAAATGAAGATTAAAAAAATAAAAATAAAAAATAAATAAAAATGAAGAATAAAAAAATAAAAATAAAAAATGAAATAAAAAGTTTAAATAAAATAAAAAGTTTAAATAAAATAAAAAGTTTAAATAAAATAAAAAATTTTAAATAAAATAAAAAAAATTAAATAAAATAAAAAAAATTAAAAATAAAAAAAATTAAAATAAAATAAAAAAATATAAAAAAAAATAAATAAAAGTAAAAAATAAATAAAAATAAAAAAATAAATAAAAATAAAAAATAAATAAAAATGAAGAATAAAAAAATAAAAATAAAAAATGAAATAAAAAGTTTAAATAAAATAAAAAGTTTAAATAAAATAAAAAATTTTAAATAAAATAAAAAAATTTAAATAAAATAAAAAAAATTAAAAATAAAAAAATTAAAATAAAAAAATTAAAATAAACTAAAAAACAAATAAATAATATAAAGTAAAATGATATTAAATAGATAAATGAATAAAATGAAACAAATTTAATAAGTAAATCAAATAAAATAAAGAAAAATCAAATAAAACACAAGAAAATAAGGATAATGAAATAAAATTAAAATTAAATTCAATTAATTTGAACAAAGTAAAAAAAAAGTAAAAAAATTTTAAAATATGAAAATAAAAATTAAATAAAAATGAAAAAAATTAAATAAAAAAATAATACAAAATAAAAAATTAGATTAAATAAAATATTTAATAATAATAAATTAATGCTTAAAATTAATGGAAATATAGGTTAAATATAAAAACTTTATATGCTTTATACACATACACAAGAATAAGGAGAATTTTAACAAATTAAAAAATTAATTAGTTTTACATACTTAGATACAAATTTTGTACGCATGTACATCTGTATATAGTAACGTGCGATTATCGGTTTCACACAAGTTCATTCAACCACAACACACGAATCAATCTTCGTGAACTTCATAATTTATTTAATATGTACATATATATAAACTAGTCGTTCAAAATACATATGTACGTGTATGTATATGTAATTGAATGAATGTCTGTAAAAAAATTTGATGCGAAATTATTGCGTTCAAATAATGCGGTGATAATGCGTGACATTCACGTGTCTTAGTTCACATACACGTATGTACAGATATACATACATAAAAAATGACTTATCATTTAGAAGAAGCAACATTTACTAACAGTGAGTCGGCTTTCAATTTTTTATTAAAAATGTTAACCATTAACAAATTGGCCTTATTAGTTTAAGTATGTATATAATGAAATTTTCATTTATTCTCATTGATTTTTTTTATTTTGTAAAATTAATGTTAATTTTATTTTTTCAAAACTTTTCAACATTATTTATATTTTGACACACGGGTAGTACGCCTATATATAGGCAATATAAATTATAAACAATTTTTTTCATTTTAGTCGCTGAAAAAATGTATTGTAGTGTCGCTACTATGGCCACGATCATTAACTGCTGCTCATTACTGAAATAAATTCAATTAAACGTTGTTATGACGATTTGCTACTATGTTGCTTATTTCTTTATAAGCTAATTGATATATATATATATATGTATGTATACAAATAAAAAGTTCGAGATTCATTCATCCGCTTGAATGATGAGCGTTTTTGTATACTATGTAAATGAATGGGTATTTGTGGTTGTAAGATGACGTGTGTGCATAAATATCAAAATGTTTGTTTTTACAAGTGTGACTCTATATGTAAGTGTTCGAAATATTTTTTGAAGATTAAAAAATATTTATTTAATTTTTCACATTCAATTATTGTTTATCCGCCATTTCTTCTATAACAACCTGCCAGCCAGTCAGTCAGTCAATTGAGATGTAGCCACACCCATTTTTTCATCATTTAGGAAGATTTTATTGAAAATATACCCTTTGATATTTTGCATAAAATATTTTTGTTTTAGATGAAAGCCGTTTTGTTCTCTTAAAAATAGATACTTGCCAGCACGTTTTAGGTGGCCAACCCTCCATATACATATATACATATGTACATATGTACCAATAGTTGCTACAAATAGACGGTACACGAATTCTCTATATTATGTATACAAACATCATCGTTGGTATCTAGTATGCACGAGTACGCAGCTATTGTTTTTATAGCTGTTGCTAAAAATAATTAAAAGATCAGCGTTGTGTATTTACAAAACCTGAACACAATTAAGAGGGCCACGTAATACATTGTTGCATATTAAAAAAAAAAAAAAAAAAAAAAGGATTTTTTTTAAGTTTAAATACATATATCGTATTATTTTTATTTGAAATTCAACATAATTCTCACTATAATGGTCTCGGACTATGCTTTGTTATTATTCTTCTTGTTTTTTTTTTTTTCATAAAAAAAATCCTCATAAAACCTACACATAATAGCAATCAGCGCGCATTTTCCTCGTTTGTGTTTTTTTTTTTTTTTTTTTGCGAAAAAAGAAACTAGTAAGCTAATCACATTCATGTTCACCTGCCGTCGTGTCCATACTAGGGGTACAAGTATAATTCAAACAACGTTTTGTTGAAACACATACTAAGGATGAAAATGAATTTTTTTTTTTAAAGATCTTTGTGGCCCAGTTACAAAATTCTTAAATACCGAAATGTATTTTCAATTTCATCCATATATATTTATTAAAGATATTAGGAGTGAAAACTAACAATATTTTACTCTTAATACTAACATCATTTGAAATTCGGTTTGAAAATATAGTACGAAATTCGGTTAAAATCTAAAACTAAAAGAAAAAATATATGATAAAAATATATTACAAGGCACAGGCAAAAAAAAGTTATTTATTTTTCACTTATTTTCTTTAAAAAAATTGGAATATACTTGACATGAGTTGATCAAATTGAAGGCGTATGTATATGCGTTTTTATCTAATCGCAAATGCATATGTACATACGTGTATATAGCAGAAAATATTCAGAAGGAAATTAAAAGTGAACAGCAGAAGTGCACGGCAGATTTGAAAGAATTAGCTTTGTCTACCAAAAAAATTGATAATTAAATTTGCACTAAAATAACTGACGTTTATTAAAATAAAAATTATTTGTATTTAATATGTCAAAATTTTTAAAATCTGTTTTTTCTTTATAAAATCATGATCAATTTGGAAATAAAGTAGGAAATATATTTTTTATAACATGCAATCAGCCAAAAGTAATTTTATCGTTTTTATTTGCACCTTATTTAAAAGAATAAAAGATCATTTCATAAACACGCAGATTAAAAATATGCAATAAAATTTAAATATTTCAATTTTCCAAAGTCACTAATTTATTTATTGAAACAATTGCTAATTTTAGTTCAATATATAATGATTTTTAAAATTCTATTATTGTAATTGGTTTACTACATATAATTTGATAATAACTCCAACATAACCTCACAATGAAATAATAATGCTTTTAAAAAATATTCAATTACTCTATAATTTCTTTAGTTTTATTTAGTTAATTTACCGTAATAATTGATTTAGTTATCAATTAAATAATTATTAAATATGTCGCAAAATTAACAAATAAATTAGTTTATAAATAGTATATAAACGTACCTGTGATATACAACATATACGAGTAATTGATAAATGTATAAATGTACCATTTTGTAAATGCAAGCAAAATGTCTTAAATAAAAACAAACATGTAATCAAGTTCTATGCAATAAGTGATGATAGATAAACAAATACTGTCAATATGTTGTTATTGTACCAACACATACATACATATATGCATTTAATCTTTCATACTATTTTACGTATAGTAAGTAAATATGGGAGAAAAAAAAGAAGAAAATTCAAAGAAAAAAAAAGAAAAGAAAAGAAAACATAAAATTAAAAAGAAAAAAAGTAATAAATATAAAATAAAAAATAAAAAAGCAATAGAGCCACATTTTCGCCCAGTAAACGAACGTATTTATTGTATATTATTAGAAAATATTGACAAGTTGAATCAATAAAAGAGTTCACGTTTTAATTTAAAAACCAAAATAATGCGCTTGTTTTTATTTAAAGAGAAAAAATTAGATAAATAAAAGTACGGCTTACCTACTCACATAGCCAAACAAATTTCATTTACATAATTTCCACGCAAATCAGCATCACAACATACATACAACTTAAACAAATGTGCCGTCTTCTACACTTATTCTACGTAAATATTTTCACATTGCCAACCAAAAATAGTTAATTAACAATCTCCTCCTCAATGCACTTATCAACTTTTCGTATACAACTTTAAAAACACTTACAACAAACCATCACTCATTTATTCATTAAAAATATACATTAATAATCGTACATACCTACATGCATTCACTCACATACTATGTTACATAGGTATACACATAGGTCGGTCTAAACAACATTTTCCGCTGCTAATTACTGTCAGAACAGTCTCTTCTAAGGAGTTCTAATTTAAAATTATTATTTTTTAATCAGCATAAAATTACTTTTTATTTTTTATTTGTTCTAAAAATATTTTTTAATTAGTTCTTTTTGAATTGCGGCAATATTGACAGTAATTTCCAGTGGCGAGTGCATTTTCTCTCTTCATCCCATGCTTTTATAAAAATAATGTTTAACTCGTCAAAGATTTCCAACTAATAGATTCTTTTTTCTTTTTCCCGTTTACAGGATTCTCAATTATTCATATATAAAATTATGAACACACAAATATTTTAGATACATACATTTGCATACATATCTACATTTTTATTAACCCAATTTGGCAGTTTCTTAGAATTCTAACTTTGCTACCTACATTCTCGTTGCAGTGTCAAATGGGCCATTTAATGTGTGCCGCTTGTTTTACACATTTACTCGCAGACGGACGGTATGACATACATTTAAGAAGTGTATATGTATAGAAAATATTTAAATAATAATCATTAAAAAAAAAAATAATCATTAAACAATTTCTTAGTTTCTTTTCCATTTTCAGCATAATTTTATAGTATTTACGCTCATTTATTTATATTTGACTATTTAATATTTTTAAATAATTCTCAACAGTTTACGTGATCAAGTGGCCACTTGTCCTAATTGTCGCGTGGAGATTTCTAAAAGCACTGCATCACGTAACTTAGCCGTAGAGAAAGCAGCATCAGAGTTGCCCAGCGAATGTCAGGTAATAAAGAATTATAATAATTATTAAAGTAGCAAATTTCAATAAATAGATATTAATCATTCTTTTAGTACTGCAACAAAGAATTCCCTTACAAATCACTGGAACGTCATGAGGAATATGAATGTCAAGAACGGCCCACCAATTGCAAATATTCTAGAATTGGCTGCCAATGGCGTGGACCGAATCATGAAAGTGCGTGTGTTTCTCAAAAAATAAAAACAATGTTTTAACGATTTTCCTTATGCAGCTAATGAGCACGAGCGCAACTGCTTGCATCCCACAAAGTCTGGATTTGAGGTAATGGCTGCTTTGGAAGCACATGATGCCAAGATTAAGGAGGAAAAGAAAATGTATTTGACGTTAATCGATTTGCTGAGTTATGAGAAGATCATATTTAATGGTAAATTTTATTTGGTAATAACTATACATACATATACAGATTACTAGCAGATCCGACCCACGTAGTAGTGGGATTGCAAAAAATGGTAAATTGTTTTTATTAAAGTCCTTCGAGGAAAGATCGATATGAATGCCTCGAAGTAAGCCAAACGAACCGTTCTGCTCTAGGCTTATTCACACTCAATCATACTAATTTTTGTCAGCCTGTCGGTAATCGTTTCCTAAGTCTAAGCAAAAAGCTACAAGCTACATAAGTACCAAATTTCAAGTAAATCGCACTATTAATTCCAGATCCACTTCCCGGTTTGAAAAAAGTTTACGCCGTTTCGGAGGAGTTTGGTTACAAACACTATGACACGAGATTTATATATATATATGTATATGTATATATAGATATATAGTTAAATATTATATTATATTGAAATTTTTTAATTTTACCTTCAAGTTATTTCACTCTTATTACTTTCATAATTTCTCTTGTTACATATCTATTTTATAGATTTACAAATGAAGCCCTATCGTACCGATGAATATGTGCACAAATTGTTTTATGAAACAGCCAGATTTACAGCATTCAACCAGCAATGGGTGGTAAAGGCACGAATTAATAATAGTCAACGTGATCCACATCAATTCAATGAACGTACCATAACTTATCAGGTAACACAGTCCGAGCATGATTGTAATGCCAGGAACATCTTGTTTATTATAAAGAGAATATGAAATAACATTATTGTATTTATAGCTCATTTTGAAAACAAAAACCAGCACACCAATGAGTATTCACTTCTTTGCTTTGAAAGGACCATTCTCTGATATGAAAGTGTCGACTCAAATTTACAGACACGAATTTACGGAACAAGTAAGTGTTATTTTGGTTAAAAGTTGCAATGAATGTGTGTATAAAATTATGATTCCTTCACAGAGCAGCGAAAGTGACTATTATATGCTGCCTTTGCCGGATAGCTCCGAGTGCAACAGACTCTTATCCAATAAGGGAATTAATTTCCGGTATGTTAGAATTGTTTTTGGCATATGTACATACGAGTATATGTATGGTTATACGTATAAGGCATTTTTAAATGTTGTCTAAATATTAATTGTATCTTTTTTCTTTACAGACTTTTGATGTTTTTACTTAATAAATAAATACAATTTTATTGATTTAATTATAATTGCAAGCGAATGATATATACATATATACATTTTTTTCGATTAAAACTTCAATAATTATATATAGTTATTATTTACATACTTACGTGCATACTTCATAAGCAGTTTATAGTGTTAAAAGATTGAAAAATTAAAAAAATAGTTAAATTAAGTAGTGGGTAATGAAAATATTGGTTATTTAAGTGGGCACTGAACTTTTTAAGCTCAGTTTTGTGTTGTTTGCAGCTTAATTTGTATGCTTATATTCGATCATGTTTCTATCTGGTGTGTGAAACTATATTTGTGAAACTAAATCGCTCATTAAAACTAAACGGATGCATACAAAAGTTGGGCACATACTTCTTCTTGCATAGTACATGGAAATCGTCCCTTTAATACATGAGCTCTTGTGCAAACGGGGGAGTTCAAAACTCATGTTAAGGAAAGCCGAGTTAGGGTTGAAGAGGGCTAAAACACAGTTAAATAATATTTATTCAGCTTAAATTACCAACTTGTAACTGCTTTTAATAGGCCATGCAATCGGAAATAATAGTTAAGTTCTATATGTGTAACTAAAATAATCTTAATACTTTAAAAATGTTTTTGTTTTTATATCCTTTCGTACATTCAAAACGCTTAACATTATTATTGTAATTTTTTTTGTAAGAAAGTCTATGTATTATGTTTTCACTGTTATAAAAATATACAACATAAAAATATATTAAGCACAATTATTGCTATCATTTAATTAAAACAAAAAATAATAATTGTGGGTAGAATTTCATATGCGTAAGGATCTCAAATATTTGCGAAAATGTAAGGTATAAAATATAAAAACGAGAAATTAAGTAAAGAAATAATGTAAACTAAAAAAATTTAATCTACGTACTAACATAATTGATGGCTAAAAATAATAGAAATAAACATTCATTATTAATTTACAAACATATACGAGTACACAAATGTCTTAATATCGAATACTAATATTCACACTTTCGTCGTGGATAACATTTACATACATAAATATATAAGTAAATAGTACATTGCTCATCGTTCTGTACTCTTTGTACTCTGCACGCTAATAAATAGATATAATTGATTAAATGTATTACATATTAATTTGTTTTGTAATATTTCTATAAAACAAAAGAACATAGTAAGGATATCCGTGTCTACAAGTCACGTCACTGTAAGAGCCAACACCATATGATATGTTGTATATTGAAAAAATGCACATCGAACACTAAACCGTTAATAAACATACACGTATGTAATTTTCATATCGTGCCCTCTGCATTTGGCGTTTAGTACACCTTTCAATAAAGCCTCATTAACATATTAAACTAACATTATTAAGTTTAAAACGAGTTACTCACCACCACTGACTTCACGTTGTTTTTATCTAATTCTTTTTTTATTTTTATTTTTTTTTTTTTGTTAATTTAGTATACATATTTTAATTTATTTAATTTAACTTATTTAATAATAAGAAAGCATTAGTACAATAAGATTTCCATATCTTTTTTAGTACAACAGAAATAGGGTAAAGAGTAAGTAATTATTACTTTACAGATGCATTAGCAAGAAAATGGAAACAAAATATTTCCTTTATTCTATGTTTAGAAACCCTGATAGCCCACTGAAAAAAAATTATCGTTAGACCAATGTCTAATGACTTTACTTTTGCTTGACATTATTGGATAATCTATTAAATAATTACATAACATTATGGTTTATACTAGTGTATATATAAAAAAGAAGCGTTCTTTAAATTCTAATCATCGAACTGCTCTATACTTAAAATACTTGAAAGGAAATTCTTTGAGATCTAGAAATAAATGAACTAACACCTTTTTATACATACATACAAATATGAATTAAAATAAAAGGATATAATTATACTGTAACTGGATAAACACAAATATATTCATATATAATATCTATATATCTTCTATGATCCAGAGCATGCATACATATTAGTCCTTAAAAAATTCTTTGGTGTAAATCGTTAGAACAACATTTAATTAATATAAGAGAAAATTAATAAATCAAAGAAACCTTCATTATATAAAGTATTCTTCTAGATAAGATTAGTATCAATAAAAGAAAGTAAACTAATATTTTTGGATTTAAATTTTTAGGAATTCTTAATTATGGGATTCGGTTCACTTAAAATTATAGCAGCCGTTTACATTTGTTGGGCAGTGTTTTACGTCAAATACCAACTATATATAAGCACATCTGAAATTCAATAATTGCAAGGATGGTATATTTTCCACTGTGAGTTGGAAAATAAATTTTTTATAATTGCCTAAAAATAAAATGTCGAATTCACAAAATTGTTTTTTTTTTTTAATAATCAAACTTTTATTTATGAATATCCCTTAATGAATATGTGGTATTTTTCTACATATATATGGATTATTCATAAATTATAACATTTAAAGCATTACTTATTCATCTAAAAGTCCTCGTGTGTATTTAATGTGATAAGAAATGGCATCTCGTGGATTTTTCTTAAAATCTGGATCCTTAAGTAATGCTTGATAAGAGTTAACTTGGCGTATGAATTTTTCTTTCTTTTTTTTCAACTTCTGCTTTACATTCAACTTTTTCTCATCCTTTGAGTTTTCGTTATTTTGTGTAGGCTCATCAATTTCCTTGATACCTGTTTTAGTGTCGGGTTTTTTACACAATTTGAAGAGTTCATCCAGTGATGGCAAAGCATCCTTTAGTGGTTTTAAATCTCCAATAACTGCAGTCTTTTCTCTATTCTTGCGTGCTGTTTCCTCTTTACGCTGCTTTTTCATTAATGAAAATTTATTCATAAGTTGTTTGTGTTTTTGGCGCACCTTTTCGCGTTTGGTGATAGCCTTCTTCTTAACTGGTGTCTTCGGTAAAAGTAATTTCTCGTCTTTGGCAAGGGGGCTATCTGCATTGGCATCTGTCTGAGTTTTCGATTTAATATTGTTAGTAGCCGCGGCCGCTTTGCCAAAAGCGGCTTTCGCTTTCATACGTATATTCTTGTTGACTTTACCCATTTTATTGAAATAATATTAGCATATATAAAAAATAATGTTTTCTGTTTATGCCTTAAAATCAACTTGTTTACTTCACAGGCATGCGTTTTTGGCAGGTGCAGAGTTGCATTCCTAAGCAGTTGATTTGGGAACAGTTGATCGATATTAGTGATGGGTGTTTATTGTTATAACAACTTAAGTATCAAAAGATTTTACAGAGAGTTTTAAGGTTTTAAGCTAATTCACATAGAACCTCTTGCTGTTGTTGTAGCGGTTGCTATAACCAAAGAACATATATCAATATATGTTCTTTGATTGAACTTTGAATATGAAATAAAGTAAAGTCTTTATTTCAGTCTTCTTTAAGTGCATTTGAATAATCGATTAAAGTATCGAAGAGAAAGAAGAATTAAATATCGATTTTTGCAGTTCTATTAAAATGTTATTTCCATCCATAGGTGTTAAATATTTGACAAGTACACATCAGCTGAGGGACGCTGTTGTTGCGAAAAATTTCACGTCGGTAAACTTTTCCGCATTTTAGTTGAAATATTAATTTAAAATTCTTAATTTATATATATTAAAATGGATTACGACTTTAAAATGAAAACACAAATGGAGCGAACAAAAGTGGAAGATCTTTTTAATTACGAAGGTTGTAAAGTGGGTCGCGGCACTTATGGTCATGTCTACAAGGCAAAGTGGAAGGAGCGTACTGATGGTAAAGAGTACGCCCTGAAACAAATAGATGGTACTGGATTGTCAATGTCAGCGTGTAGAGAAATAGCACTACTTCGGGAATTAAAGCATCAAAACGTAATTACGTTAATTCGTGTATTTTTATCACACAACGACCGAAAAGTATTTCTATTAATCGACTATGCCGAACATGATCTATGGCACATAATTAAATTTCATCGAGCTGCAAAAGCTGCCAAAAAGCAAGTAATTGTGCCAAGAGGAATGGTGAAGAGTTTGCTATATCAAATTCTGGATGGTATACACTATTTACATAGTAATTGGGTTTTGCATCGTGATTTGAAGCCGGCGAATATTTTAGTTATGGGTGACGGCAACGAGCGAGGCCGCGTAAAAATTGCTGATATGGGATTTGCACGTCTGTTTAATGCGCCTCTTAAGCCATTAGCAGATTTAGATCCTGTAGTGGTTACGTTTTGGTATCGTGCACCTGAGCTACTTTTGGGGGCCCGCCATTACACAAAAGCTATAGATATTTGGGCAATTGGTTGCATTTTTGCAGAATTATTAACTTCTGAACCAATTTTCCACTGTAGACAAGAGGATATAAAAACTAGTAATCCATATCATCACGACCAATTGGATCGCATTTTCAACGTGATGGGCTTTCCTCAAGACAAGGACTGGGAGGACATTAAAAAAATGCCTGAACATCATACTTTAACAAAAGATTTTAAACGTTCCACTTATTCAAACTGTTCTTTAGCTAAATATATGGAACGTCATAAAATTAAACCAGATAGTAAAGCATTCCATCTTTTACAAAAACTTTTACTTATGGATCCCAATAAGCGTATTACTTCAGAGCAAGCTATGCAAGATCCCTACTTCCAAGAGGATCCACTGCCGACGCAAGACGTATTTGCTGGTACTCCTATCCCCTATCCGAAGCGCGAATTTTTAACAGATGATGATCAAGAAGATAAGGCCGACAATAAAAGGCAACAGCAGCAGCAACAGCAACAGCAACAACAACAACAGCAGCAGCAGCAACAGGAGCCGAGTTCCAAACGTGTGCGTTTATCAGGACCACCTGGTCCGGGCCAACAGCAACAACAAGTGCAACAGACGCAAGATTTTCACCATCAACAACAACAGCAGCAGATGATGTTTAATCAACAGCAAAATTTTCAGCAACGTTTTTAAATACCTACCATATACAACCTAATTCATTTAAGTTAAAAAATAATTATGATTAACTTTATTTATACGTGCAAGAGTAGCCAGGAATATCTCTTTTGTCCACTAACGACGACTTATTTAGATATTTCGAATGTAATAAAGATCACATAGAACTTATATACGAAATATGTGTCTCGATCGTTTTGACTTGAGCAGGTTCGCAATAGGCATATGTTTTGACCCAACTCTACATATAATTACTTTTGTAAAAGGAAAAATATATATGTATGTACATATGTAAATTACGTTGCAGATAATCGAAAGCATTTTTATTGTATTTTGTTTGTCAAAAGAAAAAAGAACATTCAGCATTATTACGTAAAATTCTAAAATGTTTAATAGTAGAGAATATAGTAGTTGATGTATATAAACTTTGATTCCCAAAGTATTACTTCTACTTCAAATATAAATAACTACTTCAGAAGTATTAAGAAATTAAACGTAATATAAGTCAAAGTAGAAACATTGCTTTTGCTTTTTTATGGTGAATTTGAAATATCCATGTTATCCGACTTTTCCACGCTGACAGACTTCCTTGACTTGGAATCTACACTCGAACGAGTGCTTTTAATTTCGATATCCTCTGATATAGGTTTTAACTTCCGGTCGGGTGTACGGGAGCGTCGTTTTGACGATGAAGATTTTACGGGTGGAGCAATATCCTTACTGCGGCTTGAACGCGATCGTGTCGATGGTGATGGCGATCGACGTTTACTACGAGAACGTGAAGAGCGTGAACGTTTATCCTCGCGTGCGCGATGCGAACGCTTGCGCTCCCGTGATCTCGAACGTTTTGTACGTGAACGAGAACGTCGTGTTCTCGAAGTACTGCGACGATGGCGCGAACGTGAACGTTTAGCCCGACGATCACGAGAACGCGAGCGTCGCTTAGACCTTGAACGGGAACGACTCTTACGACGGGAGCGCGAGCGTTTACGTGATCGTGAACGTTTACGGGAACGTGATCCTCGAGAATGAGAACGACGTTTGGACTTGCTGCGCGAACGTTTACGGGTGCGAGACCGAGAGCGACGCCTAGAACGAGAGCGGTGTGAACGTGACCGACTGGTCCGACGATCACGAGATCTTGAACGGGAACGGGAACGTCGACGTTTATCCTTGGCTAGCATACCAATCACGGGATCAATTGCGGCCGATATCATATTTTGAGCTTCTTTAACGATAGTCATTGCTTCCTCTATTTCAGCTTGTGCGGCTTCGTTTGACTTTGCTTCTGGTTTTGTTATGGAATCAGTAGAATGATAAACATTTAGATATCCGCCCTTAAACTCTTGTCCTTGCATTTTAAGAGCATGGATAATACTTGGCTGATCGCAAAATTCAATCATGCAATAAGTTTTGTTATCCTTCTCTGCCCATCGTGCGTATTTGACTTCACCTGCACGTTGGAAGCACTCCATTAAATCGTCAAGACGCCATTCATTCTTTACATCGCAAACAATGATAGTTCTACGTATTTCCTCGATTTTTCGCGCGTCATAGAAAGATGGTAAAGCCGGATATTCCGGTAAATTGTTGTCTAAAAGTTTTGGATCGTATGTTTTTATAACCTAAAGATTATTAAAAAGACATTATTTTCGTATATCAATTTATATTTAAAAGCTACAACTTACCTGTTGTGGAGATTGACCCTCAATTCGATTAACCACTTCTGGTGGAAGTTTTGAATCCGGCTTCTGCAAACCTGGTACAATTGTGCCGTTTTTTGACATTTCCAATGCACGATATTCTTCTGGGATGGCAAGGACAGGTATTACGATGAGAGCACGATCAATGAAAACTGTGTTGGTGAGATGTTGGGCAACTGGTACACAGCTGCTCTCTGAATATTTAACGTAGCATATACGTGATTGCACTGGGCATGATACATCACGCACAGTGGGGTACAAGCGAATCTCTTCGATTTTTCCGATATTACCAAACAATGTCTGCATTTGATCTTTTGTCGCTTGAGGTGCAATGTTCGTCACCTGGATGACACGAGCTTGGTTTCCTCCAGCCATATTTCACTAAAGTATGTGCAAAATTACAGATGAGAGAATGGAAACTTTCCACATGGGTACCGTGTTACGGTTAACCGCACGGATACCCAAAGTCCCAACCAATGTAATATATATAATTCGTACTTTTTAGTTCTCGGAAGTATAAATAAAACTTGAGTTTAATTTTCTTTACTTTAAAAATTTGCCGAAAACACTGATCACAAAATTGTGCGGCATAAATTTCTTTCTGCAAAAGAAAACTGCACCACTGAACTGTAACTACAATAAGAGTTGTATTTCAAATTCAGGGTTGCACATATTGGATTAAGGACAAAATTAATGAATTTCAACGGATCTATGATTTTAAATCAAAATGGGAGTTTAGTTATCATATTCTCCCACGCTTCACGAAAACTAAGTTAACACGAATTTCTCTTATCAAAAATCTTCAAATTGCCGACGCACTTCAACGGGTTTCTATTCCCAATATTAACTCCTTTACGTTCATTTATTGAAAAGATAATTACAAAGCATATTCCTTAATAATTTCCTAGTTCATGATGAAATTGATGAAAGATGCTTTAACTTTTTTTAACTTTAGGAGCAAAGTATACAATCCCGAAGTGATATGATTTTTGGGTACATTGTAAGAAGTTTTCCGTGAAAATGTGTAGTCTATGCGCCACTTTAATTTTTGTCAATTATCTAGTGATGGTGATGAAGTGAGTTTGTGAACAGAAAAGCAACAGAAAATTGTCCTCCGATTTTAACAATCTAAATAACGTTTGAACAAAAACAAAGTAGTAATAAAAATAAATAAAAAATTGTTTTGGAAAAAAAGAAATTTCGGTATATGTATTTCTAGTATTAAAATTATAATGTTATGTTTGTATGAGTAGAAATTTTTGCAAAGCGAAAATGTTTATTGTGTATTTGTCGAGGCAGAAAAGAAAAAAAGCAGGCGCAGTAGAGGCAGAGAGAAATAGAAAATTCAACAACATTTGCAGCAATTGGACCAGCCACAACAACAAACCATTTGCTGCTGCCAACAACAAATAAACACAAACTACGTACGCAATACACGACTTGTAAGAAAAGAAATTTCTAACTTTATTGCCAGTTGGCCAACTTTTTCTTATTTGTTGCACTTTTCACACTTTGTTTATTTCACAGAAAAATCAATAATTTCTGGAAACAATTGAAAAAAGAAGAAAGAAAGGTCAGCAGTTCAAACTTATAGAAAATAATCTCGTGAGTTATTTGGATGTAGAGGAAGTTTGTCTTTAAAAAAAAATATTTTCTTTCCTCCAATACAGAGGTATAATTTGAGAGTCCTTGAAAATTAACTTAACTTTCTTGGAGCCGCCGTGCCCGCACTAAAAAGAAACTGACTTTGCTGGTACGGTCAATGCTTTGGGAGTCTGTGTATATGTTTCGTTAGGTGAAATTATGACGTCGGAGAACAATATTCAACGAATGACAAAACTAATGCTTGCTGATCAGCAGCCGCAAGAAAATTCGCAGACGGGTACGACCGAACCGACAAGCAATAATCAGCTGGCTGGCAAAGTGGTGATGAGAAAGTACAACAACACCGCTAGTAATAATGGTGCAAGTGGCACTAAAAACAATCATAGCAATTGTAATCGTAATGTAGTTGGTACTAGTGAGACCATGGTTGACAGCGTGGCTACATCGCCGACATCGCCTGGTGAGATGAGCACCAACGATTTAAGGCAACTAAAACGTGAATCTGATCCGCAATATTCCCGCTTCGCTGACTATTTTGTGATATGTGGTTTAGATCTAGATACTGGCTTAGAGCCTGATCGGTTTGCAGGTGAGTGATCAATTCCTGTGTACCTACCTATAACAACAATGTAAATTATTCAAAAATTTAATGGTGCTAATTGATTTTCTCTTCCACTCTTATTTGTTTTTATTTTTTTATTTTCTTGCTATTAAAGGTGATAATTTGCATTGTTCACCTCTTGATCGCGCATATAAAAGCAAACCGCTGGCACACTATCCCGAAAATGTAGCCTGGAATCCATTTGATGCTCATGGTATATGTATGGTATGTAAAGATTGAAAATAAACTTAACATAATTTTATTTTCCTAAAGCGATCAATACGATTTGTAAGATAGGCGTGAAATAGTTGAGTGTTGTTGCAAACTTTAACACTTGAAATACATACGCATACGTACACATTGAAATGCATACAAAAATATTTCTTCCAGCAAAGTAACTTTTGCTATCCCTCAATTGATTTCAATTAAAACTTAATTTACTTCAATTCGGCCGCTATGGGGTAGACGACACAAGTTCATTTTGTAACCCATAGTATTAATATCACTTATAGATATGTTTGCATGTAGTAGGTTTTACATCGTTTGCTTGAAAATTTTTTATGTACGTATGGGTGTATGTTCATAAGATGAAATTTTTGTGAAATCTCATATTTTTTACAATTACATACATACTTAAGCTTATATGTTTATACATATATGTTATATACATATACATTGACATTGACGCTTTGTAACCTCTGAAGCGATTTTCCCCGAGCTCCTCCTCCAATTTGTTGTTTTGCATTTTCATTTTTTTTCCAACAAATGGAGGGACCTACAGTTTATACTAAACCGACTCCGAACGGCTGAAGTTTTTTTTTTTTACAAGGAGCCTTTATTTCATGTTTGAAATATAGTCGGAGGGGCGACCGCAATTAGAAAATTTACCTTAATTTTTTATTTAAATTAATTAATTAATAACTCATACTAAGTTAAATTAAATATTATCAATGCAATTACTTCATTCGATTATTTTTCGTTTACATTTAATTACTTGCAAGAGATAGAGAATGTTAATATTTCAATGTTGACTGCGAAATATATAGTATATCCATACCCTATTTTTATGAATATGTACATCAACATTATATATCACATTTGTTTCATTTATGCACTAATTGCCATAAATATTTATCTTTTAGCTGTCACTGCCGCAAGGTTTACGTTTTCGAACCCAAAAACATGATATTGAACCAAAATTTCACTCGTTCGCCACTACCAGAGAAGATGGAAAGCGTTGTTATGGGTTCAGTTTAGTTTTCTATGAAGAAATTCGTAATCGAAACATATGTAGTGCTATGCACACATTGCAGGTACGTGCTGTTCATACTGATATTGTACTATACCATTTAAAAAACTTTTCTGTTATTCCACAGTCCATGTTTATTACGGAATTGTCGAGTGGTCAGCAAAATCACTCACTAGGACGCATAAGGGAAAGTCCTGTAAGCCGATCGTTACCGCGTCATTTTAAAGTTGCTGGTCAGGCCCCGCAATCAGCACAAAGTTACTATGACATTACAAAAGATAAATTGTTTGTCGCCAAAAGTATTTCTCTAATATGTCAAGTTCCGTATGCATTTGCTGCTCACGTTTTTCTCAGCAACCTCTATAAGTGCGTCGTCGCCTTGAACACGTAGCTGTTTTATAAATTTGTTTATAATAATATTTATATTGTAGATGTCTTCCACGACAACCAGGAGCAGGTATCAGTCTCGAATCCTATGTGTACAATATTTTATATGAAGTAATGTTGCCACAGCCGGGCAAATCTATACGAATTTACTTGCCTCCTTCTGAGCCGCACTTGCCGCCTTTAGCTGTGGTACTGCAACGCCCAGAGCCCAGCTCTGAACTGCCATTATTGGACTTCCCATTACGTTTGCTATTCACGTATCTTGGAGTCGAATGTGTTATCCAATTATTGTCATGTGTGCTGCTTGAAAATCAAGTTCTTTTGCGTTCAAATGGTATATATCGCTTGTCCATACTACATTAACATTGAAATAATAACCATTTTTCTATTTGCTAATAATTAGACTATCAGAAATTAATGATTGTTGGTGAGTGCATTACTTCCGTTTTATTTCCATTTGTATGGCCACATGTGTATGCACCAATTTTGCCCGCTGCCCTCCATCATTTCCTCGATGCGCCCGTACCATTTGTCATGGGTCTTCATGCCGATTGCGAATCGGCCAATAAGATCGGTACAGAGGCTACACTCTGTTTCGTTGATATAGATAAGAAAATAATACAACTGCCTGAAGAATTGCCTGTATTTCCACATAAAATAGATTTCATGGCAGAAATAATATCAATATTAGATAAATTCGAAATCGAAAGAGATCGCTCATATGAACCAATACTCAAAAATGGTTATGCAACACGTGATCACGATGTTATGATTAGTAGTTGCACTCTGCCGTCGGGCTTGCAAGCTGCGCGACGCAGCAAGGAACGCTTTAATCATCTGCAAGAGACTGTTTACACGCTGGCCGGTAGCGGTCATGGCAGCCCAACTGGAGCAGATAACGGCATTGGTCATCACATCGAATATCAGCCACTCATTGCACATCCCTCGAAAATCGAACATGTTCCACGTATTGCGGACTTCTTGCGTCGAAAAGGTGTACGCACACAATCACCAAGTGCTGTGTCACTCAATGATGCGGGAAGCTTTGACGTCGTCGATGCAACAATGTCGCCAACTAGAGCTGCAGCAGCTGCACGGAGAGAGATAAAGGCGGCTCCAACGCTATCGCTGGAAGAACAATACTATCAGGATTTGCGTATAAATAATGCCCTGCGTGAAACTTTTCTCAATCGTTTTGTGCACATGTTTTACGCTTACGAATTTTTCGTTATCTACCCGAATCAAGCACGCGATGAATGGCTTTCAAATCGTGAGACTCTACAAAATTTCGATAAATCCTCCTTCCTATCAGATCAACCCGAACATCATCGTGCGTTTTTGTCGCGCTTTCTAGAATCTCAGATGTTCGCTACACTAATAGATAACAAAATTCTGTCCATGTGGGAGAAGGAGCCAGATGTTAACTTACGTATATTTGATCAACGTGTGAAACTTTTAAGGTGAATTGTTTTCTTTTAAAGTGTACTAAGAAAATTAAATATTTGTACGGTTTTTTTTTACTAATGATCTTTTTTTTTCTTTTACATATATATTTGGTCAGAAAACGGCATGGTGAAAATATGATTTGCGCCACCAGCTATGAGCCATGTGTTATGTCACAGGAGGCGCAACAGGTATACGAGAAGCGTCTGCATTGCATCGACATTGAAGTGACTCCGCCCAGTGAGATACTCTCCAATAGAGCTGCCTATTTTCGTAGTTTTCCCATACTTGAAAAATCCGTGCTAAATCAGGAATGTGCTTCGAGGTAGTGTTGTCGTTGTTGTCGTGTTGTTGACATTTTAAAAGCATATCACCTAAAAAAAAAAATCTCAAATACCATGCACGAAAAATAAGGGTTACGAGGTCTTCTTCGCTCGTTTCTTTTAGACAACGTACATACATACATACATATCCATACATACTATACATATGTATGTATGCATATTCGCGTAGAAGTTTTTGTCGTTTTTCTTGTATATTATTTAATTTTTAGATGCTCAAATGCTCAGCGCGTGTTGTTAGTAAAATGTTAATTACAATGAAAATGTGCGTAGTATCATAGTAGTGTATAAGAGTTGTAATATATGTTATTAGTTAATTTTTGATTTCACTCATATTAATTTAACTAAACCAGCACTACCAAGTAATTGCGTCACAATTTTGGTAAATATTTATTCGAAGCTGCAAAACTCTGCAGATTGATATTATTTTATGTATAAATAACTACTATTGTAGAGCTAAAATTTAGTTTTCTTAAATATAGAAAGAAATATTTAAAAGAAAATTTTTAAACGAAGGTCTTCCAATAAAATTTCTGTGAATATTTAAATATATTTTTGTTCGTTTGTTAAATTAACAGTTAATGATAATAAAATTGAATGCGTTTTAACTGTTTTGAGTAAAATCATTTTTGTTTTGTTGGCATGAAATTTAACGAACTTTTGTAGGAGACAAAGAATTTACGGGCTCAGTTGCACAGGAAAGCTAAGATTTATGGTTAGTTTTTTTATAATTGCTTTTATATCATTATTCATTAATTGTCGCACTGTAGACCTCGTTTTCAGTGGATAATAAAATTTTGAATATTAAATAATAAACTATACATCTAATAATACATATAGATTTATTACTAACAGTAATTAAATACACAAATTAAACTAATTAATTGAAAGAAAATACATATACCTTCACATATTTTTGGAAAAGATCACGTTATCCATAATAATATAAAGTGATTTTTGAATTTCCAAGCAATTTTTATTAAGAAAGAAATATTTTATTATTTAATAATATATTTTTGCTTTGCTAATATTCGTTGTGTTTATATAGAATGTTTTCAAATTATCACAATATCCATGTCTATAACTTATGTACCCATAATTTATTGGTGTCAAACATAAAAAATAAGGAATATATAACTTTTATTTACAATCCCTTTAGAAATACATGTACTCCTCCTTAGAACCTTAACGAATAAGAAAATCTAATTGTTTTACCCAACTAACTTATAAAAACGCTGCCACAACTCCGCGATTTTTTTTCTTTTTTCTTTCTTTGTTTTGTCTCGTGTATAACTTACGTTTACAGGGGCAATAGTTTGCGGCGCGTTAAGAATGGTAATAAGTGGCGTGCCAAGGAGATTTCCATTGACCAGAAGCAAACAAATGCTCTAAATCGATTGTCAGCAAATCTCTCGACCGCCGAAGTTAGTCCGGCACTATTGGCGCAGGCGAATTGGACTTTTGTGGAACGGTTACTAAAGGTTTGTCTTAAACTAATTTGAATTTTTCAAAAAAAAAAAATAATAATAATAATAATTTATTTATAGGACATCAAGTCGAAAACTAAACGAATGCTATTGGAAAAGATGGGCACCGAAGCGGTAGCATTGGGTCTTAAAGGTGATGGCATTGAAGAGAATACATTAATTGCATCTTTATGTGATTTATTGGAAAAGATTTGGTCACATGGCCTACAAACCAAACAAGGCAAATCGGCGTTATGGTGTCATTTACAGGCATATTTGGAGTTGCAGGATGCGCGTGCCAACAATTGCAATACGCCGTCTATTACTAATGTTACGCCCAAAGTTTTGGCTGGCAATAAAATTAGTAGTGGGAGTTACGCGAGTACGACGCCAGGTTAGTGCAAGTGAATTTTCGTAAATACGATCTTGTTTAAATTATATAAACATTTTAATTAAATTTTTTCTCTATATTTAGCACTCGCTTGGAATGTAATGCGTAAACGAATGGATTGTGAGTACTTGAATTATTGGCTTCAAATAAAATCATATTGATTTGTGATTTTTATAGATTTATCCACTTTCCAAACCGATATCGATAATCCACCCAGTCCAAATCGCAGTCGTTCGCGTGATCGTAATAAATTTGTAGGCCTCGAACAGTTATGTCCCTTGCCAGAGTCGTTAGAATTTGATGTTAAGTATGTGTCGAAAATAAAAATATACAGACAAATTTCATTATTTTAGTACAGTGAAACTTGGTCGAGTTACACAAATGAATATGAAAAAATCAGACACCGAAAATAGCCGGACCATTTTCGAAAGTATTATAGATTCAGATATAAAATATAAAAAAAAATCTAAAATATTTTTTCACTTATTTATTATACATATTAATATATTAATAAGACCCTACAAACTTCTGCTCAAATTGAGAGAGTGTCGAAATTAAGAAAAAAGTCCACAACTTTGCCGGTTTCACTGTATGTACATTATTTTTTACGTACATTGTGTGCGCATTTCCTTGAATCTTATTGATTATACGCTTGCTATTTGTGTTTTAGAAATGTTCTGGCCATGGCGGATATAAAGACACACATCGGTTACACACGCGCCTGGGTGCGTCTCTCGCTTGAAAAGAAGTTGCTATCTCGTCATTTTAGAACTCTACTCTCTGAAGAGTCTTTACTACGTTCTCTCTACAAACGTAACGCCTTTTTGCGTTGCGAAGAAGAAAAGGAACAATTTTTGTATCATCTACTCACTCTCAATACAGTGGATTACTTCTCTTTCACCAACACATATCCCACAACAAGTGAGTAGCAATTCACATCTAAAAGATATACAAGCATTTACTTATTCCGGGGTATATTTTGTAAATATATTTAGAGCTCCCTTACCGCGTCGTGATATTTCCATCGCGTAAGTATGGCTCCTATCATACTTCCAGTAATGTGTGGATAATTGTGTCCGGTACCATGAATGAGACCCAAAGGGTGCCTGTGCCCAAAGGATCACTGGAATTTATTTTTCATGTAAGCCTGCTATAAATAAAAATTATGAATTCGTAATTTCTTTTATTGCCCCGATATAATTGCAGTATAAGAATCTCGGTTTGTTGACAACAATGCGCATTGGCCACGATAACTCGGGACCTTCGCATAAATGGCTAGTAGAACATGTAGTCATGCGTAATGAAGTTACTGGCCACACCTACAAGTATGATAATCCATTAATTCTACAATAATAACTTTTATTCTAAAGTGGTGCTCACACTATTTTCAAATTATTAGATTTCCATGCGGTCGTTGGCTTGGCAAAGGTGTTGATGATGACTCTACCGAGCGTTTACTTGTTGGACAACGCG
Organism: Ceratitis rosa; assembly: GCA_037013455.1. Taxonomy (NCBI): domain Eukaryota; kingdom Metazoa; phylum Arthropoda; class Insecta; order Diptera; family Tephritidae; genus Ceratitis; species Ceratitis rosa. Next base: position 6,242,420 of record JAWMAG010000031.1, on the reverse strand, counting down.
CATCAACAAACTCTAAGAGCGCTGAGATACCAACGGTTACCAATCAAACACCACCACGAACACGCAGTCCAAGCGTACAAAGACAGGATACCGTGCCAACTTCTGAATTGCAACATCAGTTGGGAAATTGCGTAAATGTGATTGTTAAGTGGCACTACAAGCCCAGTCGAGATCGGGATGTTGGTACATTGACAAATTTACTTTGTGGCGATGACGGTTTAGTGAAATGCCTGGAGCGTGTATTCCTATGCGGTTTTCGTTCAACTCGTTTCTTCGGGAAGAATCTTTATATATGGGATTACTTCAGTAAGTCATAAGAAATATTTCAATTAATATATTGTTTCATATACATATTTGTATCTATATATATTTCGATTAGCTAAAATTAAAGAGCAATTCGAACAATACTTGCAACACGAGCAACAACAACAAACACACCAACAGTTGGATGATTCTGCCTCTAGCATGGACTCCTCATTTAGCGATGGCAGTGGTGCAAATAGCTTGCAACGGCGAGAGTTGTCTGCCATTTGGCGTTACTATATACATTTAATGGATGAGATAAGTGCAGCCGGTAGTCAATTGGGCAAAGATGGAAAATTTCAATTGCTTATTTGTCTTAGCTTGCGGTAAGTGGAAAATAATACGTGTCTCTTAAGAGAAGTACTCACTTGTACGATGGATCTTATTTTATTTATTTTTTCTATGAAAAATAACTTTTACGAACAACGTTTATGTACATACATACATACATAAAAAATCTGTATAAATTTTATAAATGTTTGTAATGTTTACAGTGAGCATTTGCTAACACGCATGATCAAACCCATGGCCATGACGAAGGTCACATACGAAATGTACGAAGAAGAAAGTTTTCTTCGTCGTAAGAATCTACTCACATTTCTAATTCAAATACTCGAACCACTTGATGATTGTCACATTGTGTTAGAAAACTCAATTACTCAAGGAATTCCATCACAATGTTAATTTTATGTTAGATAATAAGAAAATAATCGCACACATGTACAATTACAAGTAAGCTGTCTTATTAATTCCTAAAAAAAATTAATATGTTTATTTTGTGCAGCTAATGAAGCGAGTCATGTCTGTAGTTATCTTTATTTTTGATGTACAATAGCTGAAAGGAATATTAATAATATAAACAAACGCATTTGTATATTTGCAAATGGTTGCGATATCATTAAAAGTTTGTAAAAAGAAGTCCAATTCTTGCCCAGTAACGTTAACCAAAGACTTCAAACAATTTTGAACTATTTTTTTTTTTGTTATATACATATATTTTTTGCTTATAGAATTATTATTTTTTTTTGCGAAAGCATAACTTATAGATTAAAGACAGGCATCTTATTTCCAAATTAAAAGTGATGAAGATTTTTGTGCAATTAATATTTATAGTTATGTAAGATGGAAATTAAAACAAAAAGAAACAAGAATTTTCCTATAATTTGTTTAACAAAATTTCGCTCATACGGTGTCAAATCTTACTAAAAAGACTTTTAATTAATGGTAAAATGGTTGCTTACGTACATTTATGTACATAATTACATATTTCCTTAATATACCAAAGATTTTGTTTTGTATATTCACAAATTATGTAATATTTTTTCAACTTAACATAAAAATACATATGTATGTATGTATATTACTAAGAATTCTTTCCAGGTGAGATTATTTACATGTTTCGTATTGAATTTTTTGTTTTCATTTACTCATAATATTACAATTTAATCAACTTATTTTTGCTACCATTGATATTATTTACTTCTTTTTGGGGTTTATTAGCTTAAGACATACATAATTACGATCTTTCTCATTCGAATTAATAAACTTTTAATACTCAATTGTGTAGTATGCACTTAATACTATGTAATACATACATATAAACAACTTTAAAATTGTGAATCTCTGCAAACTGTAAAGACATTAAACTGAATAAAATAATATTGAAAATGTAAATATACGTATTTTTTTGAGAACATAGTGAAATTAATGCATAGGTGGTGTGTGAGACCTTGTTGGCTATAATAGAGAAATGAATGAGCAACCGAGAGTGTAAGCTGCTACACTAACCAGAAAGTATATGTGTTGGCAATACGAGATGAAATCAAGTTTTTCTCTCCACAAAGATTTTGATGTGGCTTAAACAGTCGTTAAAAGGAAAAGTATTTAAGAAGAAGACGCCTGAAAATCTCGTTCAATGCCTGTTTGCATATCATGTGGTTGATGTAGCATCTAAGTAACACCACTTAAGTCTTACGTAATAGTTGTTGTTGAGTGAACTAACCGGAGTCCGGAGGGAAACGAGCTGTTTCGAATGTTTCACACCAAAAGGAACATGCAGGCAGGTGTTAGGTATCGCGCGGGATTTACCGAATGCTGGACCTACGTTGGGTAAGTCGGGGTCGTATTTGGATAAGTAGGAGTTAAGTCTACTACAGTATCCTCGTTAGTTATCTCAGTATTACTTTAGTTTCGAGCTCAACTTCTCAACGTTAATTGAAAGAAATGTGATTAAATAATAAATTTGTTGACTGTGAATGACGCTCAAGGTCGGTTGGTCAAATCTCGCAACACGACAGCCGCTTCAATGCCCCGGAGTTGACCCTGATTTCATTCGCCGGCCTAGCCCCGTTTAAGTCTTCAGATTGTTCTTTCCTAAAGATTGCTCCTCGTGTCAGAAGTTTTTTTCAGCGTAATTCTAAATTATCACGACGGCTGTTTTTACGCACGGGAGTTGACTCGGTTCTCAATGGAGTCCTTATAGTATTTTATTTTATTGTATATTACTGTTATTATACAGTTTTCGAAATGTGTAAACATAGATTAAATGAATTCTCTTACCAAACTTGATGTAGTGGTAACACTATTCTGTATATTCGAAACAGAAGGCAACACATTCGAAAAAATTTGCAACACTGTTTCCTCGAAATAATTTTCCATTGAAAGTACAGGAGGGGAAGTTGTTATTCGTAAATTTCATGTGTGTACAGACGCAGAAAAAAAAAACGAAAAGTGCATGGATAATTAATTATAAACTAATAAAATAATATCATTTTATAATAATACATTTTAGTTTTCAATAGTATTTACATTTTTATCACCCTATTTGAAAGCACAAAGTGAAATCATCTAAAATTTGGTGGGATATTTATGTGAATTCGTACAATCGATTTTCCCTCGTCTGTCATAAAATTTCTCTTGTAATAGGAAAAATATATTAATTAAAAGTGATATATATATAACAAAAAAGACACAAATTAATAATAAAAATATTCGATATAGTCGTAAATAAGATACCTTTGTGCATTTGAATCAATCGAAGGTAAGATAAATTCAATTATAATTTCTATATAATTTAAATACAAATTACATATATGTATAGCAGAACAAGTAGGTGCAGTTGAAATTGTCGGTGAAAACGTGGAAAGTCCATTTTTGTGCGAATTCATCATATAGAATTTATCAACATTAATTTTTATATACATACATATGTATGTTTGTATGTATATGCCACGAAGACATCAAAGTTGCAGCTGCTTTTGGCATAATTCTTGGTTTGCATTTGTCTCATATGTACATATTCTGTCGTACATGTGTCTACATATGTACATACGTGTATACATATTTCTTATGTTGATTACATAATGCGTATCACGGCTCTCAAATGATTGCTGCAATTTGTCACATTAACTACAATTTATGTATGTATGTATGTAGTATTGCTTCTACGTCCTGCACTTATGTATATACATACATATGAATGTATTCTGAAATGTTCTTATCTGTAACAAGCGTATGTATGGTTTATAATATGTATATAGGTATACATCGTAAACAAAACAATAAGCAAGTAAAATACATACACGTATATATGTATGCAAACATCCTTGCATTTACTACAATAGTTAGATACAGCTCTTGACAGCTAAGTAGAAACGAAAATTGAATGATCTTTTTTGCCCATTGAAGCAAATTATATTCTAAGCTATTCATTCAAAATTAATTTTTAGATATTTTTTTTTTTACAAAACATATGAAATCCATGCAAAGCGACACCTAATTAGAAACGAAAATATTTTATCAGAAAAAAATTATGATATCAGGCCTATTCTGTCGAGGTAATAAAATTTACTTTGGTATTAAAGTTTACCATTCAGTAAATTTTGTTACTATTCTGAGTTCACTGTCACCCTGTAAATTTTGTTAACCGCGAAATAGGAGGTAACAAACAATCTGCTGTTTGAATTTGTGTTGTTAGTTTGGGAAAAACTAAAAACCAAAACGTAGAGGTATATTTTACGTCTAGAATTCATTGAAAATGAAAAAAATGCAAAAAAAAAGTGTTAAGAAGTTTGTGAGAAAAATATTACCATTTTAATTTGGAAGATAGCGTTTTCATTCAGCTTTTTTTTTGTCGTCCTGGCATATTTTCCATAGTTAGGTTCAATTATTTATGGCTTAATAAGCAAATAAAAAAATTTGTTGCGCTCGGTCTTCCATTTCGATGTGAATATTTTTCTTTTTTTTACTTTACCAACTGGTAAATGTAATTTGATATGGTCGAAAAAAGCAGTGCTGCCAAAGTTTTTTCAAAAAATGTAACCTGTGCACTAGAATACCAAATTCAATTTCGGGTGTTAAAAGAGTAACAAAATTTACTTTACCGGTAACAGTGAGAATAGGCATACTAGTTAGTAGTGGGTTATATAACCCTTGTGCTTCAACACTGCCTCAAGATTTCGACAGCGCGCCACTGATATTGCTTGTCATGCCGTTCTTACATCCTCAAAAGAATATTTATTTAATATTCCATTCATTCTATTGAGTGGACCAACACCATTCCAGAAAAAACATCATCACACCATTATTGATCCTCCACATTTCTTCACTAAAATTAAATTTTTGGTTAATAGACCGTCGATCATGCGATTAATTTTCGTCTCATCGCTTCAATGGATTTACTTATTGAATTCACGTTGAATGTCCGAGGAGACAACTGCTATCCTGTGGTCTATTTCTGCTAAAGTTTTCCAGTTTTTTGACAACAGTTTTAAAATTCTGGATATGCTTTAAGACATTAAAAACCATTTTTTTTGGCAAGTGTCGTTTTTTTTTTAAATATAAATTTGCACATTTTACTATTATCCTCGTACTTGTCGTGTATATGTATACTTATTTACACAATTTGTGTGTGCAATTATGTATTAAATTATGTATGTAGACCATACGAGTCCTTACATATATGTACTTATATACATAAACGTGAGACAGACTTTTGTTGAAACTAACTGTAAAAAAATGTAATAAGCTAGCAACTAAGATTTTTGTTCTTCTATAGGCAAATACGCATTTAAAAATTGGTTTATTCGAACTTAATGCTTCATGGGCTGCAATTTTTATATTTTTGGTCATTAACTTAATTTTGAACATTAATAGAATTTTTAAAATATAAGAAAACATATTCATTGTATTACTATACTTTTCAGCCATGTCCATTCTCACTGTTACTGGTGAAGTAAATTTTGTTACTTTTTTTAACACCCAAAATTGCAGTTGGTATTCTAGGTTTGAAACAACTTTGGCAGCACTGCTTTTTTCCACCATGTCAAATTACATTTGCCAGTTAGTAAAGTAAAAAAAGAAGAATATGGACGACGTTTTATTTGTTTGTTTATCAAGTCATACATAATTGAACCAAATTATGGAAAATATGCCAGGGCGACAAAAAGAGCTGAATGAAATCGATATCTTCCAAATTAAAAGATTCATTTTTTCTCGCAAACTTCTTAACTGAATGGTAAATTTTAATACCAAAGTAAATTTTATTACTTCAACAGAAGAGACCTGTTAATGTCTGGCTCGCTCGACGGTTGTTGGTGTTAAGTAAAATTCGAGATCGTTTCTGATTTTTTGCAAATGGCTTTGTACGAATCCTAAAGGTAGTGGAGTAGGTTCCCGCAACTACACTTCCAGATAGGGAGTAAATCCATTTAGTGAATCAATTCCTTTTAAAATAAATGTATGATAATAATGTTAAATCTTTTGATATGCATAAATTTAAATAAATCAATAAATGTGCATGCATGTAGGCATATTAAATTTTTGAATAAAACTTTAATGAATGAATATTTCAATTATTATCTATGTATATACCTATATATTTAGTACACACATACATTTTTTTTAACAGCATTATTACTCAAATTTTGATTTCAAGTTTGAAAACAAAATAAGTGCTGGTAATTTTACTGCATGCGGGCACACACAAATATGAACATATCATTTTTCTAGTTAATGCTGTTGATTTCTGGCAGTGTGAAATTTTTTAAGAAATTTATTTTTCGTAATTTCCTATCGCAATTCTTCATATTTGTTAGTCGTTTAATTTCGTGCATTACGCCGGCTACGTGGCGTGACTTTTTTCCCTCGTAGCTTATCGCGTAGTATTTCGCTCTTTTTTTTTTGTCTGAGCTGGTTGTTTTGATCTTTATTTGTTTGGCGTTATTGAAATTATTTCAAGAAACTAGAATATGTGGGTGTGGGGGGAAACACACCTCCTATTTGACAACCTTGTAATTACTAATTTCATTTCAAATGCGTAATAATAATAATACCAACCAGTTTTTGGAAGGCATAAACAAAATTTAGTAAGTGAAATGCAATTAGAATATATTTTTTTATGACAGACTTAATTTGATTTTATTATAGGTATGTATATATATCTTTAATATTATTATGAAAGTTAATCGCAGTGAATTCAATTGTTGCTTATCTACAATATATATGTACGTTTAATCCAAGTGATGACTGCTTTATTACCAGTAATCGCGATTTTATACTCGTTCCTCGGTCAAAAATCCCGTCAAAACTTATTTTCTTTTCTGTTAAATTTATTCAAATCGCATATCTTTCCTGTGAATTAAGGTTTAACCTTTTCCATCGGCAGGCCTCGCTGTAAAGTGTTTCACAGGAAATGAAGCTCTGAAGCAAACACTGACAGAGAGAAAAGAGAATCTATCACATTTGCTTGATCTCTAGGCCTAATTTTATAGAACCCATTACCACCAAATTCTGGTAAAGACTGTCACTCCTGCAACATTAAAATGATCTGTATATTAAAAGTTGATAAAATATTGAAATTTGTTACGAGCCCACCATGTCAACTTAAATATTGTATTCGGACGTTTATAAGAAGATATTACTTGCCATTGAAATTTAAGTACATTGATAAGATTTTACGTAAATTTTCTATGCTCACACCTGCTTGCTATATACAGGGTTATTCGTTTTGCGGTTTTGAATATGAACGTAAATAAAATGGATTTTAAATAAGTTTTTTCATGAAATTCCTTTTTTTTAATTACCGCCTCGCGAAGTTTTGCAAACTTCGACTTGTTTGAGGTAATTTTCAACCACTTTTTGGCACATATTGGGCGGTATATTAGCCATAACGGGACGAATGTTGGTTTTAAAGTGCTCTAGATTTAAAAACGGTCTTTCGCACAGCCTCACAAAAAAAGTCCAACGATGTCTCGGTGGCTAATTAACATCGCCAAGAAGAGAGATTACGCGGTTGGGAAATTTCTCCTGCGAAATAAAGCGCCTATAATCGCGTAAGCATTGCCAAAATATGTAGGGTATATATTTCAATAAAGAAGAAGAATAAAACAATATTCGCTCGTGTAGTATGGCACGTATTGTCCAAGTCGTGTCCTTCAATTGCAGTCCAAAAAGAGTCTTTGCCAGTCTGTTTTTTATAATGGCATCTCTTCAATTTTTTGAGAATTCTCGGAGCTCCAAATGCGACAATTTTGCGTATTTACGTATCCCCCGAGTGTAGTTCCAGCAACCAATCAACGTATATACAGCATTGTGAATGATTCCCTGGTTTCAGTTATTGCGTGAACTGGACTTTATATGCATGTAGGTGTAGGTCCAACTGCAAAATACGTCATAATGTACCGTAAGTAAGGTTTTGAGAACGTTGAGAAATAGACAAATTCGAGTCTTCGGGTTCTCTTTCACTTACATTAGCGATATTTGAGGTAGAACGAGCAAAACGATTATGCACCTGCCTTACAATATTTGTAACCCATCCAGTCTCTTCAAATTTCTTTAAAGTTTTACCAATTCTTGAGAAGTTGTACGATTATGTACACCATAATCTCTTAAGTGATCCACTTTCATAAATGCCTGAATTGTAACTGTTCGGCTTGACAGTTTAAGTTTGATAGATGTCAAAAAAACAGACCTGTACTTTTGAAAACACAAAATGGATAACCCTATACAATATGTACATATATGTATATATATGTATTACATACATGAATACTTCAACTAAAGATTTATGAGTAAATATAATAATTTAGATTATAAATTTTCGAAATAGGTATATGTATATAAACTTATTTAGTTTATGCCAATATTTTGCTAACGTTTCTTAGATTCCAATTGCACAGTTTAATAAATATGTATATTCATCCTACTTTTATTTTTGGTTGGAATATTACCTGAACATCCTGAAGACTGTTTAAGTGTGTGTGTGGGTGCGAGTGTGCGTACAAATAGGCCATGGAAGTCTTACATCCTACTGCGAAATTAATGCAAGGTTTACAATTCGCCGCCAGCAAACATCGCACACAACTACGCAAAGATAATGAAACACCCTATATAAATCATCCCATAAATGTGGCTACAATACTTGCCGTGGAGGGTGGCATAACCGATGAGACTATACTTATTGCTGCCCTTCTACACGACACTGTCGAGGACACCGATACAACATTTGAGGAAATAAAGCAACATTTCGGTGAGGAGATTTGTGAAATTGTGCGTGAGGTCACCGATGATAAGTCCTTGGAGAAGCAAGAACGTAAACGTTTACAAATCGAACATGCTGCTATGTCAAGTTTTAAAGCGAAATTGGTGAAATTGGCAGACAAGTTGGATAACCTACGTGACTTGGGGCGAAAGGCGCCAATTGGTTGGTCGCTAGAACGTCAAGAACAGTACTATGTTTGGGCTAAAAAAGTTGTGGACAATATGCGTGGCACGAACTCTGTGTTGGAGCGGGAGTTGGATGTTATTTTTAAAGAGAAAAAATTGCTTTAATACATATATATTGTACATACTTATTATATATAAATATTGATTTGATCAAATAAAATATGTTCGAAAATGTAAAAGTTGTCTTTAAATGCCTTCAAAAATATATTGAGGAAGTGCACCAGGAACTGCTCTATACGAAAAAATCGGGTTTTGGGTTCGATTTGCATGATATTTTGATTTAAAATTTTTTATATTTTATAAATAACGTAAAATTCTAGTAAAAATTATAAAATAATGCATAACTTATAACTGCCGATTTTCATACCTATAAATATTGGTGTAATAAAAAGTAATCCATGGATTTTATCGACATTTTCGGCAATCGGCCTTCCACTCCGTGAAGCATCTAGCGAAACTCGATCGGACTTATACAACGCGACAGATACAGATACAGATAAATAACGCCATCTATTGAAAAAATAATGTATTTATTTTTACTACCCCTGATATATATATGTATGTATATATATAAGTAGCAGAAGGAATAGATACCCATAGACCCATAAAAATTTATTCGGATGGGGTCAGAATGACGAGTTGAGTTGATTTAGGCCCGTTTTCACAATGTCCGGTTAAGCACTTAATCAGAACTTAATCGGAAGGTAGCAAAAAATTCGTTTTCACAATGTCCGGTTAAGGCGCATCTGTCAATTAAGTTGCGGTTAACTTAACGCCAACATCGAGTGGCGATTAGCTCTTAACCAGAAGATAATTTGACAGCAAATTGTAAAATAATAAAGGAAATAGTATTCCGACAGTGGTTTTAAAATAAATTTTATTATGGAAAATTTGGAACGCACTGCCTATCTGGCCTATCTGGAGAAATATGATGAAGTTTTTATTCGTAATTTCGTCTTTCCAAAAATAGTGCAAAATACGTTTTGGAAAAAATAGAAAATAAAATTAGAAGCTGCACTGAAAGGTTTGTGAATATAGTAAGCTTGGAGTAAATAAATATTGTTAGGCCAGCGGAAATGTTGCTTTTGACATTAGGATGTTGCTTTTGGCGTAGGAATCTGGAGATGTTTTATATAGATTAATTAAAGTGAATGTAAATATAATTATATTAAATTACAACCTCTGGACTCCCAACAATTTCCACAAACTCCTCCGCTGTTTCACTCGGCAAAGAAACACCCAAACACTGGTGCGCTGGGTGCGCTGATTTTTCATATGTGGGGGAGAGCACGCTGATGGCTGAAATAATATATGTATTGCTAAAAATCCCACTGCATAGAATTTCATGCGAAATATCTTACCATCGCTGTCAAAACCATTTTCCAACCCGGTTGCAGATTGTCCCATTAAAGCAGCAAGCCTGTCAGTATTGGCATCTTGCCGCTGCTTAAAGAGTCCGCCACCTGTTTTATACAATTCCATTTTTTCTTTCGCCAAAGATTTCCTAGCTTTTCTCTTCAAATTTTCATACTTTTCTCTTAAGTTTTTGGGCCCTCTCCGAATTCCCACTTGAACCTCAAATTCAACATCAATGTTTTCCCAGGCTTTTCGTTTTTCCTCCCAGGCCACTGCGTCAGTCTTTTTATTTTCAATTACATTGGAGTAGCGCTCCGCCAATGTTATTAAAACACTTTCTTTAGTGCTTGAAAAATTTGGAAGACGATTTCTGTTTTTATTTTCCATTATATTAGAATAATTTAAAAAATACAACGGATAAATTTAAAAATTGCACGCAAAAATGTAAAAATATATGAGCTGTCACGCAGTTTTTGTCTATTCGCAAGAAACATTTTTGTGAATTTACCTTAAAATATTCACAATGATCAAACTAACCAGAAGTTAAGTAACCAGAACTTGGTGAAAACGAAAGTGTCACATCAGCCTATCTGACGGTTAGCTATCCTCCGGTTAAAATTAAATTAATCGGACATTGTGAAAACGGGCCTTAGTCATGTCCGTCTCTCCGTCTGTTCGTAAGCAAAGATCATTTAACATATCATTTATAGGAATTGGACAACTATAACATATGTACGACCGATCAAGAGCTTGAAATTCGGTATTTTGCACACATTTTGCATACAACGATTTTTTCAGGTATGAAGTTTTTGGTCAAAACTACGTCAGAGAAAGCACCTACAAGCGTGGAATTTGGTATTCTACACACGTATGCACAAATAAACATTGTCACTGAAAATGATGGAACTTGAAAACCTTCGTCAGATAGCCTCCTCCAACATATTATTCAGTTTTGAGAATAAATATTGGATCCTAAAATGAAATGTCTTAAAGTGATATGGTCACGAAAAGTATAAAGATTTGGTATGACCGACAGCAGCTCTTCTTTCTATTTTTAGTAGGTTAGGTTTCTATAATATTGGATGTTGATTGCTATTACTTCAGCTGTTGCGCCTTTTACTTACATTTAATTTGGTTGCTAATCGTAGAAATGTGTTATTGTTAATACATACATACCGTATCTGCTTATAATATGATCATATGTATATATGTATGTACGAGTTTTAATTCTCTTTTAATTTAGTTTATTTATAATTTGTTTACATTTTTTAAACTGCTTATCAAAACTATAGCTGGAAATGCTACAAAAAAGGTTTTAGCGTAGTCTAGGCACAACGGAAGCACTCAATGTTAATTATATGTTTGTGTCTTTGTTGCATTTGCTATTTAAGTAAGAAAAAAATAATAATAATAAACGTGTCTGCCTTTTGTATAGTACATATATGTTTGTATGGTATATTATTAAACGAACAGTTATTTTATGCATATTTATATTAGTAGGTTCTCTTACATACATTACACACTTACAATTGGTTATTTATTTGACTAAATCCATCCTTTTTACATTCCTATATCTTCTTGTTACCAACTTACCCGTTCTCCATCAAAAACTTGTTCTCTTAGATTTTTTTTTATAAAAAAAAAGTGACGTCAACATTAAGCAAAAAAAGCATTTTTTTTCCTTTCTTGCTTATGCATTTAAATATCGCACTGACTACTGGCCAAGGGCAATTTCTGCGCTTTCATATTCACAAACAAACATATGTATACCAAATACGTACATATATACCTATATTATTGTATATTATGTATCCATGTTCTTTAGTCAAACAGAGAGTGGAAAGTGTGTCATGTATTCAATGCGTGCTGCTTTGGACTGTTGTCTGTGACTTTCAGTGAGGGTATTCACATTGATTAAGGCAGTTTTTTCTTCAATTCTTAAAATTTAACAAGTTTTCAAGTTAAAGCGAGCTTGTAGCGGTTGTATATGACATGTTATCCTGGTTTCAGTTTGAGGTGAAATGAATGTGTAGTCAGTTTATTCTTCATTTTATTAGAAGAGCGTTCGTAAGCAGCGTAACTCGTCCAAGAGGGGAATGGGGTTAGCTAGTAATCTAATGCATAAAAAACTCTTGAAAAACAACGCTGTAACGGTATGACCGTTAATTGTCAAAACATTTCAATTTGTATTGGTTTCGAGCTTGGGTTTATTCATTTAAAAAGCCAAAACTGGGGACCCAATTTCCTGTTAAAAGATTTCCTTTATTATCTTTATTGTGAAAAACTCACGAAAAAAATATGCAGCAAGCGAAAAAACCAAAGCCAAACGGAAGCCTTCGGATGCGTGTCGTGCGATGGACATACAACTCTTATGTCCATTGCCTACATCTAGGCGCATACAGTCATAATGTTTCAATAATGGTGGAAAAACAGACCACACTACCTACTAGGTTTAGGACGTGGAAAATTGAAAATTTACAATCATTTTTTTTTTTGCCAGTAAATTACATTCCAAAAGAAGTTCCATCAAAAATTCTTGGAGTTTCATCTAATATCATTCGACATTCGACAAATAAGTGACGGATGGAAGCAATTCAGATCTTCGTAAAAAACCAACAGCAAATTGTTTGTAAAAAATGAAAATATAAAACGAAAAAGCCTAAGGACCACTAGTTCTAAAAACCTAGCGAGAGCTCTTTGTTATATAATATAATATGTAAGTCAAATAACGGCGCTCGCAATAGCCGAGTGGTTAGCATTTCCTATTGCCATTCGGAAGGCAAGGGTTCGAATCCTGGTCCTACCAACATCCAAAATTATAGAACATTAATTTGGGTGCATCAAACCCCCGAGAGTATTTCGCAAATCAAAATTGGAGGAGGAGCTCGGCTAAAAATCGCTTCAACAGCTACAAAACGCCAATTATATGTATAATGATATGTATATGGTATAATATGTATGGTATGTTAAAAAATATTTGGGGTATTCACATCAAAGTTTTAAAGACTTTTTGTAAGATATCATATCATGAGAAAAGGCAAAAGAGATAAACACGATTTTTTTTTATTCTGATGGTTAAGTGGTTAACTAATTACCAGTAAGGAATTTTAATTATTAAAATTTTTATATTTTTATCACGATCTAATTTTTAATATTATTTCAATTTATTTATTTATTTTTTATATTCACATTAATTCATACATTTATCCAACCAACGATGGTATCTAAATTTTGTCTAAATTATTTTATTAATTTAAATACTTCAATATTATTTGTTAACATATTTCGCTAATACCGAAACTTTAATTCTCTTCCTATACCAATTAAATACTATTAAAAATAAAAAGGTATTACTTTTTAATTATAGAACTTTCTGACCATGTCATTGACTGCTTTTGAGAGCAGCGCTGCTGTTATATCACAGCCATAAGTAAAATGCAAAATAAAACTACCTCAATGGCCCCACAGAGTTCATATGTATGTACATATGTACGAATGCGTAAAAGAATGTTTGGCAAACTCAGGCGTTTATCGGAAGATATTTTCGTTACGTATACACGACGAAAGCAAAGATAAAGCCAAGTGGAGCAACATCGGCATAAGTACATACGTATGTGCGAGTATGCATGTACGTAAATAAATGTATAGCTATGTATTAACATATTATGACGTATCAATTGACACAAAAATTGAACGAAATGTATAATTTAAAAGCTGCGTGTGTGTGTCCGTTCATTGTCAAAAAAACGGCGCAAAGAATAAACGAAAAAATTTTAATTATACATTTACATACATATATGTCGCTAGAATTGCTTATATGCAGGTGCATATACATAGGTATATGTAGGCATACATGCATACATAAATATTTTATATACGTGGCGTTTGTACATACATACATACATACATTATATGAATATAAATGAGTGGCAGTAACAAATTTAAATTGAATGAGTCAAAACAGTTAATGATCATTTTGTTTATTTTTCAAAATTTCATTGTTATCGTTTTATTACTCCAACGACGTTTAGAAATACAATACATTCACATATTGAACTGGTGAGCACGTGAGTCACTTGCATACAAAAAAAAATTATATCAAAACAAAACAAAACAAAAAGAAAAACATCTTTCAACCAGTACTTCCAATCCCTTATCGAAAAGGAAAACTGCACAAAACACGAAACGTCAGAAGTGTGCAGAAAGCATTAATGATCACGCCACGATTGTGGAAATATGTATGTACTGTATAGTTGACGTTTGTTGCCTTGTTGGCTGTTGGCTGTTGGTTGCTTTCGCCGGTCGCTCGGTTGATAATCGAAAATTCTTCGCCAGCACGTACATTACGTTATTTATTGTTGACAGCATTGAAAACAAAAACAATTCTTTTACTATAGCTTGCCGATCATGTTCACGATCATTACCAAGACCAACAATAATGCTCACACATCTCTCTTACTCATTTTCGCAACTAAATGAGTAATGAAAAGAAAGAAGAGCTGTCTTCGGCCATGCCGAAGTCTTTATACCTTTTATGACCAAATCAAATTTATGGTATTTTATTTTGGGTTTAAATATTAATTCTCATATCTGAACAAAATTGGTGCTATGTATATAATATAGACCTCGCTCTAAGACGCTTTTTTGAAAGATTTTGACTAAATATCATGCTCTTGGAAGTTTTTTCGTACATTGCGATTTTCGGTCGAGGGGCGAATTGGAGTATTCGTATCCTTCCAGATTCGCTGAACTATATCAATATCGCCGTACAACTCTTACAGCTCATCGTTCCATCGTCTGCGATATTCGCCGTTGCCAATGCGCAAAATACCATAAATCTTACGCATCAGATGTTGTCATCGTTCATGCTTTCGCACCATATAGCAGAACGGGAACGATGAGAGACTTGTAGAGTTTGGTTTTCGTTCGTCGATACTTTACTTTTCAATTGCCTACTCAGTCCAAAGTAGTACTTGTGGGCAAGAGTGATTCTGCGATAAGTGAAAAAAGTCACACGGTAAGGAATCACCCTGTCTGAAACCTCGTTTGGTATCGAACGGGTCGGAGAGGTGCTTCCCGATCCTGACGGAGCTTTTAGTGTTGCTTAACGTCAGTTTACATAGCCGTATAAGTTTTGCGGGGATACCAAATTGAGACATAGCGGCGCAAAGGCAGCTCCTATTCGTGCTGTCGAAGACGGCTTTAAAATCGACGAAAAGGTGTTGTGTGTCCGTCCTCTTTTCACGGGTCTTTTCCAAGATTTGTCGCTTGGTGAATATCTGGTCAAGGGATGACTTACCAGGTCTAAAGCCACACTGATGAGGTCCAATCAGTTTGTTAAGAAGGCTTATTCTACTGTAGTTGGCGTAGACTGTAGAATCGCCTTTTTTGTGGATTGGGCAGAGCACACTTAGGTTCCAATCGTCGGGCATGCTTTCATCCGACAATGTTTTTTGCAAAGAAGCTGATGCATGCACCTGATCAGTTCTTCACCGCCGTATTTGAATAGTTTGACTGGTAATCCACCGGTCCCCGCCGTTTTGTTGTTTTTTAAGCAGACGATTGCTATTCGAACTTCTTCATGGTCAGGTAATGGAACGTCTTTTCCATCGTCATCGATTGGAGTTTCGGGTTCACCATCTCCGGATACTCCGGAGGGAAGTGTTCCCTCCATTAATCCAGTATACTCTGGACTCTGTGCATCTGCCACTAGCTCACCTTCCTTGGCCCTACAAGAGTTTGCTCCGGTTTTGATACCTTTCGTAAGTCGTCGTATCTTCTCATAGAATTTTCGAGCATTACCATTATCGGCCAGCTTCTCGAGCTCTTTATACTCACGCATCTCGGCCTCTTCCTTTGTTTGTTTGCAGATGCGTTTTGCTTCCCTCTTCAGCTCTCGGTATCTATTCCATCAGCTGTTTTTGCGACCTTTACGAAATCCTATAGTTTCTTTTGCAGCTGTACGTAGGGAGCTTGAAATGCCGTTCCATAGTTCCCGTATACCGAGTTGCTGATGAGTGCTCTCAGAGAGCAGGCGTTGTTATATTTTTCATTGGAGCTGGTTTTTAGGTGACGGGTCCCAAATCCAGCGCACAACCTCGAGGCGAGGCGAGTAAGTTTAGTTAAGTTAATAAATACACCATTTTATGTACATGAAAGGTATAAAAATGCATGAATGTATTATTTACACTTATGTGTATGAAATAGAACTGAGAGACAATTTTTAATAAATGTTAATGTTTTTTTGCCAGCTCTAGTCTTGTTTATATACATACATACATACACATTTCTGTATGTAGTAATATGGCTGGCAATCGCCGCCTTTCCACTATCTAATTTACTAAACTCGCACTGAAAGCGCCACTCAGTGTTATTTCACTATCGCTAACGTTCACTCGCGTTGTGCTAGTCGTTTTGCCCACGTCTGACGTGAGCTTTAGCCGCATATACTTTATTATATACCTTTATACACGTTCTACCGTATACAACGCAACGCAACGTACATATATAATATTTGTATATGCATATGCACTGCTCGTGTAATATAACCAATTTGAAGAAATTATTCGGTTTTGGTGTGAAAGCAATTGATATTAATTAAGTCTTGACTTGATTGTACTTTTTCTTCTGCGCAGTATTATAAATTTAGAAAAAAAAAATAAAGTAAAATAATATTTACATACATAAAATCAGCAAATTACATACATATGAACATGTATATCAAGTGTTTTAAATAATAAAATAAACAAATTAAATACATATATTTATAAGAAAGTGTTTGCTGCTCAAAAAACTGCACTTTTATCAAATTGAGTGACCGAACTATTTTTAGTTACAATTGTGACGCTTTGGGCTGTGTAAACATATTTATTTACATCGCAATACAAATACGAGCACCTTTGGAGTTGGTTTTGGCAAATAGTGAAAGGTAATGGTGAGAAGAAAACATATTTTTTAAATTAAATTTGAAATAATCGGAAAACCTCACATTTTATATAGCAAAATAAAAGTGCGGTGGCGTGATGTTTTTTATTTAATTATTTATAAATCTTGCATATAAAACTTGAAGGTAAATTCCTTTGAATTAAATAAAGAAAAAGCAAAATAAAGCTTAAACGGTTTGAATATTTTTTAATTGAATAAAAAAAAAATATTGCCACATTTTATAGCAAAAAAAAGGTAAATATATATACCATACATACGTGTATGTAGATATTGGAAAAATTTTATATGCCGAAATAATAGGTAAATGCGAGAAAAATTTTCATTTAATTAAAACAAATTATTTGAATATTTTTTAATAGTAAAACGAAAGCTTATTGCGAAACGAAACTACTCCTCTCAATAAAAAATATAAATAACATTTATAGCACAATAAATTTAAATTTTATTTTACTCAACCCATTTCTGAGAAAAATATGAGCTCAGCTGATAAAGCAGTGCATAATGTTTGTTGTGAGGAATTTCGCGTTTCACTTAAGTTTATTTATTGAATGTTATATAGGAATTTTCATCTCCAATGTGAATATGTCAATTTCGATTTTGAAAATTAACTTTAAAACTTAACTATAAAATTTATTTGGGAAAAAACAAAAGACTTAAGATACAAACCAGGCTTTACATATACATACATACATATGTAAACATACATTCATTATCCTTATTTTGATAAAATAAAATTCCAAATTATCTCTCATTGTAGAATTGTGTTAATTTTACTTACAATAATAATTGTCGATCGCATTTGCCGAGTGGTTAGCATTGCGTAGTGCCATTCGGAAGGCCAGGGGTTCGAGTCCTGGTTCGACCAACATCCAAAATTAAAGAAACTTAATTTTTCTAAATGCGGTTGCCCCTTGAGTGTATTTCCTTCATGTAATAAAAGCTTTCATAAAAATCCTGCTGTTCGGAGGTGGCTTGGAATAAACTGTAAGTCCCTCCCTCCATTTGTTGGAAAATCAACATGATGCATACCACAAATTAGAGGAGGAACTGGCCGAAAGTTCAGCGGTTACAAAGCGTTAATTATATATTATGTATGTTCCTATATATATATGTATATTTGAAATTAATTTCTCAAAGGTGCGTTCGCTTAGAATTTTGATAATTTCGAACGTTTTTGACAAACGTTATAGTTGCTAGCTATATAAATTTTAGTTCAAAAATAATATTAATTCTTATTTAAATATTTTTGAAATTTTTTCAACAAAAAGCTATTTAGGGCATATTTAATTCAAATTATTATTGATTTTAAAGGAGTACAATGCGAGCCTCTAGAGGTTTATAGTGAAAATTATACGATGTTTTTTAGATAAAACTATGCAGATTTATTTTTAAGACTTTGTCAACCCACAAAAATGAGCCAACTTCGTCATTAAATGATTTTGACAAAAAATGATTTTTAGACAATTGAGAGTTCATATACGCATCTGAGGTCTGTTAAAAAAAATATGGTAAATTTTCACATTTCACAACAGGTCGAGAAGTTGTGAATGACAAAGCATAAACAACCCATGAGAATTTTGAAAAAGTAAAAAATAGTTTTATAGAGGATCCTCGTATGACTTTCGAAGAAGCTGCTGATAACGTCGCAATGCAGCCATTTTCGGAATGTTTGGTCATTAGGTGGTAGCAGGAGGAAATGAGGTCAATCATTATCATTTTTTTATACTTTTCATGTACAAGAAATAGTATATTATTAACTGTGGTTCGAAGTATGTACATATATGTCAGAAGGACAAGTGTTAGACCCATCAAAATTTATACCGATAAGATCAGCCTGACGAGCTGTGCAAATCTAGGGTATATGGTTATATATTCAAACCAAGGCATAATTGTGCCAAACGTAAGAGCACAGGTGAGACAAGACTGGAAAAAAACTCGCTAAATCGCCATTTAAACGAAAACCCAAAGTTTTTTTTCATTGTCTTCGATTATCAAGGGGTAATGCATCAGCACAGATTATCCCAAACTCATACTCTTAATAAATAGCTGCACCTTGAAGTTAGGTGCAGTTTGCCGAAAGCAATATTAATTAATGTGAAACAGTTCAAGGCTTTTGTATCATAATAATGCACTTACACACTGGCGCATGTTTACGGGACAACTTTGAACAGGACAGAATAAAAGTTGATGAATAGAAAATATTTTTTGAGAAAAACTGAAAAATCACTTTATTTTTTTGAACAACCCTAGTATGCGCCTGAACCTACATATGTATGGTATATGTATGTATGTGCCGAATAACAAAGTCATTTAAATCTGTATGTAAATAATTACGCAATGTTTGATTACTTTTA
The DNA here is from genome assembly GCA_037013455.1 of Ceratitis rosa. Classification (NCBI taxonomy): domain Eukaryota; kingdom Metazoa; phylum Arthropoda; class Insecta; order Diptera; family Tephritidae; genus Ceratitis; species Ceratitis rosa. The sequence goes on along the minus strand of JAWMAG010000031.1, from coordinate 6,222,738 downwards.
AGTAACTTTTAATGAGCTCATCTGACGAAAAATCGCTCAGCTCTGGCATTGAACTTTAATACACATATGTAGATGCGTGTATATGTGGCATGCATGTATTTAATTATAAAAATAGTTATTAGTGTAAATATGAGTAAACGAAAGCGTTCATACGGCGTGGTAATTAATACAAATATTTGCAGTCATATTTAAATTTTCAGGGACACTCATATAGAACAGACTTTACTTAGCTAAATAATGCGAACACATGTTAAAGCGTATTTTAACATAAATTATGTCACATATTATGGTATGTACATATATAATGATCATTTCTACTTCTAACTGAAATACCTTGTATAAACTTTCTTCTTTAGATTTAATATATAAAAATAGTTTTGAGTCCTTTATATAGGTATGTATATGTAGGTACATATGCATATTAAAGTTTCTATTAAAAAATTACATTAAATGTATGTATGTATGTATGTATATAAATAGCTTTTTTTTAATGAATTATGCCATAAATGCGTCTAAATAGATACATTAACGAATAAAAATATTAAAAATTATTTTATTTTTCTTGTTTATTTGCAGGTCATTTCAATTGAAACGCGCAAATAGAAAATTTATTGCGACAAAAGCACAACTACTGTTTAATTACCGCTGGAGCATTAGGAAATCGCTGTGACTGTTGTACTTTTTTTTTATAATTGAATCTCTTCAGTCGAAAAACAAGACAAAAATTGGCGTTTTATTTCATCACAATCAATTCGCGTATACACTGTTCAATTAGCTACAACACATCTATCTACATACCTACATACCTATATACGAACGTCAGCATCTATTCAGCGAGACTGAGCTCCAAAGTTCAACACTGAAGTCGTTAGCCGGTACGCCAATTTCTTCGTACACATCTTTATTATCATCTTTCCCATCTCTTAACGCCACACTCATCATAGCTGAAACGCTGTTTGTTTAAACTATTTTATTTTGAACGTTTGCTGCTATGGCCACTTCATCAGTGCTCCCCAATAATTCGACAATTTCGAATTTAGCATCAGCGGTCGCTGTCAATTCCTCATCGTCGTCGTCGTCGTCGTCGTTATTATCGACTACTGCTACTACTACTACCTCACCTACTTTAATTTCAACACGTAAACGCACTTACGAGACTGCAACCTCAATGCCCGCTGTCGCAACAAAAACACGAGGAGCAACTGCTGCTATAGCTAAGGCAACACTTGCCAACAAAATGAATGCGAATGGTAATGGTAATGATGTTTCTCTCAGAGATGGACTTGTGGATGGTGTTAGTACTGCCAGTAATGCAACAACGATAAACAAAGATTATACACGCACAGTTTCGCAAAGTGAACCAGACGAGGAGGCGGCCTCTGGTTCATCGTCATCCTTATACTATGATAGTCCAACCAAAAGGGAATATGTACCGGCAGTGACTGCGGTATTGCCAACATTAAACAGTGGCTCATCAGATATAGCGGTGAGTAAAAGAGTGAAAAACTGAACGGGTTTTGTAGTTTTAAGCTAATCTTAAGAATTGTGATTGAATATATCGGAGAAGAATGTAGGTTTGATAAAGGCAGAGAAGAAGGCAGAGAAACATCGAAGACTAACAACGTACGCAATAAGTCTCAAAAATCCAAGAATTTATGCTTCACAATCGTCGTGTGACAACTAGAAAGCTTGGTGATATGGTTAGCATTTGATGTTTTGTACCTGGGAAAGGTGCAAACTGGGTTTCAAAACGATAATGCACCGTCGTCCCACACTGCTTTGATTCCTCGTTATTTTTTCGCCTAAAATTCGATTCATTTGTCCAACAACCACCGTATTCGCCTGATCTGGCACGGTGAGAATTCTGGATATTGAACAAGCTCGAAGCACCTCAGTGTTGTAGTACTGACAACTGCCCTTAACGTCATAAAAACACAGAAAGAAAACACATAGCCACAACCAAAACCAGTTATGCGTGCAAACAGTTCTGGTAGCACTGGATCTGTCGAAAGCCTTTGACACCGTCAATCATTCAGTGCTATTATTGGACTTGAGGACTCCTCATTACCACCGTGTTTGAAGAAGTGGTCGACAGTCACTGGTAGAGTTTCGAGGGCAAACTTCTAATCTCCGTAAAATTAAACAAGGGGTTCCGCATAATAGTGCTCTCTCTCGGTTCAGTTTAAATTTTACATTTCGAAATTTCCCCCTACTGCAGAGTAAATGTATATATCAAAAGTTAAAATAAAAGTCTTAAGATAAAATATATGTACGTATTTACGTCTATTTGTAAACATTCACTCAAACATACATACATGTATGAAATTGCACTTCGGCCATAATTGTAAATTAATTTAGTTGATGGTACATTTAATTTATCCGCCAGGTAATTGCTAGATTACGTAAAAAATTAAATGTAAAATGATGCAATTTTTTTGTTGTGTCCCTACAATCATTTCCAAATATTACAATTAATTTTCTCTATATACGTATGTACATACATATGTATTTGTGTACGGTTATAGATAGACTGTTATCTTAGATAGTAAAATTAATTTTGGGAAATGCATTTATTTTTATCAAAGCAGCTGAACAATATATTAATTAATCTGATTATTTGCCGCTTTTATGGGCAGAAACAACGAAATTAGGCTGATAAAGAGTTCGATAAAAATACACATAATAAATATTACCACTCAGTGGGAGTTAGGGGGTTAGATGGGTTTTACAACGATCGATTGAAATTTCAATATCTCTAGAATATATTCTTAAATTTCCGAGTCCAAATAAAAGTTTCGGAGATACAGCTTTGGGAAAATGCACGCCCAAAATCAGCCTTTAAACGCGTTTTTCTCGAAACTACGTTTTCAAAGTACAAAAATTTGTATCTTTTTGTAAAAAAAAAAATGCTGCCCAAAAAGCAATTTTCATGTTTTTATTTTCCTTCGTCCATGTTCTAATTTACGGTGTTAAATAAACCACGATTTTTTAATTCGGATGTTCCTGTCCTGAGTTTTACCTTTCAACACAGATGCACCTTTTTCCGAGGGTCATCGGAAATGACGTCACATTGGCGGACCTATGAATATTTTCCTTAGAATTTTACGAATAGGTCGGTCCCTGGTCCATGTGCAGAATGTTTCTTTCGTATTCTTCTTGGACGATGCTCAATCCGAATTGGTGCGTTTCATCGAAATCGCTTCAGATGTTCTTTAGTTATAAGGGTAGGAACTAGTATCTCTCTCTTTTATATATGTATGTAGATATAAATAGTCGCGATCGCGAGTCGATTGATTACCTATTAGTTCTGTCTTTAATGTTGTCAACAAAGATAATTATGAAGAATAATGTTTGTTTACTCCATAATTAAATGTGAAACCCTTTAACTGTCACACGTTTCTGTAGTTTTCTTAATTTACAAAAAAAAAAAGCAAAAATGCTGGAAATCAGTTAAGTTTTTTTGATGGTTAAAGGCACCATAAAAACGTGCATTTAAATGCATATTTATATACACATATTTCATTCATTACATAACTGATATTACTCACTGGTCAAGGGTTATTAGCTTAGCTGTACGAGTATATAATTTAAGATTTATATTGATGATTACTGAGATTTATTTCTTTTATTCGTTTCGTTGGCAATTTCAATGCCTTAATTAAATCCTGTAATTTTCTTTCTGAAATTTTATATGTCGTAAATTATTTCCCATGGTTTTCCATTTAGCCTTGTTCACTACGTTTCAAATTAAATTTTTACGATTCTTTCGGATAGATTGGTCCCGAAAAAAAAAAATTCTCCGAAAATTTATATAGGCAAAAAACCTTAGTTCTATGTTCCACATACATATTAAGCAAAACCGGACCATCGAATCGATCTCAGGCTCACTTGCAAGAAGAAAAAGTGTCCGCGATATTAATTTAGGTAAAAGCAACGTCTGTACCAATTTTTATGAAAATTGAAGTATTTAAAAATAAATTCGATTTTTTCGAATAGCTCGATTCCAGGCCCGCATACCGAAAAATCTTTCCTTATCGGATGCTCACGTCATATCCAAAATACACTGGTCAAGTATCATATCTTTACGATCAGTTTATACTAAACATCTTCCGAGCGGCGGATGGATTTTAATGAGGAGCCTCTGTTTCATGTCAGAAAAAGCAATTAAAAAAATTTTCTATAATTTTGGATGCTGGTCGCAACAGGACTCGAACTATCCCAATGTTTGTAAGCAATGCACTCGAGCTACATATGCATGTGTGTAAAGAACATTTAATGCCAAAAATAAAGTTAAATGGTTTTTCTGAAAAAAATATAATAATAATAACAAAAAAATAAACCCTATTTTATAATTTTAAATAAATTAAATATTGCCTTTTTCGTAATTTGAGTTTTGGTCTAAAAAGCATGTCTCGATAGCATACGTGTATGTAATGGACGACTTCAATTTAAGACTTAAATTAATAGTCGATAATATTTTAATGGACTGAAAATTGAATGCGTTAAAAACAATTTAATTTTTCTATGTAGGTATGTATGTCTACATATGCATATGCATGTATTCTCATACCCATAACGAACAAGTATCGAATGATCATCTATTTTTGTTCAATTAAATTCATCATAGGCAAACTCAGCCTTTGCTTTATTGCTTGATTGCAAACGATTCTCGTCTGGTATAGGGTCGTTCAATTTAATTTTTTTTTAAATAAATCACTGAGTTTTCTGCAATAAATTGTGCCAAAAAGCTTGGAGTTATCAACTGAAGTATCGATTTTTAATTTTTACTTGCTTGTTTCCAAAGCGCCAAAGTAATGGATTCTTCTGACAGTTCTTTGAGAGATATGGGAACCACGTTTGTTTAAGACAAATTACAACAAAAAACTACGAAATTGTTTAAAATATATTGTCATTGATATACATATGTATGTACAAACACGAGTACAAATGTACATTTTTATTTAATTGCACGGATGTCCCAACTGTAGTACAAAATTGTATAAAATCAAGTCTGCAATGTTCGCCAGTAGTCATTCGAGGATTAGAACGCAGCGCGGATACAGTGATGTGTATATTGAAAAATATATGAAAGTAAATACAATTTCTGAAATATGCCCAATTGAGCCGGTTGCGCACGTCGTCGACTTAATTGAATGGAATTGGTGTATCCAAGCAATCTGCGCTAGTCGCTCTGTCGGTCGTCGGTCTTCAATTGATTGCTTGAGTAATTTTTTGTCGTTCCGTTGTGTAAGCGATTGTGCCGTTAAAGTAGTGCAAACAAACTCAAGTGATGAAAGCGGTTTTGTAATAAGTAAAATACGTTCAAATACGGGCAAAGCTACCTTCCCTGCTGGGAATTCATTTCCTAGGACCCCCAAAAGTATCAATAGATTCACAAATGTATTTTACATGACATAGCATTTTTGGATATAATAAAATTATAAAACAAACAAATTGAAGCAAACATAGATATATTTTTAAAGCAAAGTGGTTTTTAAAAATGAAAAAAAAAATTACCTAGAAGTCATAAGTGATAAGCGAAAACTTTTAATATTTTATTTTTCATTTATTATAATTTTTCCTAGTGGCTATTAGTCAGTTAAATAAAGAACTGTAAAAAATTGGACACACATAGAAATATGAAAATAACACGCCACTTTCAAGTTGATTACTTTGTGTATCGCACCCGTTTTGTGGCACTTTTTTGTGACATAAAGCCAAATATAAAATATATTTACTTCGAAAAATGGTGCAAAAATGCCATCAGTTAGTTTCGCCTTAAATTATTTGACACTACAACGCGTCTGCTAAGAATTATTTGTTATTGCAACTTATAACAGATTCAACTTGTTGATTTTTCAATTATGTATTTTCGGATATATTTTTTAAGCAGAAATTATACACGTGTACAGGGTTATCTATTTTGCAGTTTCGAAAATAAATTGCATTTGAAATATTTATTGTTCAAAAGACCACCTCGCTAACTTTTGCCTGCGATTCGTTTGAGGTAGTTTTCAACCACTTTTTGGCACATATCTCAGCCATAACCTGACGAATGTTGGCTTTCAAGTACTCAAGAGTTAAAAATTTATCCGCATAAACGTTTTTCGCGTAGCTCCACAAAAAAAAAGTTCAACAGTGTCAAATCGCACCAGACAATCTGTTATTTTTTTTTTGTTTTGGTGTAATGAAATCTTTTCAATTATTTTAGGATTATTGGAGCCCCAAATGCGGCTGGCATCAGTTGTTGTGTGAGCTGGACTTCATATAAATTATGAAATGGATTTTTGTTTGTTAGTGAACCTTATACCTTTCCCGAGGAAAAGTCGGAAAATTCCAGAAAGTGACTACCATTCAAATTTTTTGCTTCAATTATTTTTGTTTAATTTTCTAAATTTGTTTTTTCTTTCTGATTTTCGTTTTTTGGTGAATATACCTAACCTCATTTCCTCTCATGTAAAAATCTTATGTCCCTTTGGAAAAACTCAGGAACTCAGGTCTATTCAAAAAGTCGGACTATTACTTTCTCCAGGAGGTGGTTAAACCAAAAATGTTGTATTGCCACAAGTATTGAGTAAATAAAGTTGTGATAAAAAGATATTCCATGATTAAGTTTTCATACATTCAATGAGTATGTGCGACAGCGAGACGTTGCAGGGTACAACTAGTTTTCTACAGTTTTGGATGTTGTTTGAACCCAGAGCTTCCGAATGACAGTACGCAATGTTAACCACTAGGCTATTGCGGCAGTTTTTGAATAGAAAATCAAATGAAATTCAAGTAAACAAAATATAAACTTATAATATTAATAATGACATCAACACGTTCAATGAATCAATTTTTTGATTCTCCTGCCATAGCAACTTGACCTTGTTAAATTCGCCTTATCCCACAAGAAATATTTCCTTTTACTTTCTTTTTTTTTTTGAAGAGCTATGAATAAAAAAACCCAATTATTTCATTTGAAAGAGTGAATCAAAAACGCACCTTACTTTATTTAATAAATTTTATTTTCATTTTTAAAAAGATTTTACCGTACTTCAAAAGTATAAATAAAACCTTCTTCATTCGCAAGCTAATTTAATAAAATTCTATATTTTTATTTATAAATTAAAAAAGATATATATAAATATAATACGTGTACTGCTTAAAACCAATAACAATAATTGTGCGCAACAAAATCTGATAAAATAAAATTCAATTTCAAAAAGCCATAAAGAATAAAACAAAAACGTGCCCAAGATGACAACCGAATTGGTGACGGCCGTGCCAGTGGGCATAAAAATGCTGCCGATGAAAATGGATTTTAAAGAATATGTAAATGCAATAAATTGAATAATTGACAAATAATAATACATATACACCTTTTTATTTAAATATAAATATAATTTATTTAAATCCCTTAATTATTCTTATATTTTTTATACTTTTTCTTATAGACAATTTGTAAGCCAGCACCCCTGGCCACCGACGAAGAGGCTGTCATTGAACGTGAGAAATGTGATTACAACTACAAAATCACCTATCAAATGGCTCGTTCAGGTCAAACGAAACGACGCGTACGTGTCTACGCCGATGGTATTTATGATCTTTTCCATCAAGGCCATGCCAGGCAGCTAATGCAGGCGAAAAACATTTTCCCAAATGTTTACTTAATTGTTGGTGTGTGTAATGATGAGCTAACACATCGCATGAAGGGACGTACCGTTATGAACGATCAGGAACGTTACGAGGCGTTACGTCACTGCCGCTATGTGGATGAGGTAAGCGACGTTGTAATCAATTTTATTTTATTATAGAAACGTGTACATGTCTAGATATACATATTTATGTATGTGTGTGTGTGTATGTTTATTTTTTATTAAAAAAACAATTACCTCCTTAGATTGTACCCGACGCACCTTGGACTATATCAGACGAATTTATTGCATCGAACAAAATTGATTTTGTTGCACACGATGACATTCCATATACCGGCGCAGGCTTGGAGGATATTTATGCACCATTGAAGGCTAAAGGCATGTTTGTGGCCACTGAACGTACAGAAGGTGAGTTTATTTGAGATTGTAAGCTAATACTATTTGCTAAAGTTGTTTGACAAGGACTAAAGCTTCTGGCTAGATTTTCCTCCGTTTTTCAGTCGCTGCAAGTGGGGGTGGGTGTAGGTCAAGTGCTTGGCAATAAGCTGGAGGATAGCAGGCCTTGGTGTGAACTGTACTTAAAAAGTTTTGCATTCGTTACTCGGCAGAAAATGTCAATACCTTGGAGAAATTTAGACGGCCTAACCTATGTAGGTCTCTTCAGGTAAACATGTTCAGCCGAGTAATTTTCGGTTGGATGAGTAGGTTTTAAGGGGTATGCGAGATCTTATTTGTCGTGGCTAAATCTGGATATGAAGGAATTAAGTCAACTACAATATCCAGATCTTAATTGTGCCAGTATTATTCGGGTCTCTCGAGGCAACTCTTATCTCTTCGTCTAGAAAACCTGGAGCTTGGTTTCCAAAACGCCTTTCACTGGAAGAGAGTTGATGAAGGGTGCTTATGGACTCACGATGAATGGCGTTTAAAGCCTGTCATTCCGATGAATGGCGTTTAAAGCCTGTCCAGCGATTCTTGTCTATAGTTCTGAATGAATTCAGTATAGTCTAGTACTCCCTTCCTGATATACCTTTTGTGCAGGTTCAGCCTCAGTTAAATGTCTGTTGGGGTACACCAACGGTAGCACCGGCCGGTATTCCGACATGTTTGACTTTCACAGGTGTTCGGACCTGTACTCCTTCATGTAACTGGTAAAAATACCAACCAAGGATTTCGCAGGTTGTAGCTGTAGGTGTCGTGCCGTGAAGAAGTAAACTGCTAACTGCTTTCTCACTTCTACACTTCACGACACCTACGGCTGTAACCTGAGAACCAGGAGGTTCGGAAGGTTCGAATCCTTCTAAAATTATAGAAAATACATATATACCTCGGCATATCAGAGTCGCCATGGATAACCCTTGTCGTGTGGCTGAAATTAGCGGGTGATTAAAGTTGCTTAGTGAATCCAAGTGTATTGACGTTACCAAATTGGAAACCACTTTTCCTAACCTAATATAAATTTTGTAGGTGTAATTATTTTAGTTAGATCTGATTTGAAGAAAAAAACATGAAAATAAAATAGTCAAGTTTAATAAAGACGTATTTTATATCTTATTCCCCAACAGGCGTTTCTACTTCGGATATTGTCGCCAGAATTGTCAAGGACTACGACTTATATGTTCGCCGCAATTTGGCACGCGGTTACTCGGCTAAAGATTTAAATGTTTCATTCCTTTCGGAGAAAAAGTTTAGATTCCAAAATAAAATGGATGAACTGAAGAGTCGTGGACGTCGTGAATTGAACAAAGTCAAAGATGATATTATCACAAAATGGGAGGAAGCATCACGTGACTTTATCGATGCATTTCTACTGTTTTTCGGACGTGAACGTCTTAATCATTTCTGGATTGAATCCAAAGGTAAACTGATACAGGCTCTTAGTCCACCCGGCAGTCCAAGTGGTTCCGTTAATGGTGACGATGTTGATGATGAAGATGATTTCGACTGTGATGATGATGATGATGATGCTGATTTCGCAAACGTACGCATTCCAGCAAATGCTGCCCGGAGTCGAGCCGCAGATAGTCCAACATTACGTGGCAACACCGGTCGTGGAACATCGGCCACAAAAGTCAAAGTGGTGCCAAACCAATTGCACGACAATGTCGATGGTGGTGATGATGATGATGACGATGAAGGCGAATATGAACATAGAAGTAATTAGAAAATAATTTAATGCCCAAATATTTCGTAGGTAATATTAATATTGTGTAACGCTAAATATGCGAAATGAAAAGCAAATGAGAATTACATTGAAAAGAAATAACAAATACATATGTATAACTATTTGAAGATATTTGAAGACACATATACATATATGTAAATGTCCTTGGAAAGAATATGAAATATAATATATATGCATATATTTCGTCAAACATGAAGTTGGGGTTGTTAATTGAGATTAAAGAAAAGAATGCCAATGATGTGCGCATAAAATAAAAAGGACAACGACGAGGCACAGTAAATGTATATACCTCTGACATATTCTTTTTGTCTGTTAATGGTTTACTAAATACAGTTACGGTTGAATTTAATTAATCAGAGAGAGAGAGAGAGAACGAAAGTTAATGCGTGCGATTTAATCTTAACTAGCGTTATGGAGGACACTTATTATATTTATAGTTATTTAAATCTACGATTTATTAATCTATCCGCCGAGTAGAGTCTGATTAAAACAACTGTCAAAAACGAATTCTTATATTTACTTAATAGTGTTCTACTTATACTGCACATCCTCTTTACCTAGCTACACTTGTTGAACATTTGTCGAAAAAAAGAGCAGAAAAAATAGAAATTTCAGAAAATGAAACAACAGTAGTGGCATCGATCGGAAATGCCGCAACATACACTGTTATTTTCTTCTCTTTACATATATACAATTCAATTTCTAAGTAGTTTAGACTTCGAACATATACCCATTACGAAATATTTTACCTATTTGATGTAGTTTTATTAACTATAAACCAATTGTTTATTTATGTATGCATCCATATGGAGCAGCCAGTGGATTTACATACTCATTAAAAATGAGTGAGTTGCGTGAAATGCAATTCGAATGCAAATTGAAGCCTGGAAACACGTGTGTATATCACTTAAGAAAGTATTAGCGATTTTGTGTTCTTCTTCTTTTGTTATAGATCATAACAGTCGTTGTAAAAAATACACGAGACCGAGGGTTTTTGTTATTCTGCGGTCAAAGGGCGGTGAAAATAACAACAAATAGTGGTAGTGTTCTATTATAATTATTTCGTCGACTTCTCAATACTTTCAAAACGGTAATTTAAAAATTCCAATGGCTTGTTGCAGCTCATGCATACGTATAAATGGGTCTAAATATTGTAGAAAGGATTATAATTTTGGGGTAATGTTGAGGCAGTACGAACGAAACTAAGTTAAGAACTATTTCTGCTATAAAATAATAAAAATGAAAAAATTAACTTAAAAAAATTCACGATTTTCCAATCGATACTTAAAACTAAATATTGGATTATAATCAACAAAAACAAAATATATTAAATTCGTATAACAACAAAAATTTAAATTGATGTGAATTAAATACCATTGGGCTGTTAATTCATTCAGGGCTGTCATGGAATCCAAGTCGGTTTTGCTTTTTATCGGAATTGCAAACCGATATTGATTTCATTTGGTGTCATGAAACCGTGTCGGTTTTGCTCTTTTCGAAATGAAACAAAACCGATGTTCGAATCAGCTGTTTTGCGTATTGACAATTTAAATGCAAATTTGTTTGACAAAATTTTATAAAATTTATTGATTTAATTGCTTTTTAATAAAGAAAGTGAAATATGGCATCTGCAGTTGTGGCTTTCATGTTGCTGGAAGAAAGCAGTAATGAAAAAAAAAAATGAATGAAATGAAAAAAGAAAAATTTTGCGTGATTGCAGCAACCCACTTGAGCTGCCCAATACAGCGTTAGTATATTTATTTTAATTTTAAGGCTTTTTAATACTTAAAGCGCATTTGCAGTTTCATAGAATATTATCGACTAAATAAAGAGGCTTTCCGAATGGTACTTGATACCGGTCGAAGGTTCCACCAGTACTGCAGTTAGCAGCTTCATTGCGAATTTTGGTTGAAGGATCTTATCAAAGATCAGTTGGAAATGATTCTCGCATAAGTGTAGGTAGAAGCACGGTGTCAACGATTTTGAGTGATGTGCTTACAGTTATAGATAAGTTAATTTGTCCGCATTGGGTGAAACTTGAAATGGACTTCAACGAAAAATGCAGATCGAGGGACTATTTTTATTCAAAGTTTTTTTGTTTTCCCCTATTACGAATAAGAATATAATATAATTAATATTTATTATTATTCAAAACCATTATTTACTCACATTTCTACTTAATTTGTAACTGAAAGTGGAAAAAAACGTTTACACAAATCAAATCCAATAGCGGTAAGTTGCTTGGATTGTTTCCAATAACAAAACCGATAATTTTGGTTTCTGTGACACCTAAAACCGACACTAATTCCGATTCGAACATAAAACCGATAACATCGGATTTCATGACACCAAAGCAATTTTTTTGTCGGTTTCAATTCCAATTCCGACAGCAATTGGATTCCATGACAGCCCTGATTTTAATTATTCATACTTACATACAAGTACAATACAATATGATTTTTCCCTTACATAATTATGCCTTATATAGTATATACAATATTTAATATATGTATATATGAAATGAATGACATTATATTTATTTACATACATACATACATACATACACATGGTATTTATGTGAAATGTGGTATTTTGTGATTTTTTTCTCATGACTGATTTCTTATAAAAATTTGTTATAAAAATGTTAACTAAAAACTAAAACAACAAAAGCAAACAGGTGTGTTTTAAACCAAAAGGAAAAATACATAAATGTTTCAAATAAGAATAATGTTATATGTATGTACATATGTACATTCAAACTGAGTAACACAATGAAACAATTTGACGATGAAAGGAAAAGCTAATATAATATATACGTATGAATAAATGAAAGGCGTGTAAAAGTACCAAAATAGGCAGTTCTATGCAAAAAATAAAAATAAAATAATAATAACTACATACATATGTATTAATAAATGAGATACCATACATATGCACCATATGTATGTGATGTAAAACATGGAAACAAATTTCAAAGATAACGTCAAAATGAGGTAAATAAATATAAATCAAGTGTCTTACACAAACGTGTTGGCAAAATGATCTTAAAATTTGCTTATTTATACACAAGTGTTTTCATGCAAATACATGTTTTTGTTGACGTAAGTAAGTAACAAAGATGTTTTTTTCTTAGAGCCAAACATACGTTGAAAATCGTCAATCTCGCATTACATACTGTGGAGAATCAATAAAGGACTAAAACAAAATTCTGATTCCTTAAGCGGTGCTAATTTCAAGCAAAGCGGAACACTTTTCCCTTAAGGGGTACAGTAGGATTTTGGAAAACACAATTTTTTTCTGCTCACGGGTACCTTTTGCTTTGGGTACCAGAATTGATATGCAAGTGGTTTTAAGGTAAAAAAAATATTTCAAATAGCTGAACTTTTTATTTTGCTGCAGCCCCTCAGTGCGTGCGCTGTGTACGGTGAAAACTTTAAGCGCGTTTTTCTCAAATTCACATTTTTCAAACGGGGAGGACAGATCGATTACATCGATTTATCTGAAACTTTGACAACTCTCAAGACAGCCGATTCTACGCACCGGAGTTGACCCGGATTTTATCCTGCCAACGGCTGTCACCCTTTCAGCGATCTAACCCCGTTTAGGTCACAAATACATTTTTTTGGAAGTACGTAGCCGTTTTTCGATTAAATGTAAACTTTTTTTTTAAATAATTTAGTGCGTATTTTTTAGTTAAAAATCAATCTTTTTAAAAAAATGTGTGTCGCTTTCACAAAAATTAGTTAAAAAATAAATCCGTACATACTTCCAAAGACCTTAGTTTGTAGATCATAAAACTTTTTGCTTTTCTGTTCTAGGTCTCACCCTTTAGAAGAAATCAGTGCTCCCGGGGACGCCGACAATAGTAATTAAACATTTTTTTTTAATACTTCAATGTACATTTGTTCAATGAAATGGTTAAATAGAAATTATATTTCTTTTCCCATATTCCCACAATTAATTTTTAAATTTGAGTCTATTTTTCAACCTCTAGAGTGGCTTTACCCCTTAAGTAGTGTAAGATTTTCAAATGAAATTACTCGAAAATTGTTGCCATTAATTTGACTTTACTGCATCTGTATTTCAAAATATCAATTTTATTCACATAAAGAGCGCAGTACAACAAACAAACAATTTTGTGGTATCTTAGTTGTAGCTGAGAATTTTGAATTCAATCTACAAATACCGTTATAGTTCACAATTCAAAATACAACTTATTTACATTACATAATTTCCGTTCAGTTAATTCATTTTATCATATCATAATAATTCTCAAGCACTTTTCTACAAAGTTGTAGCCATGATACAAAAAAGGAAGGTAGTTTCACTCAATATGAAACTGACAGAAAAAGGTTTTTTGACATTACATCCAATTTTCATTTTAACTTCAAGATATTGACCATTTAAAAATTTTTTCATATATTTTTTTACAAAAAAAAAATATTCTAAGCAGCTGAAAATAATTCTATTTCCATTAGGTTTCAGAAAATACAGTGCAGACTTTGAATTTTTTGTGAATACTTTTTCTTTTCTTTATTTCCTGTTTCCATTGAAAGGTTTTGCAATTTTTGTTAAATATTTCTTTAATTATAGAAAATTGAAAGTTCATTTTTCAATAAATGAAATTGATAGCACAAAAAATCTTTTTATGCCAAATAGTTAATATTTTTGAAAAAAAAAATGTTGAGTGTAACCACCTTGTTTTTGTATCATAGTTGTAGCTGTGAATTTTGATTTCAATTTACAAATAAGTTTTAGTTTACAATTCAAAATAAAAAACTTCACAGTACATAGTTCAGTTAATTAATTCAAACATAATTACGTTACGTTAGTTTCTTCATATAATCAAATAAAAAAGAAAAACTTAAAATAAATTATAATTATCGACATAAACATACATAATTTTGAAATTGGTGCGGTCATGATCATAAAACATTTTACAATAATTCAGTTTTTTTTTTTCAATAAACAAACATAGAAATAAGCAATTTTCATTTATTAGTTAATTTTACTTTTGCGCTATGCGATTTGTTTTTCTTTTTTTATTTTCCGGAATAATTTATGCCAGTGGAGAAGAGTGGTGTCATTTTTTTAGCCTTCTTATTCTTTTTACCGCCAGCTGGTGTAGCATGCACAGTATTTGCTGTTGTGCTAGTTTGTTTCTTTTGTGATATAGCCATAGCAAGAACATCACCTAAATCGGTACGCATTGGTGTTGTAAATCCAATATTATCCGTTAAGGAATCGTCAAGTGAATCGCATTCACTAGAACGATCAGATCTCATTGTGTGGTCTTGACTATTGACAACTATCGGTTTTGCAGTGGGTACACTTTTACCCCATGTCGACAATTCCTGGTACATGTTATTACTATTTCCACTGGGCGCAGATAATGTTGGCCAGTATTCTTTCACGTTGTTTGGCGATTCACCGATAACAGCTACAGTTGAGTATGATGTTTGTGTCTTTGCTTTTGGTATAAGAGTTGGATTGCTGGTTGACATTTTCATATTGGCACTGCTGCTTGGAAGGGGTTCTTCAAAACCCCACTAAAGAAATGAGGATATGTGAAGAAAACACTCATTACAATTGGTGTTATTTACAAAATTAAACAACAATTATGTATCTTACCGTGGGGAACTCTTGTGCGGATGTTAAGTTCAAATTTGCCGTGCTGGCAATAAGTTTGCCCATTTGACGATCATTAATTTCATTTATTTGCTTTTCACGACGACTTTCTTCACGTTCGCGTTGCTGACGTTGTTTCTTACGTATGGTTATGGGCTCTAAACAGATTATGTTATAAGTAATATAAAATAATTTTAGAAGATTTCATAGAGATTTACCTTTGAATAGTTTTAAAATATCGTCAGTAACATAAGGTGGTTTCAAATCTACCTCGATCACGACAAATTGACAAGTTAAAGGTAAATGACCTAGGCAAGTGAATTTGCGACGATGATCTTCATCCATGGAGTGATACTCCTTTTGCAACACTCTTGCACTTATTGCTAGTGGGGCATGTTCTAAATCGCCATAACAAGCTTGCAACATTTTTACATTTAATGGGTGTAAGAAAATATTTTGTCCGTCTATAGACTGATAAAAATAATAATATTTTGCATTAGCTTCTTCCGTTCCAATTGTTGATAAGGTCAAATTGCTTGTATTCAATAAATTATCGTCATGGCTTATGCTGCTCCTATCAGTGCATGTAGCGTCATTTTCTTCTGGTAAGCTTTCGGCATTTTCTACGTCTAAGGTGTTGTGTACCTCATTTTTTTCGATTTGTTTGTGTTGAAAATTAGTAAAATTACCATCTTGTTTGTCTTCTTTCATTTCTTCAATTTTCTTACGTCGTTCATTCTGCAAATCTAAAGCTTGTTTTATGAATATGTATTCTGGACTTGAGGGGTCTTGACCATCTATTAATTCATGTCGCTCCCGATCGATTATTTTTAAAATATCATTTTTTTTGGCAATTAAAAACTTTGAAAATAGTTTTGATTCATCATCGCTTGAAATTTGTGGATAATTGTCAGCCATATTTTGACGAGTATTTGGTGCAAATTTCTCTATCATCATGGATCCTTTTTTGCGGCACATCAAATGAAAAGTAATTTCGTCACCAATATGGAATTGGCGTTGCTGTTCAATGGTTGTGCTTTTTAAGTCAGCTGTATGTATTGCTTCATAACATATTGGGCATTTACGCCAAGTTTTATCGCTTAGCGCCAAGTAGTGTAAAATACATGGCCAGCAGTAGGCGTGACCGCAACGTGTTAATTTAGCAGCTATTGGTGGATATAAACAAATGGGGCATTGCGGTTCTTCTTCAGTTTGTATATTAATTTGTTCAATAAGATTCCAATCAATCAACGTATCCGGAGAAGCCGAAACGCTCAGATTGACTTCAGATTTTACAACAAATTGAAAGCTGAAATAAGGTATTAATTTAAAAAAATTAAGCAAAGAACATTTTATGTTGTACGTACTTTGCTTGCAAGAACTGTTCTTTATTATAACGGTGGCGTTTGATCCCTCCGTTATTGGTTCCTTGACGTTTTATGGCCCCTTTTGAACCTCCACCGCCATTCCGACCAAATACGTTAAAACTAAAAGCATTGTCAGCATCACGCGGAGCGTAATTAAAGTTAAGCAGATGATTCCAATTCTGCTTCTTGCTTCCTGGCATGTACACAGAATTCAGTTCATAATCAGAACAATGCTGATACTTTTTTTTGGCCAAAGCACCGGTTACAACCGGCTCAGGAGCAATGGCTAATCCGGCGCTGGAGGCAGAAACCTCCTCATCCCCGTATGTGAAACTGTCATCACTAATGATGGAGTCATTACCACCAACATTATGACCGCTGCTGCCGCCGCCACGCTGGCGAGGGCGTTTATCGACATTAGGACGAGCCTTGACTGAAATATACTGCTTGGAGTTTCGCTGAGAGTCGTTACGAGATGATGTTGGTTGTTCTCGACGTCTCGAATTACGAGGTAAGCACTTATTAATTTGTAAGTCTGAAAAAAATTAACCAAAATTTAAGAACAATTTAGCTTAATCCAAATTTTAAGTTTACCCGAAGATGATTTTCGTACAGATGAATCAGTTGGTTGACACGCTTTGGTGCGTGCAAAATTGGTTTGTTGTTGTTTTTTGTTCTCCATTGTTATTACAATATACGAAATCTGAAGCGCAGCTAACAGCCGTACGAATTACGGAAATAAACTTAAAATTAAAGGAATTTCTCGACAGCGAGCTTAGGTTGATGAAAATTTCTCCAGATGGAGTATTTTGCACTTGACTAATTTTTATGCGAGACATTTTTACTGAGCCATGATTTTAACTGCAAATACCCGAAAAATTACGTCGCTTGTAAAAGTGAATGCACGAAGTATTTTGCTTGCAAAAACGAGGTGAAGACTTGTAGGCAAGTAGACCTAGCGCATCAACGGATGACGTCGCCGCTTTTCTATTATTTCAGCAAACTTTTATTGCTTACCACAGCGAACAATATCACTTTTATCGCTCTAATATATTAGCCTTTTATCTGTTTGATGTGGAATTACAATTTTTAAAATTGATTTAGCTTTGGGAAGCCTTGAAAACTTTAGTTTTTCACAACTACAGAACTAGAAATGGAAACCACGAAGTCAAAACCAGAAAATTTTATTTAACGAGTGAAATAGCGAGTATCCCTGCAAGACGGGTAGCTGTTGCCTAACATGTTATCCGCCTGTTACTTTACATACGTGCATTTGTTATTTGAATTGTTACTTTTCTTCTAGCCGTGGGAAAAAAATAACAAATTTCCCCGCTTTGTTTCACGTACGTGTGATCCTCTTTTTCATTCACTCGCATTGTATTTATCGGTATGCGACATATATTCGCCTTTTTTAATTTTCGTATAATTTTGTTATCGTATTTATAATACATCTGTTATTCAAAACAAGCACGTATGTTACTCGATCTGGCAGCAACTGGCTATTGAAAACAAACGTACATGATATCGTATCTGCTACCCATGTGTTGTTGGAAACATAATCATTTGTTAGCATATCTATGGGCGGTTACTTATTCAAAACAAATGCATTTGTTAGCGGACCTGTCACCGGTGACTTATTCAAAACAAATGCATTTGTTAGCGGACCTGTCACCGGTGACTTATTTAAAACAAAAGTTTTAGTTATCGGACGGGTTACCCATATTGACTATTGACCTTTTACCTATATTTCCTTTAAAATAAAAAATATAATTTTTTAAGTTTATTTTTGTTTATTGAAAATATAAATAATAAAATATACATATTTACAAGTTTGATTTAAAAATTTAGTTTGTTTTTATCAAATAATTAAATTAAAATTGTTAATTTAACTTCTTTTTACAAATACATATGCTTAACAAAATTAATTGTACATTCATTTCTAATACTTAATAGACAATGGTACTAGAATTTTGACTAACTAAAAATAAGTTTTAGAGTACTTAAAATATTAAGACAGCCGCTTCAGAGGAAGACCTCCACTCCGTTAGAAATATCATGCTTAGTAAGACCTGGCTGAACAGGCGGCATTGTTCACTTGGTTTTAATCGTGACAGCAATCTACGCCAGTAAAGAAGAAGTATACCAATGGAATCTGAAATATACAAAAAATAATAATTATGATGTATTTTATTGAATTTTTATCTTTATTGCTAGCATATAATATAATATAATTAATCGCAATAAAAGCTTTACAAAGAACATAGCTATTTGCATACATTATTTGTGTATGCTTGGTACATACGTAACAAAATTGTAAAATTTTTACGAAAAAATAATTTTTTTTTTAATAATATATAACATGAAATAAAATATAATTAAATAAACTATCTTCCAAAACTCATTTAAACAAATTTAAGTTAAATATTCAAACAAAAAAAGAACCTTTGTTACACCATTGCTTTTCTACACCCGGACATATGTAGGACTGGCACATGCAATACAAAAGTGCAAAATTTTTACAAAAAATCAAATTTTTTTAAAATGAATTTCCTCAAACTAATAGACAATTAAATAAACTTTAATTTAAAATTAATTTTAATTAATTTAAGTTAATTTTTTTTAACAAAAACAGAACTTTTGTTACAACATTGCCAATTTGTACATACGAATATATGAATGACTGGCACATGCACAAGAAAAATGTAAAATTTTCACAATAAAATAAATTTTTTTTAAAATAAATTACATCAAACTAAAAGATATTTAAATAAACTTTATTTTAAATTTGATTTTAACTTATTTAAGTATAATGTTTAAACAAAAAATTTACTTTTGTTGCACAGCTAAATTTGTACACCCGCATATGTGTATGACTGGCACATGCAATACAAAAATGCCAAATTTTCGCAAAAAACCAATTTTTTTTAAATAAGTTTGATTAAACTTAAAGACAATTGAACAAACTTTCTTTTAAATTTAATTTTAACACTTTCGCACTAAGTTATATACATATACATTAATAAATGAAAAACTTACGTTTTGATTATTTATGAAGGACGTTTTCCGATGATAATCTTTGATATTCGTATTAATACACTTGAAGCTTGCGTTTTTTCCAAATCAAATGCTGTGTTGTCGTGGCTGATTCGATGAACAACGCTGAAATAAACAATATTGTTATTCTCATAAAACCAAAAATAAAATGTAAATATCATATGTACATACATTCTTCTTTATGCACGTACGTATATATACACATATGCATATGTTGTTATCTTACCTTATTTCTTGATCTAAAGTTGCTCCCACTCTGCTACAGCTAATAAAGAAATTATTAAGAAAATAAAAATTAATTATTATTTACAAATTTATTTATATTTTATAAAAAAACACATCTCACCTCTCAGCGTCTTCGGTTGAAAAAGTAAATGGCGGAAATTTTCAAAGGCCATATTTGAAAATGTGTATACATACATTTCTTTCTAATGTACTAGACAATCGTTATCGATATATGGTACTCGTCTTACTACAGAAACTGCCTATGGGAAGGAAAAAATAGTTTTGTGGATGTAGTGGTAAAGCAGCAAAATTTTACGATATTAGTTCCGAAATGGTTACCCCCGTCTTGCAGGGATATTACAGAGAACGTACGTTCTCTCCTGCCAGTTTCTGTTTATTTACCACCAGTTTCTAACTGGAAAATAAAAGCAAAGAACGTATAAGAATACGTGCTTTGTCATTTATCCACAATTCGGTAGTGAAACTAGGATATTAAAAGATTATGTAAGCCAAATATTCAAAAATGCAAACTCAACAATTTTATGTAAACAAATGTCATCTAAGTTTTATATCAATATAAGTTCCTCTCTTTGTATAACAAAACTTAATTATACAAAATATTCAAAACTGGGCAGCTCTATGGAATATTGGTTACATTTCGTTAACAGCAAAATACCAGCTGAGATTGACTTTTGTTATCTCTGTTCAGAGAACTTAGAATATAGAGAAGCACCAGGGTGTGCCGATTATCAAATTGGTCCGCTAGCTCGTTTTATGAAAGCGTATTTCAACACGAAAATCTATAAGCGTATTTCACCGCACGCTAACAGCGAATGAGCAGAAACAGGAGAATTTTTGTCTCTCAGAGGAGCCAAGCTCTACAGACATTCTGTTAAGATAACATACCAACAAAATGTTATGTTAGCTAGCAGGTGGATTTACATAGGATCTAAATCCTTGTATTAATATAGGTATGTAAATTTATATTAATGTTGCAATTTGGCGCAATTATCTAATGAGTATTATGAGAAGAGAGAGGAGAAGGCGGAATCGTCAACGGCCAATTAGTTCCGAAAAAAGTTTTTAGAAGCAAAGACGCGACTTTTGTGAATTATAAGTTTTTATAAAAACTATTTGATTATATTGTTAAAGTTATTTTAAAAATGCCAAATCCGCGCAAATGTCGTGTTCTAGGTTGCTTTAATGTAAGCACGAGTGATAAAATTCGTTTTTATTCTTTTCCTAAGAATACTGTGAAGGCGAAAAAGTGGAGGGAGAACCTAAGGATTTCACCGTTGGACGAACTACCATCCAGGAATGCGTTCGTGTGTCGGAAACATTTTGAGGATAGTGCTGTGGGTGGGAAAAGACTAAGGGAAGATGCAGTTCCCACCCTTTACCTTGGTGAGTGTTTTTAATCAAATACGTTTATATATTTAAGTGTCGTTTGTGCGTGTACATACAGAAGTATATACAAATTTAGTAAATGTGTTAATTGTGTTTTTTTTTATTGGAATGCATAGCGCATTACGTTTAAAGAATAAAATATTAAATAAATTTTTTTGAAATTTTGCTTTAATTTAGAGAAATCACGGTTATAAAATGATATGTTCGCATACATATGTACATATGTGTATAATGTGTATACATTAATATACTAGTGCATACATTACTATACTAGTGTATGTATATTTTAATTTGTTTTTCTTAAAAAGAGCATAAATAAGATATGAAAAAGTTTTAGATGATTACATTACAAATTAATATTGGCTTATGCACTTGTATGTATGTTTGTACACGCATAAGCTTATGACACAATATGATTCTGTGTACATATACGAATATTTGTGCATATATTCAGTGAAAATTATTTTTAGGGAAAATAACAATTATAAAAGCAAAATTTAAAAAATAAAAAATTTTATTTAAATACTTCAAAATTTCAATTTTGTATATCAGAACGTAAAATGTAAGGATTACACGACGTATGAGTGATGTGTTCTTTTGAGTATATTTCATTTTTGCTTCTGCCGATACTAATCTATGCGTATATATACATACGTGTATACACATGTATGCATGAGTATTATAATAATTTTGTTCGTACAAATGGATGCGTGGATATACATATATATGCATACGTTCATTGTAATGTACAATTTTATTTCATGTTCTTACATACATATATTTTTCAATAAAAAATATTAAATTTTTTTTTTATTTCAATTAAATTACAATAAAAGTAAAATTTTATATGTACATATATATGCCTATATACCTATATACTAGCACGTATATGTATTAGTACCAAATTTATACCGGCATGCACACAGAGCTGTTTGTGTATGTGTTTGTACAATTTTTGTATATAAATTTTTTTTTAATAGGTTATGATGAGCCACCCCCACACACCTGGAGAAGGATTCTGAGCAGTCGGAAGTGCTGTATAGAAGGATGTATTTCAGATACGAAATGCATTTTATACAGCATTCCGAGAGAAGAAGATGTCCGGCAACAGTGGGCTCTGGCTTGCGGCATAAATATTACCGCCAATGAGACAAAATACATTTGCCAACAACATTTTAGTCCAGAGTTTGTGACTAAATACAAACTCCTTCCGGGGGCATTCCCTTGTTTCAAATTAGAGCCAGCAGCTAGGGTACGCTCACCTAGTATTGTTCACAGTGCTGGCTCTGATTGGAATTGTCTTCCGGTAGCTAAACAATATAGGAATAAAAAAGTAGAGGGAAATATCAATGAGGACGAAGACATTGAAGAACTCAACGAATTTAATAGAATAGCGAAAATGCTAGATGTTAGGCCAGGGTTCTGTTCAGAAATTTCCGAAGTAGACTCAGACGATGTCAACAGCCGCGAGCGATTTGCTAAATCTACTAAGTATTACCAGGACAATATTAGGGAACTTAATAAAAAGATCGAGGAGCTAGAGCAGGAGAATAGGCAGCTAAGGGAAAAATATAACGATATAAAATATCGAGCTATAGTTGCGAATGAAACTTCGAGCAGTGATGCCATCACATTCGCTAGGATGATCGTCACGAAACGCACTTTCTACAGTGACAACGAGAAGGCATTGGCACAGAATGTAAATTATATGTCCACTAAATGTTATAGTTTCATGCGTGACGAACTAGGCTTCGCTCTACCGAGCAAATCTTCTCTCTTGCGTTGGCGCCCCATTAGGTATGTAGTCCCGGGTTTGGATGCCAATGTCATGTTGAATTTGTCAAAACTAGTCCAAAATATGTCCGAAAGAGAGCGTAATTGCATCCTTTTGTTTGATGAAATAATTATTAAGTCCGATCTTTGTTATAATAGGGTTACCGATTTAATTGATGGGTTTGTAGACTTTGGGCAAGGCCAACGTGAGTTTAAGGTAGGGAATAAATGTTGTTTTTTCATGGCCAAAGGTTTGTGTTCAAAATGGAAATATGTGTTTTCATACTATGTTTCCAAAGGCGGTGTTACCTCTAAAGCACTGCTAGGAATTTTGAACACAAACATTACTGCACTAAAGAGCATAGGACTGAACGTCCAAGGCATTGTTTGTGATCAGGGTTCCACAAATATGGGCATTTTCAGGCAATATTTTATATCAGAAGCAAATCCCTCTTTTACGCACGATGGTAGTAATATTTTTTGTATGTATGATTACTGCCATCTTATTAAGTCTGTTCGAAATACATTGATGAAGTATGACATTTTGACCCCCGATGGTATAGCTAAATTTGATATTGTTAGGGAGCTATTCAACATAGACCAAAGTAGCATTAATTTTAGAATCTGCCCTAAATTGACGCAAAGTCACATTAGTCCCAGTCTGTTTGAAAAAATGTCAGTTTCACGCGCTACCCAGGTATTTAGCAATTCGGTCGCGGCTGGAATAAAAATGGTTCACAGCCAGAATAAGTTTTCGCAAGAATTGGCCAAGTACGCTGAGCCTACTTGGAAATTTATTAAAAGAATGAATGACCTTTTCGACGAACTTGACTGTAGGTCCCTCTTTTCAAAAAATCCCCTCAAATGTCCGTTGAAAAGAAATCACCCCGACAAAATCCAACGACTTAGGGATCATATGGAGTTCATTAAAAGTTTGAGGTTGCCTAATTATGCGCGGGTTCATTGCATTGAAGGGTTCGTTACTACAATTGCTTCAATGCTAAGGTTATGCGAACAGCTGTTTTCGCAAGATAGGGAACTAGATTTTGTTTTTCTAGGTAAACTCAATCAGGATGCGTTGGAGAATTTCTTTTATAGGGTCCGTGCTAGCCAAGGTATTAATACCCATCCGTCCGCTCACGAAATTCAATATATTGTAGCCCGTCTGATATCCATGAAGATTTTGAGGAATAGGTTTGAAAAAAGTTTAGGAAATTGCGAAGATGATGATGACATTAATCTTGACTGGAACTTAGGCCCCGAAGATCATCATCTCGAAGACGTAGTAATAGGGACTCAGCAGTACGAGCAACTCGCCTTGGAGGATATTGATATCCCAGACGAGAATTTCGAAGAAGGCTCTAACGAAGCTACCGTACAAGTGCAGCGATACTTCACCGGTTATGGTATATACCAAAAAATCGCATGTAAGTTGAAATGCCAAAAATGCACCACTCTAATGACGAGGACACAGAGCGATCTTAGTTCCCATACCGAAGCCCTGATTAAGGCAAAGAATTATAAGGATGAAACAGATTTAAGGCTTCTGAATCCAGATAACAGGGTCTTCGAAGTGTGTCGCTCTCAGATGATGTGGTACGGGCAGCTCTTCTCGAAATACGCTCATTATTCTGGTGTTCGAACTAAAATTTTATCCGTCATTGAAGCAAAAACTAATGAGTTGTTTCCACAATGGTTCTCTGAAGCCGGAGATTGCCTGGAACACAGAATAAAGCTGATGGAATTTTTAATTACAGTTCTTTTATTTAAAAACGCTAGGTGGTTGTTGGCAAGTGAGGTTAATAACCAAAAAAGTCTCAAGAGCGCTAGTAAGCTGAATAAATTGAAATAATTATGTCGCAAGTTCATAGCCCACAAGGTATTGCAGTCTTTTTGCTTGTGGTAAGTGATCACTTAACATAATATATGTATGAATATAAATTTATTTTTTCCTTTTCTTTTTTTTATTTATTTTCAGGTTTTTTCTTTTCAGGTTTTTTCTTCTTTTTTTCTTTCTTTTCAGGTACATAGTATATGCGTTTGAGCCTAGTTTTTTTTAAACCAAAACTTAGTTTAGCTACTTAGTTGGGCATATTGTAGTTGAAATGCAGTTGACTGTATTCCAACTATAAATACGCATATTGAGTTTGAAAAAAACAGGTGAAATAAATTGACTTAGTATATATATTGTATATAAATTGTATAATATATGCACTAAGTCGTGTGAGAAATTGTTAACAAATTTTTGACAATTTCGTAATTCTTTTAAACGCAATTTTTATATTTGTAAAAGAATATCAAATAAAAAATCAAATACAAAACAACAAACTTCATAGCCTTATTATTTAGATGAAATTTTTTTCAGAAATAAGTAAGTATGCCAAAAGATCAACGAACTCATTGAAAGCAAAGTATCATATATTTTGTATATGCATACGAGTATATGTGTATATGCATGCAAACAAGCAAAGTAGGCTTTTACATACATAAATATGCGAAACTCATACAAACAGTCGAAATGCTTGCTCGTTTGAAAAAGTAACCCCTATTGTGCAAATAAGATTATGCGTACGTACATATGCCTGTGTGTATATGAGTGTGTGTACACAAATATTCCCAAGTGTACAACGACGACAACAACGATTATATTTTTGCCTACCTACAATAGATCCTGATATAGCTGAACTAATTGTTTGTTAATGTGCACAAATTGATTGTCAATGATTATTAGAATTAATAGAATTAAGTAGCTTTTATTGAAGTAAATTTGAAATGATTAGAGATTTTAGCAATAACAATGAATCAATGAAAAATGAATTAAATATAAACAAAATTCTGAACAGGTTTTGTTAATTTTAACGAAAGCATATTTGCAATATATGTTCACATTAGAAAGAGTTCACTGTTCACAATTTCGTACACCAAAATATGAAAAATAGAAAACTCAACTTGAATCGCCAAAAATTTGTCGCAAATATCAAAAGAAGAAGAAGCGCGTGCGCTGTTTGTCTAACGTCAACGCCGGCGCCTTCCTCAAAAGAAAAAGAAGCGCGTGCCAGAGAATGTAAAAAAATTTCTCTGCGCGTGCGTTGTTTGCTTCAAAGAGAGCTAACAAGCGAACAGCAAATACAGTAGCACGATGGCAAATTTTGTATGCCAGATTTTGGTGGTTGATATATGACTTTTTTTTCAAAGCGTGAAGAAGATTAGCGGTTTTTAAAGGAAGGGAAAAGAGTATTCAATTGGCTGTTGTTATTGCTTCACACTTCGCGGCCGTTGTGATTAGATGATTCTTTTGAGCAACCGTGAGAGATTTGTGCTCTTTATGCATATATATACATATACATATATATTTATATATATATGAATAAGTAAATTGGGAATTATGTGCTACGAGCCTATTATATATATTTGTGTGTATATAAAAAGGGTTGGAAATGTTGGGCAATATAGTACATATGATTGATGTAGGTCAGTATTTCAGTAAATACATATTTATGAATATACGCTTGTAAGTACGTAAAAACTGGCAAAAACATATGTCTGTTGCATATACATATGTCTGTACATTTGTTGATACGTATGAAAATAATATATGATATTACTAATATTTATAATAAATAACGAATTTAAAAATTTTTTTTCACATTTGTATACAATTTCATATTTGTAAATATACTATCATTAATCCAATAATTATTAAAATTTAGCATATAAAATCGCGAATAAGTCAAAAATAATTCTATCGAAATGCCGTCGGCAAATCATCATAAAATTTGCATGAACTACAAAAATTTCTATTTACTTAACATTTGCACCAAATACAGAAATTTTTGCTGGAGTACAGAGAATTACATTTCAGAGCATAATTTTTATTTCTATGCTCAAAATGTTAAGCGCTATAGACGAATTCTGTTAATTTCTGTGCCGGTGGTGAAATACGCTTTCACGTCTCGACTTCGTTTTTGACAGTTTCCACGCTGGTCCGCAATTGAACCTTCTCGTTGTTATAAGTTCTCTGCTCTGTTGCACTTTGCTCTATTTACCAAATGCCGATTTGTGTATAATAATTTATTATAAAAACTTTAGGGAATGCAGCAGCGCCGCGAATTCATTGGGAAAAATCCATTGGATTTCCGAAATGCGCGAGCACGTCAACCTGAAATTATCCGATCCGTACAAAAGGATTCAAAATATACTGACGAACTCGCAGAAGATTTCTCGGATTTACTTCGTATAAGCGGTTCAAGACGTTGGATAAAGTACAATCAGTTGTGTAAACTTTTTGCAGAAATTACTTATCATGGATTTGCTTCAATAAATAATTTGCAAACTCTTGGAGAGGAATACACGGGTACCATACAAGTGGATAGTGCATATATGCATATCCCCTCACGCTTGGTATGATATCAGCTCATAGTTTTCGATTATGTACTACAAACTTTTATTATTATTTAGTTCCAGTTAGTTGCTATCATACTTGAATTCGGTGGAGATGCATTATTTCTACGGGTCCTTGAAAAACTGGAAAGATGTATAGTTAATAATGAGGAAATTGTACCAGAGGCCAAGCAGAAACTGCTAAGAGTAGTGTGCGTGATGCGTTCTTCTCCTCAGTACATTAAGGCTCTACATAAATCACTTTTTTATCTGCGCTCCGACAAATATCAAATATCCAAGCGCATAACGGGAATAAATTATGTACTGATACGACATTGGCTGCAACCAGAATTTTCACTATACGGTTATAAAATACTTGGTATTATAACATTTTTGCAAGTTACAGTGTCTTTAGTTGTCAATTTCTATGAAGCATGGAAGGAACAAAAAAGAAAGCAATTAGAAACTATAAGTAGCACTGCAAGAAATTTATTCAACAAAGATCAAGCTGCTGCAGAGCGACAGAAGTCTGAAGCGCCTAAATGTATACTCTGCCTTGAGCCACGTATGAATTCGTGTTTGACTCCATGTGGACATTTATTCTGTTGGTATTGTTTATTAGATTGGTTAGACGAACGGGATGAATGCCCGATGTGTAGAGAAAAAGTAAAAAAGTCCAATGTAATCCCTCTGCAAAATTATTTATAATTTAAGATGTTTTAGAATAACATGTATTGTATTTTTTATAGATTAAAATATATATAAGCTTTTATTTCCTTACTATTTTTGTGGGGATTTAAAACCGCATTATTAAATATAATCAACTTTTAATTTCCATTTAACAACACAAGATTGAGCTGAAAGCTTTTCGATCTGCGCGATGATGTCACCACATTAAAAACATAATTATTATATATATTTAATTTTAAAGTACATTAAACTAAGAGCTAAAAATAGTTTTTAAAATAAGCTTAAAGCAATAATGAACGAAAAACATTTATAAAAGGTCATGTAAGCTAAATTTTCTATAATGTTGGAAAATGGTTCCATTTTGTAGAGAGTCATAAAATTGCCAAAGGAAAATAATGTCATCCTTTTATAAATCCAGATCTCGGTCTAAGGTCGTATAAATAGGTCTGTCCATTTCATTTTCAAGGGAAACATAAAAGGTCGTAAAACATATACCACATAGATTAATAAGTGTTCCAAATAGCTTAATGTCGGATAACATAGCGATAGTCACCCACTGTGCAAATACGTCTCTATTCTTTATTTACGAATGTGGTACCAGTAAGATATGAAATAAATTTTACCCAAAAAGCAATCCATAATAAAAATATACATCAGATGGCAACTTTAATTTGTGTATTTTGTTTTCTTTGTTTTCACATTACATCGCAATTGTTGCAGCAGCTCCACTAAAGATTTTCATAATTTATGAGGTAAATTTAGACGATATTTTATATTAAATTGTGTTTTACTTAATAATTAACTGGAAAATTACATTTTCTTTGACAAATATTTTGTGTAGGGGCTCATGATAGAAGATTATCTTTTGCAGCGTCTCCAATGTTTGACGGAGATATACATATATAAAGTGAGGTGAAAATAAACAACAAATTTCAGATATTACCTTTGAGGCAAAATTACAAAAAAAAAACCTTATCCACATATTTTCGAGTACTTATAACTTTGACTTGTCAGTAAGATTAGCAGAAAAACTTTTAGAGCAACTAGAGACAGGAATGGGTAATAATATTGTTTATGAAATTGATGAAGGCGATGACTTCAATGATGAGGATGTGGACGAAATATTGGGTGAGCAATTAAGCTTAGCTGTTGGCACTGTAATGAGTCAATTAGAGCATTTGGAGCGAATCAGTACATTGGAAAGGCCAACAACGCAAATGCCTGTGATAAGAAAGAAACCAGATTTGCGAACATTTCGCGTAAGTGAAGAATTGATAAGATGTATTGCTAATTAATCGAATTACACTTTTTGCAGCATACCATGCTATACAAAGAAATCAAAGCCTTATGTGCACTGCCCGCTAATAGTAATCGACCCAGTGAACGCTGGTCTTTGACTCGTGGTCTACTTAAGCGTGAAAATGGTATAGCCGCACATCCAGCTGGCTCGTTTACACCCAATCAACAACGACGTATAGCCAATTTGTTTGTGCCTAATAACAAGGAGGAGCGTCTAATGTCTTTAGAAGCCAAAGTTTTTATTTGCAAATTTAATAAGGATGGAAGCAAATTAGTTACTGCTTGTCAAGGTTATTGTTATACATAAAAAACGAAATATTTTCTATTTTTCATATTTCTAATCTAATATTTGATCATTTTTAGATTCTATTATACGTATTTTCGATTCCTCGAAAGGAACATACCACCGCATCAATCGTATAATAACAGATATCTGCAATTGGAGCATTTTAGATGTTGACTTCAGTCCTTGCGGACAATATCTTGCCTATTCCACATGGTCTGACGCGTGTAAGATTTATTAAAACTACTACGGAAATATTTGCTGTTTACTATACCTTTCTTTTTAGTCTTTGTCTTGCCCGTAAATAATGACGGAAGAGATATGCAGTTTCATAATTTGAACGCAGAACATACGCGTTCTGGCATATTTTCTTTACGCTTTTCGCCATGTGGTCAAAATATAATCGGCGGTTGCAATAATTCTTTAATTTACATGGTGGATCGTGAGACGCATGCAGTTCGGATGATAAATGCCGAACGAAATCATAAAACTGATATTAATGCTGTTAGCTTTGTTAGTGATCAAGATTCAAATATATTTGTTTCCGGTTGCAATGATGGCGTGCTTAAGTTGTGGGATTTACGATGTGCTGGTAGTTCAATGCGAGGTAGCCACGGTTCAGGCTCGGGAAGTAGTAACAATAGATACAGTAGCAGTACTGCTAGACAAACACCAGTTGGTGTGTTCAAAGGTCATTTAGATGGTATTACTTACATCGACCCCCGCAATGATGGTCATTATATATTGACAAATTCGAAAGATCAAAGCATTAAAATTTGGGACTTACGAATGACAACGCCTAACAACAAGTTAAATAAGGTTAAACTGCCCTTAATTCAATGGGATTATCGATGGGATACTGTACCACGCGAATGTAAGTTATATTAAAGATATATGACTATGTAAGCACATACATATGTATATTAAATTTTTACATATATCTTATTGAATAGATTACAATCCAAAAGCAACACTTGAAGGTGACGTTAGCGTCATGACCTATCGCGGTCATCGTGTAACAAAGAGTCTATTGCGGGCAAAATTCTCCCCAGCATTGCAAACTGGACAACGTTATATTTATACTGGCTGTGGAACAGGCAGAATTATAAGTGAGTACACAATTGTTTTTTAGAAGTATAGTAAACTTATTATTGCTTCTTCAGTATATGATGTATTGACTGGGCAAATAAAAGAGGCTATTGAGGGTCATAAAGACATTGTACGTGACTTGTCGTGGCACCCTGTTCGTTCAGAGATTGTTTCAAGTTCGGTGAGTATAAAATTGTTGACACTATAATAATATTATATATAAATTGAGCAACTTGTTTACAAATTTACATATTTAGTGGGATTCACATGTAAACCTTAACACCTTTAAACATAATCCCTTGCTGAAAAGACCAAGTTCTGGTCCGGGTTACCAAGGATCTTTGAGGCGTTCACTGCGCATAGCGCATCAAAATGCTGTCATGGATGATGATGTCGAAGAAGATGAGGTATATTTTAATTAATATAATACCTTAAGTACTCTTAATAAAAATTTTTAAATTTTGATTACAGCCCGAAGCAACTTGGTAGCATTCACATTGATTTTATGCCAGAAGAAACTTAATGAATTAAAATGGAATAAACGCAGCATCAGAATCGAAGCAAAATAAACTTTCACGTACATACTTTTGACTCAAAACACATACAAATAATAATATAATGTATACATATGCATACAAATATCTTTCGATTAGTCTGCATTCTTATTTTTAAGTGTTGTATTACTTAAAATCATATTTACGTATGAATATGTAAATAATTTAATGTTATGCTAAGGGGTGATTTATCCGCATTATACTTGTGTGATAAGTGTTCTGCAGCAGTCAAAATTTAAATGATGATTTTCACGTACCTGTGAATATTCGTTTATTTGACTACTGCCCTAATTAGGTCACTATCGTTTTTGTAACACAACCTAATTTAAAAAGAAATTAAAATTAAATAAAAATGGATTCACTCAGGCCTAAACAAGCGTTTTAGTGTGCCGACTGATTTGGATTATGATTTTTAGGATTTTTCTAAGAGAAGAGATTTATATTCTAAGCTCTGCCATTGAAGTCTCACAATATAAAGGAAACGGAATTTTGTATTACATCAAGATAAGATGAAATCAAACCCCAATTTCTCGCATTATTACATTTGAGTACATTTTCCCACTCTAAATACGAAATAAGTCAATCGTCCCATATTTGAAAGGAAAACCCTAGTGGTAGTACTATTCAATTCTAAAAAGTGTAAGGAATACATAAATTATTTCCTCTTTTAATATCCTCTTACCAATTTTTCACGTTTTTCATTGACTTCTTTCTTTAAATTGATCACTCACATCTGAAAAAAGCCAAAAAGCATTTCCTTTTCCTGTCAATGTTGTTCCTGTTGGCTTGTAGATACGTTCAGTATGTATAAAGAAAAGTTCGAGATCAATAATATACATAAATGATACGTTTTATGCAGATAGTTTAGACATAAATAAAAATCTTTTAAATAGTATTTAGCCCATTACTTATTGGTTTTCATTGATTTAAATGGTTCACTCTCATCCACTACCGCTGAATAGCACTTCCTTTTCCTGTTAGGGTTTTGTACTGTCGACTTGTTTCTCTTTACGTGCGTTCAGTGGATAAAAAATCTCCCCAAAGCATATTACCAATTATTTTCTTTTTAATGCATTTTAAGTAGGTAGTTTTGACAAATAAAAGTTTTTTTTTTTAATTTCCAAGTTTTAAACAGTTGTTCTAATTATTTGTACCGAGTTATATACAAACATAAATAATACAAGAAACTGTCGTGAATACTTGACATTGACAGCACACATTGAACATACAGCTTCTACCAGAAGAAAAGAATAAAGGCCAATGCAGATAGAACTTTTAGGCTGCGTTCCGTGACAGGTTGCAATGAATGTGTGAAATTATATAAAGTCCCCACACAAGTGCCCGACAAAAAAGTAAAACACTAATACTTATTTTATTTATGTGAATATATATTTGTATTTATATTAGATATATGTGTTACATAAAGACATTATATGTATACAAAATGTAACGGGAATTGTAATACTCAACACTTACAACATCTCAACATTACGTTTTAAGCTCGTATTTACAAAATACAAATATTATATGTAAAATGATTCGAATCTACAAAACTACAACTTACAGTTAATAATATGTATGTAATTTATTTAATTCTAGTCTACCCCATATTTACAACCCCCAAAATTTTTATGGTATATGTATATGTATGTATGTATTTAATTTGTAATATTCTACAACAACGTCAAACGTATAGTGCGATTGAAAATCTGTTTTCTTCGTCGCGAATTGTATGCGGAACGCGCTATGGATGGTGTGTCAAATGCCACACGCGCATCACCTGTAGGCGTGCCATCGTCGTTGAAGCGTCTTATAATATCATCTGGCGTTAAATCAAATCCGGAGAAAAATTTCAAAATATCCATCAGCTCAGCCTTGTATGGCACGTTTTCCATGGCCACCACACAGCCGGGACGTGTAAATTTTTCTGGTATGCCACCACCACCAGCATCATCGCCACCAATACCTTTGGCTCCGCAATCACCACTAACGGTAACATCATTGCTGCTATCATCGATGACATGCACATCATTATCCTGGTCTGAATTATAACCATCATGACTCGAGCTACTATTATTGCGACGACTATTTCGATTGCGCGTGCCGTTGTTCAAGTTATCTTGACGATCGCGCCCACCTCTGCTCATCATTGGTCTTCCACCACCACTACTATTATTAACATTACCGCTGTCACTACCACGACCATTATTGTCGTTGCCATAACGTCCAGAGGAACTATTGCCGAAGTTCATCATTGATGGGCCATCATTTAGAGGCATTACATTGTTATTTCCCATAAATGGATTCCTTTCGAAAGGACAACCACCTGAACCATTACCACCACCAGGATAAAAATTCATGAAGGGCTTTCCGATTCGATCAGCAATCTCTTGTGGCATGATCGAGCGTATACGTAATTTACGTTGTCGAAAAGTTGTATTATTAAATTCGCGAATGGCACTTTCAGCATCGCGTGAATTCTGGAATTCAACAATGAACTCACCAGTAGGCATATTTCGGTCGCCACGTAATGGTTCGATGTGTTTGAGACGTAAGAATGCGCCCTGCAAAAGTTCGGCAATGTCATTCATACGGGTGTTGTAGTCGCAGTTCTTCATTAGTATGAAATTATTCATTCCATTTGAATTGTTCATGGGCATGTCGTTGAAATTCATATTTCTATTGTTATTGTTATTCATCATTGATGGCATGAAATTTCCATTATTGCTCATGTTCATATTGTTCATATTCATACCCATATTGGGATTCATGCCCATGTTCATTCCCATATTAGAGTTTGGTCCCATGGCGCTCATTCCCATGTTCGAATTGAACCCCAT
The DNA here is from genome assembly GCA_037013455.1 of Ceratitis rosa. Classification (NCBI taxonomy): domain Eukaryota; kingdom Metazoa; phylum Arthropoda; class Insecta; order Diptera; family Tephritidae; genus Ceratitis; species Ceratitis rosa. The sequence continues at coordinate 6,188,324 of JAWMAG010000031.1, read as the reverse complement.
TGAGTTCATACTGATATTAGAGTTCACATTCATACCCATGTCCTTATTGGCAAGATTTCTGTTTAGATTCATTTCGTCCTCCGGTTTTAGTGGTTCAAAACGACTTGGCTTTTGTCGGCGGAGACGAGGGTCATTTGGAGTATTATTACTGCTGTTGCCACTTCTTTGCATATCACCATGTATTGCCGTTGGAATATCGAAGAGACTGGGTATCTTAGGTGGCTTTGTATCTAAAGAACTATTATGGTTTTTCTGCTGATCTATGTTCGTTTCAATATTAGTGTCCATACAGGCTTGACTGCTGGTATCATCTGCTACATCCATATCATCCTCTCCTTGATTTTCTAATTCTTTTAACCTTTCGGCTTCAGCTAGTGCTTCTTCTTCTTTTATTAATTGTTCATTCGCCAGACGTAGTTTTTCTTTTTCTCTTTCCATTTCTTCCACCGTAGCCGGACGTACACGCACTTTGCGATAACCAATCATATGTCTTGATTTATCTTCGTATGCCGCTTTAGCTTCCTCAGCTCGGGAGAAAAGTACGTGCCCTTTGTATTCTCGTCTATTTTCACGACTCGGTGTCAAAAGTATATCGAAAATAGTATAAGATGAGAACATACGCATGAGGTCGTGTTCAGCTGCTGAAGATGGTATGTCTTCAATATAGAGCACAGTGAATGGTTCAGATTTTGATTCTAAATCCGAATCGCGATCACTGCGATAATTCGAGTCCCCATTATCATCATCTTGGCGGTCGTAATCGTTGTGACTGTCTTGATAGTGACGATCACCACGATCGCGGTCAAAGCGTCCTTGAGGTCGATAACTGTCCTCCACTTCATCAAATTCCGCATCCGTGACTATCTCTATCTTGACCGGCTTCGACTTAAGCATAGAATTATTACGCATCAATGCTTTATGTACGCTAGATACTCGCGAGAATTGTATATAAGCTACGCCGATACGAATACCATGTTTATCATTTAGCATTTTAATGCCGTTATGTGGAATGAATAGGCCTGCGAAAAACTTACGTACGTCACTATATGTCGTACTGGAGCACATGTTGCTTATCTTGATACAACAGCTCTCCTTAGATGGTTCCTTCGATCGTTGTATTTCTGGCTCTCGCGTCTTTTGCTGAATGCTGCTTGGTTTCGTCAGAGTTGCGGCTGCGGCCTGTGCGAACAGATTAGGATACATCTGTGCATAGGGGTTCGTGTTGGCGAATGCAATGGGCTCTTGTGTTAGCTGGGCTACTGCTGCGAAATCAGATGTTGTTGTATTAGACTGCGGTAATACATCAGGTTTCTTCTCCATTAAACTGAGTCCGGGGAACATTGTGGTGCTAGTTTGTTGGGTTGGGCTACGCGTTGCAGAACTTGTTGAGTCCATAGAGTTTGTATTCAAAGTGGATTGTTGAACGGCTGCTGTATATGGATTTTGCAAAGCAAAAGGTTTAGCTGACTCACTACTATTTGAGCTAGCGTTGAATAGATTTATGCTATAGTTGTTTGTGGTGGAGACTGAAGAAGAGTAGCTCTGGAATCCCGGTATAGTGTTGGCGGCGGGCGTATTTAAGGAACTCACGCTACGTTGAGAATCCGGACTTTTATTACCTGTCGTGGTGGTATAGGAGTTTGCTAATTGAGGCCCGCGTAAGCCCGGTATAGTGTTGCTCATATTGAATGGATTCAGTATATTGCTTGTACCACTACCGGCGACAGAAAATTGTGTCGGACTAGTTACAGTCGTAGTCGGTATATTATCTGTTGTTATCTTATTTGTTTGATAAGAATTCATAGCAGTTGCACCCCAAGAGGAGATACTACCGACCTTTGCATTACTGCTCTCAATGGAATCCGTTGTCTTTGTGCTACCTTTATTATTACTCGCCAAGTCTTTGCTAGATTTACTAGACTGACCATTGTCTCGTTCTTTGTTAATCACGTTATTCCGACTAGGGGCTCGGCTACGATCTACACTACGGTCTCTGTTTCTATCGTAATCACGCTCTCGACTCCTTGAACGTCGACCAGAACGTCTACTCTTCCAATCGCGATCACGCGATCGAGAGCGACTTCTTTCCCGGCGACCTCGACGTGAACCATTACGATCATTTCGGTCGTTGCGATCACGCGAGCGTGTTCGTGAACGGCGACGCTCGTGTGATGGAGAACGACGACGATCACGACTCCTTTCAACACTACTACCATGAGGGGTCGGCGAATCTGAGGTGTTTGCTTCATTCGGAGTTTCCGCAAGTGTAATACCGGCCTGTTTTTGATATGCCAAAAAAGAAGGTGCGGCACTCGAAAGAATATTATGCAGACTATTTGCAGTAATGACTGGTGGTTGGGGTGTGGGTGTGGTTAAGGATGGTGAAGCTAGTGTGGGCTTCATAGCTGGTATAGCACCTGCATTTTTGAGTGCTTGCAGAGATTGTTGGCGTGCGGTCTCTATGACCTTTTGCATTTCAGCACGCGAAGAAAGTAACAAACGTACCTGAACCTCGTTGATTTTTTCTCGATCGTGCATCATCGCTTGACGGGCATCTTCGTCGGTGCTGTATTAGGAACAGAAACAAAAAAAAAGCCAAATGTAGTTCATTCGATTATTTCCTATAACAGTAACTAGTTCTAAAAAGAGCCAGGGTAAGACAATTGAGTCAATTCACTTTACCTTTTTGTCCCTACTTTCACTTGATTTAGTTCGTCTCAGCCCAGAGATTAGGTATAATACATGCACTGATTGCATGTAATATCTTATCAACTTCCACGCCATGGTGTCCTTCCTACAGAGCTTACCGTACACATTGCGTGTTGCCTCATACGAATCGGAGTTGAGCAGAGCGCTCAGAATACCGTCACATATTCCCACATTTTACCCCTTAAATCTAAATTGTAGATATCAATACGATCCCGAGTTGCACATCAATTGAAACGTTGCATTCCAACATTTTTCGCCATCAGCTTTCAGGGCTTAACAAGTACCGCTGTAAGCCCCCGGACTTGATCACCTTCATAGCATACCCTGATAGAGCCAAACGGCAACGCTCATTATTTCCTCGTAGTTTTTATCACATAAGATCCTCCTTGAAGACTTTACAAAATGATCTCATGCAATCAAAATTAAACCAATACTTTTTCGTTGGATATGACTTGGCGAAAGCCTTAGCCCACAAACCTTTCAAACAAGTTTTATAACTTTGGCTCGACGGGTTTTGGGTTCTAGGCCTTGGAGGGTCCTGCTGCTAACCGATTTTTATGCGGAGTTTGCTGTCTCATGTCAGATATACACTCGGAGGGCGCGAGGGTCAGGAATAAAATCTGTGACCGCCCTGTAAAATCCAAGTAAATAATGTGGAACACTTGTTGACACTCAAAGTACTATTTTTAAGAAGTCGATCTCAATTTCTGATTACGATTGAAGAACATGCAGTCCCATAAATTGTCACGCATCTTTTTACCGTGAACATTCCCAATTAAAAAATCTTAACATCTGCTTTGACTTCCACAGACAGATACGTCTCGCTTAGAATTTGGTTGCTGTAAGATTGTTCTCGTTTTCGTTATGCACAGGGGCTCATACTGCGATCGTGCGCGATGAAGACTTCGATACTCAATATTACCAGGAAGTATGTTCTACTCTGCGGCCGCGATAGCCGAGTGGTTAGCATTGCGTACTGACATTCGGAAGGCTCGGGTTCATATCCCAGTGCCAGCAACATCCAAAAGTTATGGAAAATTAATTTACATAAAAATTAAGTTAAATTTTTTAATTGCGGTCACCCCTCGGCAGGGAATGTCAACGCCTCCGAGTAAATTTTCTGACATGAAATAAAGGTTCCTCATAAAAAACCCATCATCCGTTCGGAGGCGGCTTAGTATAAACTGCAGGTTCCTCCATTTGTTGGAAAAACATCAAGACACAAAAACCATAAATTGGAGGAGGAGCTCGGCCGAAAATCGCTTTAGCGGTTACAAAGCGCCAATTATATATAGGTATATATATGTTCTACTCTACAAGGAGGTTTTGTTTTTTTTTCCCATAAATGACAAAACATTATTTACCATAGACGATGTTGGGCTCAAGAAGCTTTTATGGACTATGATAACTTCTATAACGTTGTCACAATTGCCTTAGGACTTATCTCTCCACAAGCTCTAGAAACTCCTAAGCTTTTCTTCGCTCTTTGGCTGAAGACCTTAGCATGGGAGACATCGAAAGGCTTGAAAGATTTCGAAATGAGAGTTATAGCAGAGGTTTGCTTGTCGAAAACTCCAAAAATATTTATATAATTTGGAGTTCGTTTGTATTTATTGCAAACGTTCGTCCTGCTACTGCTTCTAAAGGTAGAAGAAAATATATTTACAGCTACCTTTCTGGACAGGGAGTAGATCCTCGACAGTTTTAAATAAATATATATATTCTTATAGACGAGGAGTAGCACATCATCACAATCTTCTCAGAGGGGAAGTAGTTCCTAACCGCCTCAAGTATCTGAAAATTCAGAAAGACTGGGAGTAAAGCTTTTCACCATTATCTCAGAGGGGAACTACTTCCCGAACCACAGCGTGTTCGTAAAGGAGAAGAGTTATACCTCACCACGATCTTTCCTGAAGGCGGTTGTCACTTGCCATGATTTCGGTTTCTATAAGACTTGGTAAAAGCTTGGGATTGTAAAGCTTGTGGTAGCCGACTGTGTCTAATTTTACAACCATTTGCAACTCGTCTATATTGGCGCAGGCAATTAACCGCCATGCTCTTGACGGATAAATTTCTTTAGTAGAAGCGAGTTACCATTGGTTGGAGGCCCCGCACCTCCTGGTGCAGTAGTGGTGCATAGTCTGGAATTCCCGTCGGCCGCATAACCAGCAAAAATCTGTCCGTGGTTGCGGACACCTTACCCGATATGGCTGCTTTCTCAGTAGTCTGCATATGCTCTTCCAATCGGTCCGGTTTGCGATCGCTAATATATGGAGCTCATTTTTGCAAGGTATAGATTCTTGAGAAAAAGTTCATTGCGTGGGATGTATTTACTTATGCGGGTGTGTAGTTGCTTTTTGATTTTGGGCATTAAAAAAAAAAGGAATTTCGCTTTGCCACAATGTCGATCCCATCCAAAAAAAAGAAACTTTTAGAAGGTCTTAGTTTGACTACGCTATGATTGTATTCATTAAATCTGTCTTCGATTGCCTCATTTGTTCATTAATAATCACTTACCGTTTTATAAAAGATGGATGCTTCGATTTAATCGTGCACATTCTTCATGCCTAGTCTCGAAGAGATTAATCTAAAGGTATAGTCAAGGATCAGTTTAATCAAACCAAAGGTTCAACCCCAAAAATCACATTTTGTTAATTTACACAAAAACAAATGTTTTTTTAAATAATTTATCGACATCCTCTAAGCGATTATGGCCCGTACCACTTTAGTGGCATTCGATTAGTTACTGTTACTTGTCCCGTTACTTATTACGCAGTGGACATTTCAATGTGCCTTTATAAAGTTCCTTACCAAACAAGGAAAATCAATTGCCACCGTAACGAACGAACGAGATGTCATTGGTTTACGGCAACTCTTGTTCGGAAAAAAAAACGTGATGTAAAAGTGACACAGTTTATTCAAACAAGAAACGGAATCTCTTGTACAGGACTCGAGATCGGGCAGAAGCATCGAGGTGACCACGCTAAAACTTATTAAAAAATTTGAAAAGATTGTCCTCGACGATGCTCGACTCAAAAAATTTTTAAAATCCTGCACGATCATCTAGGCATGACTAAGGTCAGCACGTTGGCTACTCTGCATAAGGTGATCTTCGATATTTTTATTCACCCGCCTTACAGCTCAGATGTGACCCCGAGCGACTTTTACTTGTTTCCTGACCGATGATGAAGTCAAGGAGCAGTTTCGGCGTATTTCGATGATAAAGAGAAAACATTTTTTATGAGGATATAAATAAATAAATTGTAAGATCTGAAATATATATCCGTTTTGCGGGGCCATTTTGACTTAGAGAATGGCGAGGCGAAAAAATTTAATGGAAACACAATTCTCAGAGGGAATAAAATCGATAAAAGCACTCTTTCGTGTGTAATCGCTAAGGTAAATTTTGTTTAGAATATCACTGTGTATATATTAGGTCAAGTAAAAAGTTCATTCGGTTTATTTATTGATTTTTCAAAATATGATGTACATTATGTACATTTGTCCGATTTAAGTCAAATCTGTGCCGTTTTGTTCGTAAACTTGTTGCCAACTTCATTATACCCCTCCCGTAGAAGGCTGCGTCCCTATTGCCAAAAAACTCGGAGAGCCAAATTGCACAGACCTCTCTTGAGGCCAACTTCTCACCTTTAAGCGCGTTCGCCATGGACAGGAAAAGATGGTAATCACTTGGTGCCAGGTCCAGACTATAAGGTGGGTGCATTAGGACCTCCCATCCGAGCTACTGGAGCTTTTGGCGCATCACCAAAGACGTGTGTGGCCTGGTGTTGTCCTGATGGAACACAATTCGGCCTCTGTTGATCAAAGATGACCTCTTTTGGATGAGTGCTGCCTTCAAGCGGTCCAGTTGTTGGCAGTAGAGGGCCGAATTGAGCGTTTGGCCATAGGGGAGTAGCTCGTAGTAGATGATTCCTTGACAATCTCACCAAACACACAGCAAAACCTTCCTGGTTTGGCCACCGTTTCCGCCGGCTCACCGCGTTTCGACCACAACCGATTTCGCTTGACGTTATCGTAAGTGATCTACTTTTCATCGCCAGTCACCAAACGCTTCAGAATTTCGTCGATTTTGTTGCGATTCAGCAGTGATTCGCAGATGGAAATTCGGTTCATTATGTTTTTTTGCGTTAGTTCGTGTGGCACCCAAACATCGAGCTTCTTTTTGAATCCAAGTGCTCACGTGACGGTCTGTTTCCACTATTTCCATGATTTTATCGCAATTTTCGACGACAGGCCCCCCCGACGCGTGGTGCATCTTTGACATCGAAATTACCGGAACGGAACCTAGCAAACCACTTTTGTGCTACACCTTCGTTTACAGTATCGGGTCCATAAACTAAATTAATTTTTTCAGCCGCTTTGGCTGTTTTTCGCCTTGTCGAAGTAAAATTGTAAAATTTAGCGAATTTTCTCTTTCCATCTTTGACGAGCGCTCACAACGTACTGAGTCAATCAATCAAAAAACTGTCAAAGACAAACTTTTAGCGCGAATTAACAAGTTTATTAGTATAGTATGACATGATGCGACACGTAACACTAGTAGTATAGACAATAATGCCATCTCTTAGATAAACACCGAACGAAATTTTACTTCACCTAATATTATTACATCAATTACTTTGAAACCACAGTTCGTTGAACTGGCAGTTTGGCTGGCTGAATGTCACTTTAAATGACTATGACCCCATCGCGATTGGATTCGGAACTAAAGGACATGTTAATCGTTATATAGTGAAGTTTTGATTCTATATAGCTTTACGTATAATTAGAAAGAGTTGACTACCGACGAATACCCAACTTATTTTCCTTCCCTTGAGTTGCGAGAATGAGGCTTGTGCATTCATTCAGAGTCATGGTTACAGTCATGGGTTAACAGAAAAGTTGATCATTATACCTAAATTAAGAGTTTTAAGCCTTGTACGAGGTGTGATCAGAAAATAACCGTTATTTTCAATTTTTTTCTACAATTATTTATTTATTCGTCAAGAACTATCTTGTCCCCTTCAAAGTAATCCCCATCAGATGTAATACGCTCATGCCAGCGTTTTTTCCAATCCTCGGAACACTTTTGAAACGCGTTTATTGGTATCGCCAATAGCTCCTCTTTCGATTTGTCTTTTACCTCCTCAATCGTGGCAAAACGCTTTCCTTTCATCGGTGGAAGAGGAAAAAGTTGGCGGGTGCCAAGTCCGGTGAATACGGTGGTTAAGGCATGATAACGGTTTTGTTTTTGTCCAAAACCTCATGCACAAGCATCGATGTGTGAGCTGTTGCGTTATCATGGTACAAAATCTATTATTGTTTTTTCCACAATTCTGTGCGTTTCTGACGAATTGCTTCGTGCAAACAGCGCATAACTTCTACGTAGTATTCCTTATTGACAGGACAACTTTGGGGCAAGAATTCATGATGCCCCATGCCATTTCAGTCGAAGAAAACAGTGACGTGCCTTTTCGATCTTGGCTCTTCTGGACGCTTTCGTCTTTTCGGGCTTCCTTAAACCGGTTATACCACAATTGAACTTGTGTTTTGCTCACCACTCACCAAAACACGACTAACCTTTTTATCTGTCAAAAACGAACAGACAATCCAAAATGACTGATATTGCCAACATACGAGTATATAACAGATATGTTTACCAACATAACAGAAAAAAAGCGAAAATCGAACATACGTAACTTACGAAATTTGAAAATAACGGATACTTTCTGATCACACCTCTTATCTTTTGCATAGAGGCTTTAACTGTATGCTTATCTGCCTAGACAAACGACCCACAGCATGTTAAATCGCCAATATCTTAGGCCGCGCCATAGCCTTACGACGCGAGATAATGCACTCACCAAAAATTTTCATTCAATATTAACTTTGTTGGCTGTATGACATGTATCGTGGTCTTGTTGGAGCTAAAGATCCTCCACTTTAGCATACTCTAATTCAGGCACGAAAAAGTCATTAATCTTGGCTCTATAGCGTTCCTCGATGACTATAACATTATGGTCGGCTTCATTTTAATAGAAATATGGAGCAATAACTCCCTCTGCCAATAGAGCATACCAAAGTTTTCAGAATGTAACGGCGTCCCAACAATGGCTTACTTAACGGACGCCTTCAATCAAAAGTGAGCTTCATCTCTGGACAAAATTTTCTTGTGGCTCGGTGGACATCCCTTTTTGGGCTCATTTACCACATGTACGACGAGCCGAGTGTGGTCGCTCGGCTTCAATTCTTGTACGAGTTAGATTTTGTAAGCGCGCAAATCAAGATCCCTCCATAAAGTGAATTGGCACAACTCCAATTGTTGCGCGCGACGGCGTATGGAATCATTCGGGCATTCTTTAATAATCTGCTCCACAGCGGCAATACCGACTGCGGTGCGCAATGTACGGCGTCGCTAAGGATCCATGTTATCCACTAGATTAGCGTGATGTGAAGCTGATCCATGGTTGTTCGAATTATCGACTCTGCGAACCATTATTTGGTTTAAATTTGCTGTAAATAAAGTAACAGCTGCCAAAAATACCAATTCCGAAAAAGGTATTCCGTCATTGAAAACTACAAATCTAAGGAAATACCCTTTATTTTAGAGGTGTCTTAAAGCAAGAGCGATTACTTGCTTCTTTTTTAGTTATAACAAAAATCTCAGATATCAAAGAGAGTTATAGTCGTAGAATAGAAGCAGGCCACGGTATTGGCTGCCCCGTATTTTGACTCAAAAGGGAATATTAACATGTAAACATCACCTCAGCTATTAACATTCTCTTGAGAGATGTTGCAAACAAACGTTGTCTAGTTATATGTTAGTGATTTTCGGTTGAGCTTCTATTCCGCCTAATGGATGGTCTGCCCTAAAGTTTTTAAGCTGTCTCTGAACGATCGAGGGATTTTTTTATTAAGCATGGGTAACTATTAACTGCTGAGAACCGACCGCATTCATGGCATAAAAAATATTTTCTATAATTTCGATGTCGATTCCTTTACGGTTCGAGTCTATGATCCTCCGCAAAGTAGCTATCCATTCGGTTACAGCGGTCGCCAAATGATATGGGTATGAGAATTTTAGGGTGTTGCTTACGCTCGCTGCTTTATAATAGCCATGTGGGTTAATAATATCCTTAAGAACTATTAGATTTATAGATCTCTCCAAGCCTCATTGTTGGAATAGAAGTTATATTGGTTACAGAATGCCGGTACATAGCAGTTGGATTTATACTATTTAAGACCTTTCACAACCATCCAAGGGTATCAGTTGAATCCATAAGTCCATCCATTAAACAAAATATATATATAATTTAATCATTTAATTCATATTTAAGGGAACTTGTTTTAATATGCAATTTAAATAAATAAAAGTTTGCATAAGAATACGTGCAATTTCTTTATCCCTTAACTACATGGAAGACATGCCATCTTACCTTTTCGACATAACCTCCTTTAATTAATTTATTTCTTTTATATACAAAACTTTTCTTACCCAAACCATTATGACTCAATTGATTTACCTTCCATCATAATCTTAAAGCCAATACTTAAGTTAAGAAGTGTTTAATATCTACCTGAATGCGATAAAAGCATCGCCCATTTCACCACCGACTATGTGAACACCTCCATCCGGTATAGACAGACCTTTGAAAAATTGCCGAATATCCAATGCGTTTGCCGACCATGGCAAATTTTGCAAACGAATTATAACACTCATCTTCTATTTGTCCGAGTACACTATGGAATTATTATTTCTTTTTTATTTTATTACAGGTTCAAAACATCCATTAAGCGAAAAGCCATACAATAGCTATTCGCCTTGTTCAATTATGTAAATATGAAAGTAAGTTGCCAATAAATCCAATATGGTTAATGGTAGAGACGTCGGGAACTCTGAAAAAAATATCATAAATATTAAGATAAACATAAAAATAACCTTACTTTTTTATTTGTACATATGTAAATGTTTACGAGAGGAATGGGATTCTTATATTTATTATAAAGTTGCCATATATAGTTTAAAATAAATTTCAATATGATGAATTTATTTTTTTCAAAAAATGTCCTGTCAGTAACTTCGCTCAAACATTATTATTTTTTAATATGGTATACATGACACAACTGGGAGTAGTTGTAGAACCATACCGACTGCTTTTAATAGATGATGGCAGTACTCATTACGATCTGTTTATATATTATATATTTTTTCCGCTTTGTAACCGCTAAAGCGATTTCCGATATATTAGGTCAAGTAAAAAGTTCATTCGGTTTTTTTTATTGATTTTTCAAAATATGATAACTTTGTGTACATTTGTCCGATTTAAGTCAAATATGCGCCGTTTTGTTTGCAAACGAGATGCCAACTTCACACCCCGCTCGTTGAAGGCTGCGTCCCTATTGGCAAAAAACTCGGTGAACCAATATTCACAGGCCTCTCTTGAGGCCAACTTCTCGCCATTAAGCGCGTTCGCCATGAACAGGAAAAGATGGTAATCACTTGGTGCCAGGTCCGGAATATAAGGTAGGTGCATTAGGACGTCCCATCCGAGGTCCTGGAGCTTTTGGCGCGTCACCAAAGACGTGAGTGGCCTTGCGTTGTCCTGATGGAACACAATTCGGCCTCTGTTGATCAAAGATGGCCTCTTCTGGATGAGTGCTGCCTTCAAGCGGTCCAGTTGTGTGCAGTAGAGAGCCGAATTGAGCGTTTCGCCATAGTGGTAGATGATTCCTTGCCAATCCAACCAAACACACAGCAAAACCTTCCTGGCTTGGCCACCGTTTCCGCCGGCTCACCGCGTTTCGATCACGACCGATTTCGCTTAACGTTGTCGTAAGTGATCCACTTTTCATCGCCAGCCACCAAACGCTTCAGAAATGGGTCGACTTTGTCGATTCAGCAGCGATTCGCAGATGGAAATTCGGTCCTTTTTTGCATTAGTTCGTGTGGCACCCAAACATCGCGCTTCTTTTTGAATCCAAGGTTATGCAAATGGTTCCAAACGGTTTTCTGGCTTATCTTTAGTTCCTTAGCAATTAAATGAGTGCTTACGTGACGGACTGTTTCCACTATTTCCATGATTTTATCGCAATTTTCGACGACATGCCTCCCGACGCGTGGTGCATCTTTGACATCGAAATTACCGGAACGGAACCTAGCAAACCACTTTTGTGCTACACCTTCGTTTACAGTATCGGGTCCATAAACTAAATTAATTTTTTCAGCCGCTTTGGCTGCTTTTTCGCCTTGTCGAAGTAAAATTGTAAAATTTAGCGAATTTTCTCTTTGCTGGTGTCCATCTTTGATGAGCGCTCACAACGTACTGAGTCTCTTAGAAAAAAAACCGAACGAAATTTTTACTTTACCTAATAAAATATGATGCGTTTTGTTTTTGTGATTCGAAAGTGTGACGTCAGCAAACAGCAAAAATTATAGCTGTGAGTGACGGTACTGTTCCAATGCGAACTGGCTGTGCTTGCTTTCCTTGGCTTGCCTTACTTTGAGTACTTGTATGACCAAATGAGCGCTTGGAACGCTTTTAAAATTGGTACATTGCGGCGAAAGCGGTAACCGTGGTTACAGCATCTAATGTCGAAAGCACCGAGAAATAAAATATTGATCTATTTATAAGAAACTTTGCAGTGTTTCAAGTGCTTCAAGCAAAGCAACATTAGGTCCCTTTTCATACGTTCTACACGGTTATCCATTTCGTGATTTTAAAAGTACAGAGCTGTATTTTGACACCTGTTAAACCGAACATGTATTTTTTTTCAGTTAAAAGACAGGCATTTATGAAAATGGATCCCTTAGTGATTTTCGGCGAAGTTCCTTGACAAATACACTCGGAGGGGTTGACATTCCCTGCTGAGGGGCGACCGCAATTAGACATAATTAACTTAATTTTTATATTTAAATTTATTTTCTATAATTTTGTATGTTGTTCGAGCCAGGGTTCGAAACCTGGCTTTCAGAATGGCAAATACGGTGACTCAGATATGGTTGCCTTTATTATAGTGCACATGATCGTTCCGCTACTCAAACAATTGGTAACATTTTAAAGAGATTAGATCGATTACAGATATTGTAATCAGTTGGCTCGTCCCACCTGAAATATCACTACTGTAATTGAAAATGAACCCGAAGACCCAAATGTGACAATTTCCGACGTACTCAAGAGCTGGGACTTTCTTACGCAACATTACTTACACCTATATCCATATAAAGATCAGCTTACATAACTGCAACCAGCTGACTATTCACAACGCCATAAATACCTCAATGGCGATTTTTCGAGCTTCGTTGTATATTCGGTCTTTATCAAGTGGTCCAAACTGTGTTTTATGGGCAATCGAAATAGTGCTCACATGACGGTCAGACTCGATGATTTGCATTACTTTATCGATATTTTCTACAATTGGGCTTCCACACCGTGCAGCATCCTTTACCTCAAAATTACCACAGCGGAATCAAAATTGTGCATGATTGACTGTTACAGTATCAGTATCAGTACCATACCCACTGTTCACATTTTCAGCTGCCTGACTTGCCTTTTCGCCTTGATCGAAGAAAAATTCTATATACGAGGTGTGACAATTAAGTAATGAGACTGATTATATTGCTGCGATTGAGGTAAACCTGCGACCTTGAAATTCTATTTCCCTTCTCCCGGCATTCTTCTCATCTCCATTGATTTATTTGCCATCGCTCTAGCTTGTTTAGTTCGCCTGCTGTGTCGTATTGAGTAAACGTGTGTTCGTGATGCTCGTTACGAAAATGGAAAACGAAATCAAATTTTGCGCCAAATTGGGTGAAACAGCTTGTAAAAATTGTAAAAGTGCCTGGTGATAGGGCTCTTAGTCGTGCCTAGGTGTTTGGATGGTGAAAACGATGATTATTGCCTTTTTTAATAGCCTCGGAATCGTCCACAAGTACCCGAAAGATTGCGAAAACGAGTCAACAGGGCGCGCCCAGACATCGCTCGTAACTGGATCCTTCATCATGACAAAGCGGCGTGCCACAGCGCTCTCAGCGTAACCCAGTATTTGGCCTCTAAAGAGATCGCCGTGTTGCAACAACCGCCTTATTCGCCCGATATGTCACCGTGTGACTTTTTTTGTTCCCTAGAACAAAATCGGTGGTCAAAGGAACCCATTTTGAGTCGATTGAGGACATCCAGGCGGCCGTGACGAGGGTACTTGCGGACATCCCAGTCGAAGCGTTCCAGAAATGTTGCGAAGTATGGAAAACGCGCTAGAATCGTTGTATAGCTACCCAAGGCGACTACTTTGAAGGAGATGGTAGAGTTGTAGAATAATTTTGAGATATACGGTTTTTATGGAATTAGTCTCATTACTTAATTGTCACACACATCATAATAAATATTGATTCGCGCTCAAACAATTAAGTGATCAACACTTCCTTCGTTATCTTTAGTACATATCATCTTTCTAACGCCATCTGGCGTAATACAATCCCACTTATAGAACGCGATATAAGAACATTAAATACATAAAATGGATCACTTTTTACTAAACCTAATACATCACCAATTTTATTTAATATTTCAAAAAAATTCACCAAAAGTTTATGTATATTTTCCCTTCATTTTTAAATGTAGGATAGCGAAAGAAAAAACGCGTCCTGTGTAAACGGGCTAATTCGCGATGAAAATTGAGACGAAGCCGCGGAAAACCATACATTTAATGACAACTTGGTTTCTATTCTTAAATAGAGAGATGTTTAACGGCAATACTACAATATATATATGTACATAATTCACACGATAAATAAACATGTGGACTGTAATATCATACATCATCATTAATGATCCATATTACAAATATCGACAAAACAACAAAACTCCTCTCCATATTACGGTTGGCGCCTTCAACACTAAACGACAACGACTTATTAAAATCGGTATTGCCGTAGTGGTTACCGATAACTACGACTACTGACAACTATTGACACATATTTGGTATTGACTAAACGAAGACGTTGTCGACTCTATATTTATAAACGACTAGAAGAAAATTTGTTAGTATAATTTGTTTTTCCTTAAGAAATTGCTTGTAATTAAATTATATTAAATTATTTTAATACATGTGTCTTTAACTGTTTATTTAGATATTGGAAATAAGATTATTATTTTAAATTTAAAAATGCAACTCAAAGTTAGTTAATAATCACAACATTTAAACTAAAAAAAAACTTTTCGATTGTAGATTGGATGTTGATCTCGCTTTTTTGGGAATTAAAATGAAATGAAATTAGAAAACCATTTGATTGGACTTGAGTCTTTTATAAAATCGCATTCAATTTTGTAATTTTAGATACAGAGATTATATCGATTCCACTTTTGAATATTGAAAAATTATAACCAGAACGTAGTTAAAAGTAGTTTTTTTTGATAGGAAAAGGATCTTTAGAACTGATATAACATAAAAACCAACCATTTTTCTACATTGCTTATCCACAAAATTCAATTGTAAAACAAAAAATTAGTATATAAAACTGCAAGAAAAATAAACTTTTAACAAAAATATAAAATAGTTGATGCAGAAAGGACAAATGACGCTTGGTTTATCGATAAATTGTCGATGTCACCTCATATAAGGAGTCTGCGCCGATGTTACGCCGGTCGATAAGTTTTACGGGATGAGTAAAATTGGATTTACAAAGTGCATTGCTTTTAGTATAAGCTTTTAAATCATAATAAATATTATTTCTTCTCTCCGAAATCCCTTGCAAAATCTTCTTCTCTTGCAAACACGTCGCTAGATTATTATGTATCGATCCTTAATGATCGCCAAAGCAGATTTGACAATGCTCCTTGCTCGCTGTTCTTACTGATCTTCATGTCAAGAATCAAGATCACAATCTATCGAGTACTGTTTACTTCGACACCACTATAAATTGACTCGGCGATCTTCAAATTGATTCGAAGATAGGGATGGATATTCGTTCCAGTGGTTCATTTTTTATTTCGGAATCAAGTTTGAACGTTCTTAGAGGGCTTTATATACAGAAATCGCCTGCGAACGGTTCTCCTTATTACTGACGTAGATACCTCTTGCTTCCCAGATTGTGGGCCAATTATAAATAACGTTTGTTGTTTTTTAGTTTTGGTGTAGGTAGAAACCAGGTCCCTTTCCAGTAGTCCAAAGAAGAAGATATCTTCCTCTTTCTGCTTCTTCTCCGACGGGTACTGTTCGAATACACACTCGCAAAGCTGGAGTTTGTAACCGCTAAAGCGATTTTCGGTCGAGCTCCTCCACCAATTTGTGATTATGTGTGTTGATGTTTTTTCCAAAAAATGGTGGGACCTACAGTTTATACTAAGCCACCTCCGAACGGCTGATGATTTTTTATGAGGAGTTTTTCATGTCAGAAATACACTCGGAGGGTTGACAATCCCAGCCGAGGGGCTAGGAAATTTAACTTAATTTTTTATTTAAATTATTTTTCTATAACTTTTGGATGTTAGTCGTACCAGGATTTAAACACGGGGCTTCCGAATGGTAGTACGCAATGCTAACCACTCGGCTACCGCGGCCGCCTCATATTCCTATGTCAAAGAGTTAAACGTTCCGTGATCGACGGTATTCGCCGATGGCAACACGCAAAGAAGTTTGCAGATAGCAGAACTAATCGCTAATGTTTGTCGTCCCATTTTTATCTTAAGCAAAAATTTCACAATACTAATACACTGGAAGATATTGCTAATCCAAGCAGTAAAGCGGTGAAATTACAGCTTTTGTTTCTGAAATTTGTCTCACAGTTTCCTATTCAAAATGTCGCTCCGTACTTGCTGGAGTAGTAACCTGAACTCATTTCTGTGTATTAGTGTTTGTAAGTCCAAATGTAAAGCGGTCCATGATAAACATTAACACCTTTAAATTAAAATTTGTGAAAACCTGTGCTGACATCATTATTGATTTACAATGTTTAACGCTCAACACTAAGTTGTTTTTCCTCATTAGGCCCGAATAATTATAAGCAAATACACAGCCAATCCTAATATGCAATATCCAGTGATTCCGGCACCTCTCTATTATACTAATTATAAAAAAAAACAAGGAAAGTGAATTTACGGTATCGTCGAGTGTTTCGAACAAACGAACGAACCAACGAGTAGACTCGTACATTGGCAAGTAATGAGTGTGATGGTTACAATGTTATACGCACGCAGTCCTAACAGACAAGTTGTTGACGGGAAACAAGTTTCGAAGATATTTAAAAAGTGGCGCACATTACGAAGCAATTCGAGCGAGATAACGTAATTCGCGAGCCATTAGACGAAGTGTCTGCAAGTGTGGATACAACAAGACGTAATTTACCATTGCATCTTTCTGAAGATCATACCAATGATATTGGCACGAGAAAAGCATTAGAGTTCATTATAAAACTCGTATAGGAAATCAATTTTCTTTCTTACCATTATGTATAAAAGCTGTTACCACACATTGTGGGCGATTATATCGATTCGATCGCTTGTAGTAAGGCTGACAAACGGTTCAAAAAATTCACTTCAAACAAAAGGATAACTCTGTGGGATTAGTGAAAATGAATTTTTGCATTGTGAGTGTTAGGAAAAAAAAACTATAAATAATTAAGTTCCAAAAACAAAACAAATAATAGAAAACAGATGTATTTAAGGACATTTAACGAATATTCACGATTGTGTGAAAAGCTGAAAAATGTTTAAAAATTATATTTTTATAGAACGAAAATCCTTACAGTGAAAAACGATTACTACGTATAAAGTTCTTTACATACATCCTTTAATAACAAAATTACGGCATTTTGCAGTTGAATTTAGCTCCCATGCTGCGTTTCATACTTTCAGCGAAACGTGAGGGCAAGTGAGAGAGCTCCTTCGTGGAAAGGATATTTTGGTATCTGCAATTAACTCACTAAAAATCCACCTTACCTGCCTTGTAAAAGAAAATATATGAATGAGGTCTTGGACTAACAATATGGAAGGGATCCTTCTGAGCCAGACAGTGTACTCTACTGATTGCCTATTTTGTTGTTAAGCAAAGCTGTGTTACCAGCGAGTGATCTGTTTTTACACATTTTTCTAATGAACTAATCAGCAATTGGATATGTATAATTTTCGGAAGATAACATGGTTTCGGTGCGTTCAGACCAGTCCACGTATTTAATGGGCTTTTAGAATTCAGTGAAATGGTGAAATAAAATAACTTATGCTATAAATATTTAAGTATGTATGTATGTATGTATGTAGGTTGCTTGGACTATTTCGAAAGGAAAAGTTGAGAATGAGACAATAGTTCTGTTCGGTGCGCTGAAGGGCAGTAACAATTGTTACTGAATTTTACTGAACTGCGTTCGGTGAGCTAATCCTTACTGACCTAATACCTAATTTTCCACTTAACAAAAATGTTATGGTGAAACTAAAGTGTTCACACAGTGTTTCCGTGAAAATATTTCAAGTATGTACATACATATAATTGACGACCAAATTTCTTCTCAAATTTGTGTCATGAATCCTTAGAGTCTTTTCAACAAACAGTGGTCACCACAGTTTTTTCCCAAGACGCCTCCAAGCGGCAGACGGAGTTTTACGAGTTGTTTTTACTACATGCCAAAACTGAGTGCATTAAGACTTAAAACTTACTAGATGTTGAAGTGATTTGGGTTCTCACTTACGATCCTCCGTTTGGAAGCACGCACTGCTTTCCGGCCGGCTTTTTAGAAATTCGTTATAAATTTTATTACTTTCAAACAAGAATTAATCAACAGCTTTTTTTTATCGATTAATCGATAATTTGTTGATTTAATGATGACGATAAAAATAGGAAAATTAAGTGAGTTAATTGTCGGGATTTGTAATTTCTGCTTAAGAATTTCTTTTCATTGTAGTTAACACGTTCACAATATGTACAAACCTCAACACACACACACACTCATACTTATAATTAACATTTCTTTCTTCCCCGCAAAGAAGTACGACTATTTCATGATATTAGCAAATAAATAAATTTTATTCATATTTTACTTTTTATACATAAACAAATGTTAAAACCTTTAAAGCACATATACATACAACTGAAACGGCGACATTCTTTAGAACTTGTCTTAGCTTGTCTCTCCCAAAAAGTTCACATTACTCTATGCCCTTCGCATGGTGATTCACTTAATTTAGTTTTTTTTTTCGCACGAGTTTTGAAATAATCCAGACAGGCATTCGGTGTTTTTAAACATATCCTTTTTTAAATATTTCAACTTTTTTTTAGGTTAGGGAATATTCTTATAGATAAATGTAGCTTTAAATTTTCAAGATAAACTTTTTTCAGCGTATCTACGTATGAAACACATTCATCACAACACAAAATATACTTACAGTACCAAGCATTTTTCCAAAGCCAATCTATCTAAATCACACTCTAAAAGAACCATCATCATACTTATTTATAACCTATATTTTTCCAACCATACATTACAACCATTTCCGTTATTTTGAATAATTTATTTCTTATACTATGATCCGTTCAGACAACATTAATCAAATGTATTTTACACCTATAATGCATAATGCAAACATCGACTAACAGTAGAATAACTTTCAGCATTGCAGTCGATTATATTTTATTTTACAAAAAAAAAAAAAAATTACTTTTATCCAGATTCTTTACAGCACTAATATAATCGATAATCGCTGAATATTCGGTTTATCTACTTCTAGTCGATACTCAAATCGGGTGAATTAGCGTTGGGCATTTAAAAACTGAATACAATTTTCAGAATTATACAGGGTTATACATTTGGCGGTTTCAAAAATAAACGTATATAAAATGCATTTCAATTAAGTTTTTCATGCGATTCCTTCTTTATTTTAAAGTTTGACCCTTTGGCACTATATGTGAAACACTATAAATCATTCAAATGACCGTAACGCGAGCTTTTCCAATCATCGATCCGCTTCGGGTAATTTTCGATCATTTTCGCCACATATTGGTTGGTATCTTAGCCACAATTTGACGATTGTTGTTTTCCAAGTGCTCAAGAGTTACAGGTTTATCCGCATAAACACGTTTTTTTTCGCGTAGCCACGCAAAAAAGAGCCCAGGAGCATAAAATCGCACGTTATCAGTACCCAATTGACATCGCCAACACGAGAGGGTACTCGGCCGGGAATTCTTTCTCGCCATAAAACCATATCCGCTAGTGTTGTGTAGCATGTGACAACTTGTTGTTGAAACCACTTATCGTCCTATAGGATGTAGGTGTAAATCCAAGTGTAAAATATACCACAATGTGATGTAAGGAAGTCGCAGCTATTGAGAACGTCCAGAAATGAGACACATCCGGATCTTCGGCTACTCGGCTACTCACACGAGCGAATGTGGCTCAGTTTTGTTGTAGGTTTGAACAATTTTAACGCGTTGTGTCGTTGCAAAGGGCTCCATTGCCTGATTTTTAACTAAAACAAAACATGTTCGGTTTGACAGACGCCAATATACAGCCCAAACCACGAAAAAGATAACCCTATATAATCGCTAGTCTCGAAATTATCGTCCAACCACTTCCAGTTGATACGCAAAATGGGTGGGTTTGAGTTGGGCATTTAAAAACTGCATACAATCTTTTTGAGGTTATATTGCAATAGGTTTTAGTTGCTGCTGACATCAGTACTGGAAAGTGAACTCTCAGCGAGGTCTAATAAAAGATTTTATGCAGGTAGGTCGCCCGCTAAGGAACGAGTGAGTTGTTCAGGATGTGCAGGAAGTTTAGAAATTACGCGGTACAGTTAACCGAAGCACTAAAAATAACATTAGGTTACTAACTCGAGAATCCGGAAACCACTGAAAATAATTTTATAATCTAGGTCTTAAAAATTTCATAATAAAAGAATGTTTTTATTGAATTGACTTCATCTAATGTATAGCAACAAGGATTAATGTTGCGTTGCGAAGACTCGTTGTATGTAGGACATACATTGGATTGAGTCTGGATATGTTGGAGTTGCGAGCCAGTTTGAGATCATTGTCTGCTCTCAATGGCATTTAAGGCCTGTCGGTAGTAGCGTCCAGGGGTTCTGTAACATATTGCTGAATGAAGTCCGTAAAGTCGAGCACTTCCTGTAGTGCCAGGGAGACGGTTCTTCTCTATTACGTCGATGTGCATGGGTAACAGTTCTGTTTCATGCATTTGTCTGCTGGAAAGTTCCCTACGGTAGGAGGTAGCATTTTCATCTTAACTAAGAGCATACATGCTTCGCGGATGATGTTCAGATTACATTAGGACATTTTCTGTTGTATTTCCCCAAGCGCCGTTCTGTCAGTATTGCTGCTTCCTTCATTTGCGTCTCGGTGATCTCAGCGTACAATCGTCGGCGTAATTTATTACCAGCCAGCAGATAACCCATCTGGTTGCTAGGAACGTTTCTTTGTCTTTTCCCGACAGTGACATGCAGACGTCCGCGACCTTAAAATTACTGAGTGGGTACATCTTTAGCAAGCTGTTGAATACGGTCGTGGATTAGGTCGGTGATATTTAGAGCTGTCGTGTAACAAAGAAGTGGGAAAGGACATATATAAAGTAGTTTACTTTTGAAGAAGGCTATCAATATCGCCAATATCCAGCAGCCATCGGCATGTGAGATCAAGGAGCCACCTTCTTTTGGTGGAAGGAGCTTCGAAATATAATATAAAAAAAGGACATAACACATTGTTTAATTTTCCTAACTTTGTAATTGTGAATCCCCATATTGTGTTCCTTAGGGTGTGTTCGTCACTATTTGACGGAATTTACGTTTGGTAATTATCACTTCTATCGTAATGGAAGGGTGTTAAAGGCGTTCTTGGTAAATTTTGTGAAGCCAGTTCGATCAGCTTTATTGAAGTTAATATTTTTCCGATGATCCGATGAGCCTTTCAAAGGAGACAATTATAAGCAAATGGTCTGATGCGAAGGTTAGCATAGGACGTCAAGTTATGTTATTTATCAGACCAGTGCTAGTACTTTGCAACTGCTGAAGCGGCGCGATTTGTGGTGTGGGTCTTGATGTTTTCCCAACAAAATTGATCTACAGTTTACACTAAGCCGCTTGCGAACGACCGATTTTTTTTTTACGCGGAGCCTTTGTTTTATATCAGAAATACACTCAGAGGGGTTGACAGTCCTTGCGGAGGGGCGACCGCCATTAAAAAAGTTAACTTTTTATCTAGCTCTTCCACTAGCTCAATTTTTAGGAAATTTTTTTTAATATAGTAAATTAGGAGTCGTTTCAAAGCCAATCAGATGGGAGAACAAGGAAATAAGCTATGGTCACAGGCAGATATTATATAAATATAATAAAGGAATGTGTATCATGGCGATAAGTTTTCGCTTCAGCGTAATGTTGTTTGGAGTCCGATATCCTTTCTGATACTCCGTATCATGCAAACGCATCATTATGACTAAATTCCACATGGTACTGTTAGTGCTTCCAGTTCATTAGTGATGCGTTGATTGGGTCTCGTGCATATCGATTACTATTTGGATGCAACATGGAACTCACATTGTTGACATTTTGTTGTACAGCAATATGGCATTGAAAATTACGTTTTCTAAGTCAGCCTATGTAGAATACGAAGAAAGGAATTCCTTTTTAGTCCAAAAAGTAGCTTTCTGAAATACCATCCGATTATTTGGTATTTTTGATGAAATATTTATGTTAGGTTATATTTATGGTTGACAGCACTTCCAGATTTCTAAATGGCAATGGACACCCACAATAAATGTCGGTTATTGTGGCGTTCTCTATATACCTCAACTCTCCTAATAGGTCATTTGTTCTGCTTTTTTTCTCTATCTATCTGTTCCATGGTATTTTCTCAAATTGAAAGTCATCGCAATTGACCTGTCGTGCGTGAAAAGGTATCCGGGGACTTGTTCGTAGACACGCAAGATTTATTCTCAAGCACAAAATTCTCGGTTTAAATCTTATTGTTCGATATCTCTATTGTTAGGGTTATATCCAAGTGGGTACTCTATTGTGAGCCCCAATTTAAAGTGCTTATTAAATGTGGACTCTCAAACAACGTTAGTTAGCCCATTGTTCGGAATCAACGTTGCTATTTTAGTTTATTGCAACTAAATTTAATGCTTTTTTCGTTAAGCTAAAAAAATAAAAACAGGAAAGAAAATCGGCCTTCGGCCATGTTGACGACTTCATACCAGAGATTCCCAATAAAGTTAACGAAACGGTATGCAATTGTTAATGTTGACATCGTACAAACTCAAGGTACACGTTAATTTTAAAATGGCTGTTTTCTCTGATATTAACACCACACTTTAATTTTAACGTTTATTTAATTTTATAACTGCTTTGACGATAATATTTCCAAATGCTTCCACCGAATCGATAGAATTTTTTTGTTTAACGCGAAATTTATCGTTACGATGCACACTTGTTGTTTGGGGACTAAATGAGAGTTTTCCGATATCGACAATATAGTTCTTCGATTTTTTGATGGCAATGTTTATTTGCATATATGCTTAGCGGTCCGATCTGGTCCGTTCCGGCAAATGATCGTTTAAATGTATCAGTGCATCTGAGTGTGTGTCCCAAGTTTGGTTGGAAGGATTTAAAAACTGAGAGACTAGTTTGCGTACAAACCGATGGATATGGTTAAATTAACTCAACCTGATCATATCGGTATAAATTTTGATGAATCTATCTCTTCTTCTTCTGTTACGTACGTACTTCGGACCAAAGTTACCATAGATGTAATTTATTTAAGAAAAAAATTTAGTGGTTTTAGCTTTGCTTAGGTTTACTTAAATTTAAGTAAATCCTCAAATAAGATATGAAGTGACGGTTAATGGAGAACAATTATCGATTATTGCAATATATCGTTCGCCACTAACTCTGAATGGTTGAAACACTTCTTGCAATTTTCTAATGGCTGCGACTAAAAATTTGTAAAAGTTCAGAGTTTTCAATTAAACACATCGAAAGATTGACGAAATTGGGGTAAAGAAATATGACATACATAAGTGTTGTTAAGTTCCATTTGGCAAACGCCATTGACATGGTCAAATCTACGCGTTTGCTATTTCTTTCTCAGCAATAAAGTACATTATTGATTGGCGGAGTTTTTGTTTAACTTACCGTATGCTTCTCCTACTATTACCAAATAACTTAATGGCATATTCTTTCCCTTTCCAGATATATTCATTCATAATAATTGTACTCACACTTGTTGATGCATCGACAATATTTAAAAATAGCCAAGATACCAATGTGGAAGATTTAGATATATTCGGCGAAAAAATAGCCGAGCCAAGATCTGTGGGTCAAGTCAAAAGAGACACCAGTCTTAGTTATGCAGCAACAAATATTGATTCCAAGGCGGGTACCCGTGTGAAAACCATAACCGTAATTAAAAATCACAGTGGAAAAAATAATGGGAAATTAGTTATTAATCCTGCTTTACATAAGAATGAAGAATGGGCTAGCGCTTTTAGGGATAATTTCGATTCATATGGTGGTATACCAGATGTGCCGGATATAGACGATCTCTTCGATTTTGTAAAAAAGAAGGATAAGAATGATAAAAATGAGGATAAAAAAGAAGTGGTGAAAACAAAACCAAAAGAAACTGGGAAAAAAGAAACGGTAAAACCGACTGAGGAAGCTTCGTCGGAAATTGAGGCAACTACACAAGCAACAGTGCAAAAAATAAAAGGTGATGCGGAAATTATACCTGGATTAAAAAAGAATCAAACAAATGCACGTTCACAATCGTTAGGTTTGGGCAAGGAATCGACACGTGAACCATTAACTAATACAAATTATAATATATCGGAAGGATCTAAAAATATTTTTTTTGAAAAATATATACAAGAAGTTCCGAAAGGCTATGATTATCCCAAGCCGTGTCCACAAGGAGGAAAAGGTGTCGTCAGCATTACAAATCCTTCTTCCGGCCGCTCATATGAAATACCAGTATCAGAAGATTCGCCAGCGACGCCATATCTTGCACCTTCGATTAACAAGAAAACTCAAGTGCTGGGATCTCAACCACAAGTGAATAGCACGCAAAGTGTAGCATCTACATTTGTGCGTCCAAATTTTTCCGTTAATTCAATTTTACCATCGCTGCAGCCAGCGCCAGGTATTACTGCAGCTTTCCCAGGAAATCAAGGCTCACAGCCAGCACAAATACCACAGGACCAAGGTGTGGGCTTTTACACCAGTCAACGTCCATATATTGCTCCCAATTTACGGAATAGCTTTAATGCTAACGGTTTTACGACTTTGCGACCGTTATATAGAAGTGAAATAACCACTTATCGTGGAAACACATATTTGCTTGGAGCAAATAGAGGAAATGTGGGTAGATCGCGTGGTCTAAAATACTGATAAGATTGTATAAGTATATTTTTCATAGATAGGAAGATACATATTCAAATATTGTTATTTATCTTATTATCATATAAATAAAACCATTTATCGTTAATAAAAAAAATTTAACACCAGTAACGAACAAGATTATTAAAGCAATATACCAGGTGTACAAGTATGAAATGTCGGTTCGAACATATAGATGTCTCGCAAACGTAAATATTTATCGATTGTCATAAAACTTTGACCTTGTGAAGTGTCAACCTTGACTGTCGAACCACCATAGTTTTGCGCGAATCGAGCGTCATTATCGTTTACTCTCAGTGCAGTCAACATGTCGAGTTTCGTGCCGAATAAAGAGCAAACGCGGACAGTGTTAATTTTCTGTTTTCATTTGAAGAAAACAGCTGCGGAATCGCACCGAATGCTTGTTGAAGCCTTTGGCGAACAAGTACCAACTGTGAAAACGTGTGAACGGTGGTTTCAACGCTTCAAAAGTGGTGATTTTGACGTCGACGACAAAGAGCACGGAAAACCACCAAAAAGGTTCGAAGACGCCGAACTGCAAGCATTATTGGATGAAGACGATGCTCAAACGCAAATACGGCAAGCTACCAACAACAATTGATCAATTTGAACCGTGCGCTTCAGAGAAAACGACCGGAATATCAAAAAAGACAACACAAGGTCATTTTTCTCCATGACAACGCTCCATCACATACGGCAAGAGCGGTTCGCGACACGTTGGAAACACTCAATTGGGAAGTGCTTCCGCATGCGGCTTACTCACCAGACCTGGTCCCATCCGATTACCACCTATTCGCTTCGATGGGACACGCACTCGCTGAGCAGCGCTTCGATTCTTACGAAAGTGTGAAAAAATGGCTCGATGAATGGTTCGCCGCAAAAGACGATGAGTTCTACTGGCGTGGAATCCACAAATTGCCCGAGAGATGGGAAAAATGTGTAGCTAGCGACGGCAAATACTTTGAATAAATGATTTTTTCTTTTTCCACAAAATTTAACGTGTTTTTTGATTTAAAAAAAACGACATTTCATACTTGTACACCTGGTAAGACATTACATTAGCACAATGATTACTTTGGGCATACGAATCGTTGTTTATACAAGGAAAATTTTAGTATCTCGCTATTTCCTTTATTTCTTACGTACATACATTTTTAATGTATGGGCGAGAGAATGTACATACATAAATAAAAATGTTAATTTTAACGGATTGAAAAATTTATAAAAATTGTTAGTTTAAGAAGTTTTAATAAAGAAATACGAAAAAAGCTCCAAGAATTTTTGCTTTTAATTAGAGTGAAAAGAAACAGTTGTTATTTATATTTTTGAATGTATCGATCAGAATTTTACTTAAAAGTAAAAATTCAAAATTCTCTCTTAAACAAGTTGCTTTCATTTGTATAATGCTAGCAATTTTAATACATTGAAAAAGCGAAAACTGCGAATTTGTTGCATTTTATCAACGATTTAAACATAACATGCATATTTGAATCAACAAAAGATTTCTTGGTGAGGCCTTTAATATTAGCGGCTACTGGTTAAAAATTATTTGCAGGGTACTTAAAAACATACTTACATTATATTAAACACCTCTGCGATTGTACACATGTATGCTCATTTCAGCCATGTTAGTATATTTTTGTTTGCCATTTAATGATCTCAGGAATATTTACAATCATTAATAGAGTATTTCTTACAATATTTTTTAAATATATTTTAATTCATGGCAGAAAATTAAGAAATTAAATATAAATAAGATGTTTTGAGTTTGAAACAGTGAAACTTTTAGTGTAGTTTTCAACTTTGCCAATAAAATATTTTATAATATGGTAGAGTAGACCACAAAAAAACACAACTGCTGATATGCAAGGATTCCGAGTACAGTAGTTTACAAAATTTTTAAGCTTGATAAATTATAAATGATAAAGAAATTATCACCAAGGAAATGTTGATAGAAAGGTAAAAAGAAATCTTATTTCATATTTATTATATATATATTATATACAACTAATGGAATCTTAGTGTTAATGTCCCAATCGGTTCACTTCAGTGCGGGCGGACAATAAATCTGAGTGATATTTAATACTGCGAAAGTAATTACCATCATCAAGATATATTTATGTATTTTGGTAAACTTTAACTTCCATGTAGCCCATTCCACTTTGCTTGTTTTGAAGAAAAGCAAGCAGTGCCATAACTTCACAGCAAACAGACGATGTCGTGGCAGTCAGGTAATTGCTCAATAGAATAATCAATAAAATTTTCGTTGCACGAGCCAAAACAGAATGTCTTTCATTGAATTTTACACATATTGTTAGAAACAAAGAAACATTTGATCACACTAAATTTTTTCAATCGTAGGTGCTAGGCGGAAGCTCCGCAAAATGGTAGGTATCTACTTTCATTGCTTCTGGCGTCGTTATAGAGGCGTTGTAAAGCGCACAAAACGCCAGCGTCACATTTTCACTCAGTTACGAAATATTAATTTTCTTTTAGAAACTTTTAACGAACTTTACTCACCACTAAAACTAAGAATAAACTGAAAACAATCTAATCCAAAGAATCCACTATGATATAAACGTTTTTTATGCCCAAAATATCTTAATTAATGTAGCAAAATTAGCTTTTCTATGTCCAGTAGAAATTTTTTCGCAGCAAGAAAATCTTTTGTATCCTAATTTATTTTAACAAACGACAGATGTATCTTTCGTTAAATTTATAAGTTGCCAGCTCTTATTTTGCTCAGAGTTGCTACAGCGAGGTGACATTCCCAAAAACGGGTGTGTTGTCAAAGGACGTTGATCATTCGTGAACATAACAACTACTTGAAAAACTACTTAATTATAATAGATAACAATAATTTTATTAAAAGTGATTTATTTTAAAATTAAAAAAAAATATAATTCTCTTTAAAATTATTTTTGGAGAATTCAACTAAACTGAGGATTGCACGTCGATTGTGACAGTGTGAAACATGCTTAAAATAAATAAATAACGAAAGAATTTTTCACGACATCTGTCGGTAATAAAATGAGTGTGTTTTGGCAACACTGCAAATCAAATCATTTCATATTTATTTTTCATAGTAATCAGTGGGTTTTTCCTTCAATACCTTCGTAAAGTGGTTTTTGAAAAAATAAAAAATTCCTACAATTGTTTCAAAATACACAATTAAGCACAAATGGCTAATAATTAACGCACAAAAAAAAAGAGTTACTTGTTTTCGAAACTGTAATAGTGCATTCTCTTAAAAGAAGTGAAGTGTATTTGCACAAATCGCAAAGCAAGAAAGAAAAACGTCATCTTTTTTGTTCAATTGATTCGCTGGTGACTACGACGAATAAAATCGCATCATAAAAAAGTGTTGGCAATAATAGAAAAAAACAAAAATAGTTATAAAAAAGTACTTAGTGGTCAATTTCAGTTTATTTTATAAAACTGTTTAAAAAGCATAGCAGAGAAAATTTAAAAGAAAATAGCAGCAAAATAAAAACCAAGCTATCTAAATACAACACGCAGATAAACAAGGTTAGTGCAAATTGGAAAGTTGTAAAATAATGCAAAAATGTGTACAGAAAACGATTGAAGTCAGTAAAATGGTTTGATACATATGTATATATGCCTGTATGTACATCTGAAAATAAAATTTGTCTTCGAAATTTAAAGCAATCTTTTTGATGATCACACTAGTAAAATAAAGATGTTGTATTTGGCGCATGGGAATATTTTGTAATCACATATGCAGTTCGTAAGGTTATTATTGAGTACTCAATAAATATAAAATATAATATCGAAATGAAAAAGCTAATGATCTCTACGTTGCATTCCAAAGCTTTATACTTTTGGAAAGCTATCACTTATTCCCCTTAAAACGCACCTTTTTCTGCTAGGTGTTTACGATATCTATGTTAAAATGCATGTAATATGTATGTGGTAAGTGCATAACAGCTGGTTATGTACATGTTTAGATACAAAACACCATTGAGGATTTTATATCTACATTTATATGCACATTTGTGTGTTCAATTGATTGTTTTTCAAATATTTTCTATACAAATTCCTTTATACCGGTTGCCTAATACAGAAATCAGCTGTGCTTATACATTTTGTCACACCTGAACTTTCTGCTCTTTAATTTAATTTTCCCTTTACATTTATTATAATTTAATTTACTAAATATAATGTCCTTTTCGAGTCATTCCACTCGCCTTTGGGTTTATTATTAAAATTGACTTTGTTTTCTAAGCGAATACGTATTGAACTGGACGTAGTATTAATTTGTGTATACAAACATATGTACATATGCATATACTCGTATGTATGTACATACACTATTTATTGTAGTGAGCCAGTTGGAAGCCATATGTTCACGTGGGGCAACGACATGTTTATATGTCTGTAAATAAATCCATATTGTTTTATTATTTTGAATGCGTTTTTAATGAACGCGTCATTGACAAAAAAAAAAAACACTAGATCATTTGATTGCATTTATTAATTATATGCTATTTGATCACAATTCTTACAATTCAAATAAATGGGCTTACTATAGTCGTGCTGCTTCTCAATGGATTTTTATATCCTATGTCATACATACTATGAACTCGTATACGTATGTACAGACTACCACCAAGTTATAAAATTTTGCAACAATTTTTTTTAATAATTCATTGGATTTTCTCACAACTGTATATTTAAATAATGGAGCATTTTTTCAGTGGTCAAAAATGGCTTCTTTTTTCCTAATTATTAGTGCAAAATTTATAAACATGCGAGTTCATATATTTATTATACATACAAATTTTGTCATGTCAATATTTTGTCATTAACAAGTTCATTTTTGTGTGTAATATACATATATGAATACGTACTATGTAGGTATAAGTTCATATAAATATTACAATAACTACTTTTTAAGTAGTAGTTAGTAGTATTGTTAGTTCATTTATTATAAGTATCTTTATCGATTACCTTTTCATATACCACACATACATACATATACATACAAATTGGAGTTTGCTGTTTTATTTATTTGTCTTTTCGTTTACTGTTTGACCGTGAATAGTTTATTACGTTTTCTCGTTTCCTACCAACATTCGGAACCGTAGAACACATCGTTGTCAACAAATGAGAGTAAACATTTTTATTTATATGAATTGTTAGCAAGAGTTGGCAACTCTACAAATAGAAAGTAAATTCAAACGGTGATAGTCGGAGTGGCCAAGATCTGAGTGTATCTACGTAGACAATTTCTAGACTTGCATTTATCGGATATGAGAGCTTAGGCATAAAAAAAAACACAATGGAGCTTTGGGCCACAATCAAATCTTTTTCTAACGCGACGGCATGCGAGGACTGTGGAAGTGCTATTCGGTAACCGCAAGCTACTTTATACGATTTTTCATAATCCATTCGAAAAGTGATTCATTATCTTTGCAAACTGCCAAACTCCAGCAGGTATCCAATCTGTGGAATCCCCCACCCTCCACTAAAGTTTTCTCTATTCCAAGCCCTTTGAAGCAACTCGTTTCTGGGTCCTCTCGTTGGACGACGTGAACGACATGGATTATTTCTCGCTGCTCATAAGCGGGGCTTCTAAGTTACCTTTTAAGTATCAAAGAAAATAATTTAATTTGAACCCCCCTTGCAAGGGAATTCAGTAATTTAGCGGTTTTAAATTAGTTTTTTTCTACTTTCTTCCAGTCGCACTTCACTATATATTTTCTTTTTTGTAAATTTATGTTACTTTTATTGTTTCATTTGGTCTGGTTTGCTTTATTTATTTATTTTATTTTTTAAATTTATTTTTATAAGCTTTCTTCATATACGTGCATGTAAGATGACTCAAATCACATCATCGTGCGGTCATCGCTTGAATGAGCAACAAGTTTTTCAACTTTAAAGAGAAGATGTGGTTTTGTTTTTTGCGAGAAATCATCGTTGGTGTTTCTGTTAAAATTTGCTGCACGACTTGATTGAATGTATGAGAAAGTAGAAACAGCCCGTTATCGTTTTCATGCGATAATTTTACATTTAAGAGATATTTATTAATACTTTAAAACATTGGTTATTGGTATAATATATCTTGCTTGTCGAAAGCTTTTCACAGAATGTGCCATTTTGGAGCACAAAATGTCCTTGATTTGATTTTTGAGGAAATAAACGGTGAGCTTCGCGGTGTGATGTCCTCTTACGCAAACACTTTTTGACTTATACTCTTACTCGACCTCCGGTAGATTTTTTATTTACTCTTTTACATGCATTATTGTTTGTACGATATTGGATTTCAAGAAGTCCATTGTCTAATTATTAAAAGCATCAATGGATTTTGCAGCATTCCTCATCTCCAAGCTTTTTTGATAGGTCAGGATGTTGGAATCACGCAGATCCACCATGAACTGCCACAGGCACTCGATGGGCTTCAGCTGCACTTTTCTTCCAATTATGCTTATTTGATTATTTAATACAAAGTCGAACATTTTCGAAGGAGCATAAAACACTGTTGTTGTCAGAAACAGAAACCTTTTCAATGAAATAGGTAAACGCTTCCAAGATAGGCCATCATTTGCAGGTGGGGCCCTTTCTTGCGAAGGGATCGAATTGATTTGTACCCCCTATATTAAGAATTCGAATTTCGAACAATACCTTCACTGGTACAATTTTCGGAAGAAAAAGTAACGCCCAAGATGATCTAAGCAATAGGGGACCTGTGTATTAAATTTCAGTTAAATAGAACAAAAACGCGATATTCTAGAATAAGCCGGTCTCTGGTCCACTTTCGAGAAGAGCAAGTAATGCTTTTGACAATCGAAGCAATATGCTGTCGAACCAAATATACGATTTTTTCGAATAGGTTGCCGCATGATCCATCTCCCGGATTTTTTTCGTATTCTTTTTGCTTGGCCGGAGACTAATACGATTTGGTGTGAATTATCGAAATCGCTCCTGGCGTTCTTTAGTTATAGGCGTATTAACTAACATCACTTTCTTTTATATACATACATATACATATATATTGATTTCAACTACCTGTAATTTTAACTACTATTTCCCAAAAAATCATCGCTACATTTATTTTCCAAATAAAAATTTAGTCTAGTTCACAATTCAGCACACAATCTTCTTTATTGTTTGTTTTATTCTCACATAATTAACATATTATATTTCTTCAACGAAATTCAATTGTTTTTGTTATCTGAAAAATTGAGATAATTGTGGTTGGCATAAAAACCTGTTAACTGTACATACAAGTTTAAAGGTATTTTTCAGCTTTGTTTTGTTTCGTTTACTTTGCTACTCTGCTTGAAGATACCAACCAAAGTGCGAGAGATGTTTTTCCGCTCTTCGAAAACTCGCTATCTACCTATCTATCTCGACGGACGTGTCATTAACTTCGTTTTGCACAGTTGTTACTATCTGTTTCCTATACTCGTACCTCCTGTATACATATGTACATATGTATGTATGTATTCGTATACATTGTTGTGATTGTTTGCAGAAATGTCTGTGGTTTGTTTTGTTATTTTATTATCTATTTCATGTTGTTTTCTTCTTTTTTTCCAACATATTCTCATAGCTAAAAGTATGCAGTAATGCAATCAACACGCTTCCCAAGGCTAGCGGGTGTTGTTGTTTGACTGATTGAATGACTCGTTGGTTGACTGGTTGGTTGGTCGCTCAAAGGTGTTTACGCGGCAGTTATGCTTCAGCGTTTACTTCCACTTCCAGCATAAATATGGTTTTTTTTTCAAGTTACGACTTTTTTTGCACGCGTTGCTGTGCGTTCTTTTGTCTACAATTATTGTCTATTTTATTTTTTCTAATGCTGTTAAACATTTCACTAATTGCAATACACCTATCTAAGAGTTAACTGCGTGCAAACGTAAGCATATTAGGGTTAAATTTTTTATTTTAAAATAATTTTTTCGAAATTTCGAAATTTATTTAGCATTGAGTTTGCAAAAAAAAATACATATATATATATTATTACATATTTTTTGCTAACAAACATCGCTTTTGAGAAACTCAGATTTGTAAAAAAAACTCTTTAAAAATATAAATAAAAATTTGTGAAAATATTAAAAAAGAAAATACACCAGATATCATTTTTTTATATGTAAGCACATAAGAATTGTTGCCTCACTAATAATTAAAAAAAATTATAAAAAAAATGCAAAAAAGTAGGAAAAAATAAAAAAAGTAGGAAAAAATAAAAAGTAGGGAAAAATAAGAAAAGTAGGAAAACATAAAAAAGTAGGAAAAAATAAAAAAAGTAGGAAAACATAAAAAAGTAGGAAAAAATAAAAAAAGTAGGAAGAAATAAAAAAAATAGGAAAAAATAAAAAAAGGAAGGAAAAAATGAAAAGTAGGAAAAAAATTAAAAAAGTAGGAAAAAATAAAAAAAAGTAGGAATAAAAATAAAAAAGTAGGAAAAAATAAAAAAGTAGGAAAAAATAAAAAAGTAGGAAAAAATAAAAAAGTAGGAAAAAATAAAATAGTAGGAAACAATAAAAAAGTAGGAAAAAATAAAAGTAGGAAAAAATAAAAAAAAGGAAGAAAAAATAAAAAAAGTATGAAAAATAAAAAATAAAAAAAAATAAAATATAAAAAAAGGAAAAAAAAATTAATAAATAAAAAAATGAACAAAATAAACGAAACTTAAAAAACTAAAAAATAAGAACAAAAATAAAAGTAAAATAACAAAACTTAAGAAAATCCTATTTAATAAATAAAAAAATAAAAAAGATTAAAAAAATTATAAGAAAAATTAAAAAATTCAAAAAATTAAAAAATTCAAAAAATTAAAAAAATTAAAAAAATTAAAAAATTAAAAAAATTAAAAAAAAATAAAAAAAAAAATAAAAAATGTAAAATAAAAAAGAAATAAAAAATAAAAAGAGATTAAAAAAATTAAAAGTAAAAAGAAATAAAATAAATAAAAAGAATTAAGAAAAATTAAAAAAAATAAAAAGTATTAAAAAATACAAAATATTAAAAAAATACAAAGTATTAAAAAAATACAAAATATTAAAAAAATACAAAATATAAAAAAAATACAAAATATAAAAAAAATACAAAATATTAAAAAAATACAAAATATTAAAAAAATACAAAATATTAAAAAATGCAAAATATTAAAAAAAATATAAATAAAATAAAAAAATATAAAAATATAAAAAAATAAAAATGTAAGAAAAAATATAAAAATATAAAAAAAATAAAAAAATATAAAAAATTAAAAAAAAATTATAAAAAAATTAAAAAAAAATAAAGAAAAATTAAAAAAGTAAAAAAAATAAAAAAAATAAAAATAATAAAAAAAATAAAATAATAAAAAAAAAATAAAAATAATAAAAAAAAGATAAAAATAATAAAAAAAAGATAAAAATAATAAAAAAAAATAAAAAAAGAAATTTAAAGATTCAAAAACCCAAATAAAAAAGTTTTAAAATTTCAAAAATTAAAAATTAAAAAATATTAAAAATTTCAGAAAAAAAATAAAAAGTTTTAAAAATTAAGAATAAATAACAAAATTAAGAAAAAATAAAAAAATTAAGAAAAAGTAAAGAATTAAAAAAAAAAAATTAAACTAATATGAAAAATTTAAAAGATAGAGAAATAAAAAAAATTAACAAAACAATTCCAAAATCCCTATTTTTACATTTTTAGAACACCCTAATATGCAATGAATACATACATACCTATGTACGTGTACAGAACTCTTTAACCGGCGTGCACAATAGCATGTTATTCATACGTACTGTATAACACTAAACACTGGCTTAAATACATACAAATACTCGTACATATGTACATATCACTTCTTCTTCTTTATTGGCGCTGAACATGTATGTATATATATTAAAGAATAAATTTTGAAGCATGCTCCAACACAACTTCATTTATGTACATACCTACATACACTACATATGTCGGCACGTATACTTTATAAGCTTCATAAGCTTAAACTTCTGCTCTCAAACTCGCCGAGTCAGCGAACTACTTAAGCTTCCAAGTCAGACAGTCAGTCATACAGTCACTTAGTTAGTCGTTAGCTCAGTGCGATAGTCAGTTTAAAGAACAAGCTTCAGCAGCCACTCATCTGTCTTCTGCCCTGTAGTGTTTGTGGCTCATTATGAAACGACCGACCAAGGCAGCTGGCAAATCGTCATTACGGTGTTGGATTAGCACTTTTTTCAATTGCCGGTTTTTCTTTTCATGTCTACACGTACTTACATGTGCACATACTTTTATATGTAACCGCCACCGATTTATGTAGGCTCTCCTGTATTTTTTTATTTGCAATTTTTTTATTTTTCTTTACTACAAGTTTTAATTTTTCTCTATTTTTTTCACGGGCGCATTACCTGCTCACCATTCATTCCTCATTACCGCACGACTTATGTGGGTATCGCCTTTATTTTTTCTGCTGGTTTTTGCTTCTGCTTCTTTTTTTAAATTTCTACCGTTTTTTCTCTTAGTTTAATGAACTTTTGCTGCTTTGGAAACTACCTTCCTGTTTTTTTAATTTGAAACATTACATACTCATTTCTTCCACTGGTCTTACACTATGGCGCAGAAATATTGGTGTGGTAAGGTAATAAGTACCTGCTGAGATTATTTTTAAATTACTTGTGGAAAATCGATCAACGGAAGATTTAGATGAAATAATTAAACACTTCTGGCCATTTAATTTCCTGTTTTGCCATCCTTATCGGTAGACTTAGACTTCATTCGAGTTTTAATTATCTATAATATCGTCATTGACTCAGCTCAGCCATATCTAGTCTCTCTGAAAACGTTCCATCCGTTTCTTAGTTCTCCGCAGTCCCTACACCGACTTTCAAAACTAAGCAGTGTCCATACAAGACTCTTATAGCCTTAGAAATGTGGGCCATTCTCAGAGCGTATATACCATATGATCCCTTTTGCTTCCATTACCATAGGGTTTGCTGGTGGATCAACGTCTTAGTACAATCCGCATCAAAGCGAAGTTTTTCAATACATCGCTGAGTTTGAGGGTGAGTCCTTGTCTTAACCCAGCAGATGAAAAGAACAATGTGTCCAGGTACTTATGGTGTATTTATGAGTGCCTGGAAAAGCGTAAGCAGTAGACGGGAAACTCATCCTCGATTAAAGCACCAAATAAGATGGGGCTGATCGACTTCTTTACGTGTAAGTGTAACTGTTTAACAAATTCCTGTAGGTGATAATGGGAGTTGAAAAGCTCCCTGTCTGGAAGAACTAGGCTCCTTGCTGCGTATTTATACAGAAAGAAGACAGCTTAAGAGAAGCATCGTGCCCATTTGGCTAATCACTCTTGGTTCCAATAAATCATATGAGACTAATTTTCATTAGAGTATCAAGTAGACTTCCTTTCAGGGACCAGTTTTTTCCACCCACTCTCATTTGTACGTGATGATACTAACTGCTACTAATTTTCTTTGTTGCACATACATTTACGAGCGTATGCTAAATGCATGTAGATTGAGGGTTATTTTTGCGTGCGTGACGTTGGGCAATTTAATGATGTTCCAAGGTTTTCAAGGTGTGTCAACTGCCAAGTCACTCGGCTATGGTTCTTCCGCTTAGCGCATGCCAACGTCGCACGCCACACACCACACACTATACTGCTCTGCTTAGCATATTTATTATTGCTCATCCCCCAACGTCAAGCAGTCTGGCTGTTACTCTGGCCATGTGCGCAAACGGTCTACGGAATTTTTATTCAAATTTACTGAAACTAACGTTTTTATAACACAAAGGCACATTTGGTAAAAAAACATTTTTTTCTTGTTTTTTAATTTTATTTTTTGTTTTTACCTTTTTCAACTAACCATTATCATCATTTTGCTGTATATTTTTTCATTTTTTTCCGCCAACTCCTTCACACATTTTTCTTTTGTTGCTCCGTTTTAGTTATATCTTCGTGCTTTTGTTGCAACACGCCTCGTGCAGCACAAGTGCCTTGAGTAGCTTAGTTAATTCATCTCTTTTTTGTTATTCTTGTCTTTTTTTGCTTTTGGGCAATCCCTCAAAGTATGGCGCTACTCTCTTCACTTCATTTCTTTTTTATTTTTGTGAAAATGTGACCCACTTTATGGAATTTGCGCTTTGTATGAAATCTTATATGGCATATACTTGTACATATGTACATATATGTATGGTATATGTAGATATTTTCATTTTTAATGCGACACTTTTACTTTTCTTTACATCTGAGTTCACTTAACCTGACAGATTTAAAGAAAAGCGTATTTTTATTGTTCGCTTAAATGCTGTGAGTATCTTTCGAGACTGTTGGTCGTTTAAGTGTTGCGGCACTATTTTTTACTTGACAATTTTGTTGCCTTCAGTTAAACATTTTATCTTTCCGATTCATTATAAGTGATAACAAGTCTCCCCAGTATCTGAAGTAATTTTCATTCTACAAAGACGAGCTCCATTAATAAAGTTTTGCTTTAGCCTTAAGAATTGTCATGGGAAATCTACTGCTAATAAAAAGGTTTGCTCCTTTTCTCTCTCTCTCTCTCTTTCATTTTCTCTCTGTCACTTTCTCTATCTGTCATTTTCTCTCTCTGTTACTTTCTCTCTCTGTTACTTTCTCTCTGTCACTTTCTCTCTTCGTCACTTTCTCTCTCTGTCACTTTCACTCTCTATCTCTCACACTTTCTCTCTCTGTCACTTTCACTCTCTATCTCTCACACATTCTCTCTCTGTCACTTTCACTCTCTCTCTCTCACACTTTCTCTCTCTCTCACACACTTTCTCTCTCTCTCACACACTTTCTCTCTCACACACTTTCTCTCTCACACACTTTCTCTCTCTCTCACACACTTTCTCTCTCTCTCTCACACACTTTCTCTCTCACACACTTTCTCTCTCTCACACACTTTCTCTCTCTCTCACACACTTTCTCTCTCTCTCTCACACTCTTTCTCTCTCTCTCACACACTTTCTCTCTCTCTCACACACTTTCTCTCTCTCTCACACACTTTCTCTCTCTCTCTCACACACTTTCTCTCTCTCTCACACACTTTCTCTCTCTCTCACACACTTTCTCTCTCTACCTCACTTTCTCTCTCTCTCACTCACTTTCTCCCTCTCTCACTCACTTTCTCTCTCTCTCACACTTTCTCCCTCTCTCTCACACTTTCTCCCTCTCTCTCACACTTTCTCTCTCTCTCACTTTCTCTCTCTCACTTTTCTCTCTCTCACACTTCCTCTCTCTCTCATATTTTCTCTTTCTCTCACTCACTTTCTCTCCCTATCACTCACTTTCTCTCCCTCTCACTCACTTTCTCTCCCTCTCACTCACTTTCTCTCCCTCTCACTCACTTTCTCTCTCTCACTCACTTTCACTCATTTTGTCTCTCACTCACTTTCTCTCTCTTACTCACTTTCACTCATTTTCTCTCTCCCATTTTGTCTCTCTCTCACTTTCATTTTTCCTTTCTCTCTCACACTTTCTCTCTCTCTCACACTTTCTCTCTCTCACACACTTTCTCTCTCTCTCACACTTTCTCTCTCTCTCACACTTTCTCTCTCTCTCACACTTTCTCTCTCTCTTACACTTTCTCTCTCTCTCACACTTTCTCTATCTCTCACACTTTCTCTTTCTCTCACTCACATTCTCCCTCACTCATTTTCTCTCCCATTTTTTCTCTCTCTCTTTCATTTTTCCTTTCTCTCTCACACTTGTCCTTATAGAAGAAAAATTGTGGAATAACACTTCTCCCGTTATATTTTTTAGTGCTAAATATCATCTCTGTAATGCCATCTAGGACAATCCAATTGCATTATATTCCTATGTTATTGAATATTTCTATGTTTAAAATTTCTCTTTTCATCTTATTAGCTTATTATGATTTTAGCTACTTTTACTTTCAGTCAATTTGCCAGCCAGTGTTGTTGACCCAATAACACGCACAATTTGTAATTTACATATTGTGTTATTCAATTTTCTGTTACATTAAACAACGTAAACTGGTCATTTAATCGCAACTAATCGCTTAACGCCACTTCAAAGTCCATTTTTATCGATTTTCCTGCTAAATATGCCGGTTCTGGTTATTTGAAAGCAACAGTAAAACATTTAAACAATTTATGGTTAAACGACATATTTTCTCGTAAACTAAATGCTTTCTACATAAAGTGGTAAAGTGATATTGTAAATAGTTTACTTTTATGTATAATGGTGCATCCTTATATTGCAAATGCGTGGGTTGGGCACTGTCTATTGGCTCTACGTGCGAGTATTTTAGAGTTTGACAAGTGAAAGGTCCTAAATGTATGTAGGTATATGTATGAATTGATATATTTTAAAAATAAACAAATATTTTTTGGAACTGTCTCAGACCATATATATTTTTTGGAAATAATGAAAAAATTACAACAACAGTTTTAGACGGTAGAAGTTATAGCTGCTATTTCGGAAACCACCATGTTTTCTCATCAGACTTCGTTTTCCAGAAACCTTTGTTCGAATTGGATACGAACTTGGGATGCCCAGAGCACGAGCCAATGGTTATTCCATTAAGCTACCAAAAACAATTCAACAGAACAATGATCTGAAAAAGCACTTTTAGTTTAATTTTTATCTTTTTTTTATTATATATAATATATGTTATAAATTTATTTTATATTTTTAAATACATTTTAATTCTGAAAATTCCCGTTTTCTCTTTGATCTGCTGAAAATTTACGTAATTTATTGAAAATCAAAAGTCTATTTAGTCGGTTTTTCGTGTTAACCATTGTTGACACGGGTAGACCCGTGTTAGATAATATATAAGCATATATATGTTTGTAAGATACTCAAGATATTTCATATACAGCTGCGTATAGTGACCGTGACCATTTAAGGACGTGACAGGCGTTGCCATGCTTTCTCCTATTTCAATTGCACGTAAATCGCTCGCCTCATTCGGTAATACAAACTTATATGTATTCACTTAGCTCCTGAGTTTAATAAAATGGTTGGCTTCCTAGGTTATTTTTTATATTTCACGACATTCTTTTATTTAGTTTTTCTCTTTTGCCTAACTGAATACAGACATTCAAGATGGTTGTGTTTATTTTTGTGTCCTGTGCTTACGCAATTTGAGTGAAATTTTTTTCTGTGTAAATATATCATACATACATACATATTAATGTACGACCAGTATGTTTGTATTTATTGGATGAGTGCATAAGTTCGTGCCCGATTCCGCTGGATGCCGTACGAATCGTTTGAGAGTGGCGCTCGTGAAAGAAATATATACTATTATATATCGTTGGAAAGGTGACAGTCCGAACTGTAAATCAAGCATAAAATAACTTCATTTTGATTTGAGTTGCTTAGTGAAAAGACGCATGGAAGATGAACAACGAAAAAGATCATATGCGTCATATTATGTTATACGAATTCCGCAAAGGAAAAACAGTGGGCGCTGCAACTAAAGATATTCGCGAAGTTTATTTGGACCGTGCTCCAGCACTAAGCACAGTAAAGAAATGGTTCGCGAAATTTCGGTCTGGAGATTTTAACCTCGAAGATCAACCTCGCAGTGGACGGCCTTCTGAGCTTGATGACGATGTTCTAAGGACTTTAGTTGCGAATAACTCACGTATTTCGACGGAAGAGGTTGCCAGTGAATTGAACGTCAACAAATCAACTGCGTTTCGTCGTTTAAAAAAGGTTGGGTACACATGGGTGCCACATCAGTTGAGTGAAAAGAACAAAGTGGACCGTATGTCAACAGCAATTTCTTTGCTTCGACGGATCAAAAACGAACCTTTTTTGGATCGGCTCGTGACTGGTGATGAAAAATGGGTCCTGTACAACAATGTTCAACGCAAAAGAACATGGAAACAGGCACACGAAGGGGCGGAACCGATGTCGAAAGGTGGATTGCATCCGATGAAGGTACTGCTGTGCATTTGGTGGGATATCCGAGGATTGATCTATTTTGAGCTCTTGCCAGCTGAAGAAACGATCACTGCCAACAAGTATTGTCAGCAATTGGTCGAATTGAAGAAAGCAATTGATGAAAAACGTCCGATTTTGGCCAATCGCAAAGGAGTTCTTTTCCATCATGACAACGCCAGGCCACATGTTGCAAAACCGACCCTGGCCAAACTGAAGGAGATGAATTGGGAAATCATGCCGCATCCCCCATATTCACCCGACATTGCACCTTCTGAATATCATTTGTTTCGATCGCTGCAGAACAATTTGAATGGAAAAAAATTTAAAAATGTGGAAGACGTCAAAAACCACCTTGACACCTTTTTCAACGAGAAACCGCGCGATTTCTATGAATCAGGCATCCGTAAATTGGTTGAACGTTGGGAGTGGATTGCCGAACATGATAGCGTATACATAATTGATTAATAAAAGCGCTTTCTTCAAAAAATTTCAATTTTAGTTTGCACTTGAAATCGGGCACGAACTTATGCACTCATCCAATATATCTTTTTTGTTTTTAATTTCTCTTGGTATTTTTTTTATTTTAACCTCTATAAAGGAAGCCACATAGCGAAAGGACCTTGCAGTAGAGGTTATTATGTACATCGTATATTAGTTTAATACCGTTCTCCCGAATGCAATAAGAACGTCTATCTTAAAATTTTTGGAATAAATAATGAAACTATCAAAATTGAATGACGGAATCCAAGGACTAAAAATAGGAAGCTTGAAAGTGGTGGATGCAAGGTGCTCACTTACGCAAATGATGTAGCTTTCGTGAGCAGATTAAGACTGAAATTGCCTAGTTCATCTGAATGTATATGAAATTCGATAAGCGTTTCTTCTCTCAAAATCAGGACAAAAAAACTTTTCTAGAAGGCAAATATCGAGCAGAGAAAGTAACGGTTGCCTAACATGGCTACGAGGTCGCTATCGGCGAGAGATGGAAACTTATTTCGAGAGTAGTACACGGTTTACGGTATCCTAGTTAAGTTTATCTTGTTTCATGGAGTGGTATGATGGAAGTCACTGGTCACAGCGTCTGGACCTAGGTTGACCAAGTGATTCCATCTCCAGGGGGTGGCATGGGGCGGATTCACCACAGAAAAGGCGCTCTAAACTTCTTCACGGTTGAGTCAAAGCTTAAGGGTAAGATTGACCATCCAACGACGAGGGGTTTAGCCACTGATTTAAACACTGCAGTATTTTTCAATCGGAGGCTTCAAGAAGCGGAGAACATACTGCCTTGGGGCTAATATTTACTTAGATATTTAAATGAAAAAATTAAGTAAAATTTTCTAATTGCGGTCGCCCCTCGGCAGGGAATGTCCACCCCTCCGAGTGTATTTCGGACATGAAACAAAGCTCCTCATAAAAAAAAAAAACCGTCAGCCGTTCGGAGGCGGCTTAGTATAAACTGTAGGTCCCTCCATTTGTTAAAAAAACATCAAGACGCAAAACCACAAATTGGAGGAGGAGCTCGGCCAAAAATCGCTTCAGCGGTTACAAAGCGCCAACCATATATATATATCATATTCAAGCATCAATAACTGTACTGTGAGACGATAGCATCAACCATACACTTTCTTTTGAACTTGTTTTATTTTTGTGACTTCACAAGGTATTAGCCGGATATGTCTCTGTAGAATCTTCTTGGCATCAGCTAACTTATCCTAACCTTTAAACTTCATTTTTTAGAGCTTTTTTCTCTGCATTTTACGATGATTTAATCGTGCCCAACTATTTTGTAAATATACAAGTATTATATATATATTAAATATATACATAATAAATAAAAGTGTGAAAATATTCATCTCACGCCGAGTAACCCCATGAATTGTAATTATTGCAATATGTCCACCATTTAGCTTAGGAAAATGCGTTTGAAATTTACGTAAAGGTAAGGCGAAACATTTAGTGAAACAAAGTGCAAAGCTATTGTGACAGAAAAGAGGAAAAAATAAACGGCAAAAAAATACAAAAATGTGAACACACATACTAATTTGCCAGGATATTCTTCAACGATGTAAAGATCTAAGATGATGACGCTATAAATCTTTTTATTTTTCTATTCACATATTATTTTTAGTCTCTGTTTTTCCACACGACATTCGTTTTACTCTGTGCTTTTAGCTTAGTAAAACATAAATGTAAAGGGTGTTTTGTTAGACGTGTGGTTTTCAATCAAGCCAAACTTTTTTTTTGGTTTTTGTCTTATGAAAGCTATTATTTGATTTATGGTATACTCACTATGGGTTGCCTCTTCTTAATGAACAGACTTACTACGGTGCAACGTTTGCAAATCGTGCAAATTATCAAACTAATGAATGGTTCGGTTCGCTCCACGCATCGCACACTGCGTCCAATATTTGGTCGTCATAATCGCCCAGCAGAATCGGGGAGATAATGTGCACCCGAGATGCTATTGCTGCTGTGGAGCAGGCTATCAAAGAAGACCCGAATGAGTCCGACCGTCGTAACCTTACAAAATCCAACTCGTGCTAGAACTGAAGCCGAACATCGCATCCTAAAAAGTCACTGTTTGGTCTATATTTCTTCAAAAAATGAAGCCGGCTATAATGTTACAGTCGATGGGGAACGCTATAAAGCCATGATTAATGACTTTTTCATGCCCGAAGCGAAGTATGTAGATGTGGAGGACCTTTAGTTCAGTGCTACAATGGCCAACGAAAATCAATTTAATAAAGGAAAACTTTTGATGAGCACGTTATCTTCCATCGTAGGCCGGTGGCGGCACCACCAAGATCGTGATATTTAACACCGCTGTACCGTGCGGGGTTATGTGAAGTCGCCTGTTTACGCTGATAAGCCCGAGTTGATTGATGCCTAGGAAGTGAATATTCGGGGCGTTATTGCTGATACACGGCCCGCTTACTGCAAAGGTGGTCATTTGTCTGAAATCAATTTTTGGAACATAATGGCAAACCCTTACCTTTATAATAGAGTTGAATTCTTGGCCATAACATTAAATTATATGCATTTAAATGTCTAAATAAAACCCTTTATGTTGGTCGATATGGAAGGTGTTTAATAGTTTATATCTACATACGTACGCATATATAACCAGCTAAGCTTCATCGTCGCTTTTCCTGTCATTGTCAACATTCAAATATGACATTAACTTGATGGGAGGCATATTAAATGAAAATGAC
This sequence comes from Ceratitis rosa, assembly GCA_037013455.1. Classification (NCBI taxonomy): domain Eukaryota; kingdom Metazoa; phylum Arthropoda; class Insecta; order Diptera; family Tephritidae; genus Ceratitis; species Ceratitis rosa. The sequence continues at coordinate 6,144,105 of JAWMAG010000031.1, read as the reverse complement.
GCCCCACGACTGTGGCTTTTCTTCATTGTAAGCACACATTCATACGTACATACGTATACAAGAGAGTGAATAAACGAGTGAATGAATAGCTGAGTGAGTGAATATATACTTAAGTGAATGCGTGTTGTTATAATTCAATTTTTATCTTGATACACTTCAACGTTTTAATGGCGTAAATAACGAGTTATGAGCATATAAATATGTGTACATACATATGTATGAATATTTAATGTCTATACAATAAACATACATACTCGTATGTATACAAATGTATGTATGTTATGCATCTACATATTTTTAATTTATTTATACATACATATGTACATATATTTCAACATTTTGCTTGAAAGCTTTTCCATCAGCCGCTGATACATTTGATGAGTTAAATATATAGCATGAGTACGTACATATGTACATAGTACGTTTTTATGATGTTTCTTATCAGTGTGATAAAAAAGTAGATAAGATGTGTATGTACTCGGCTAACTGATAACGGGGAACCTGCTTTTTCACTTTATTTGTACTCAAAAATATGCTTATATACTTAATATGTATATTATTTTAATTGAAATTTTGATGATTTTTCAGTTTGTACCATTGAGTCACATAATTGAGTGCTGCTTTCGTGGTTTCAATTCTTTCGGTCGTACGCGGCCAAAAGGCGAGTTGACTGACAAACAATTTTTTTTTTAGTTTAAAGAAAATTAAAGTGTTGTTCTACAATTAACAAAAAAAGAAGACCAGTCTGAAATCTTTATATTTACCTTTCATTACCATATTAAATTTGTGGTTTTCATTTTGGGAATAAATATTAATTCTTGTACTTGAAAAATTGGTTCGATTTCGATTCTTTTCGGTGATAATATTTATTTGTATATACGATACGTGTGTAGAATGGAAAATTGCATGTTCTTAGATGCGCTTTTGACGGATTTTTTTGGCCAAAATCTTCATAGCTAAACGAATCGGTTGTATACGCTATAGTGGTCCGAATCTGGCCGTTTCCGACAAATGGTCGTTTAAATGTATGTGTACCAAGTTTGCTTGAAATATATCTCTAAAAACTGAGAGACTAGTTTGCGTACAAATTTAACTCGTCATTCTCACCCGATCGGCATAAATTTTGATGGGTGAATGGGAGAAGAGATAACTCCCTCTGGTACTCACATACATCGGACCAAAGTTAATGTACCATTTCACTTATATGAAAGGTATATTAAATAAATATAACCGCTTGCGTCTAATTGTAGCCAATATTTAAACAGATCAGTTTGCCAATAAAATTGATTAATATTTATATAGATATTTCCGCGAACAAGTCGGTCATAATCGAAAAAATGTTTTGAGTTAAAGATTTTTTTTGTAAAATTTGCTGAATAAAAATTTAACTTATTTTTAATTCTACTAAAAAATGTGAAAAAATAAAAATTTCAATTTGCGCCTAAATGTAGGCAACGTATTTACAATATATTAGTGAATAGCAATAAAAAATGGGAAATTTTCTAAAAATTTTCGGCATCAGCAAAAAGCTATTATGAAAAACTATTTTTTAATTTAATAATAATATAATAAAAAAAAACCTACATGCATATATTGCTGTTAATTGCATTAAAAAATTTCTACGCATAAGCTTTTTAATTTCTTTAGTAAAGATTTTGCTAATCAAACTGAAACGATTTCTTAATAATTTTATTTTGTTTTAATATTTTTTTTTTACATTGCCTTTCATTATACTGATTTTTTTCTTATTCAGAATTTATTAATATTTAATATTTTATACAGGCTTCTTATCAGTTTTTGCATTTTTTTACGTTTACCAAGAATTTTTTCTAAAAATAATCAACACTCGCAGAATCATTTATAAGATTAAAAGTTTATTGGAATTAAAATGATGCAATTCTCAAGTTTAAGGCCAGGTAGGCTCAGTCAACTTCATCAGAACTTGAATGAAATTTTACACATATTCACGAGGAATCGGGCGAAGGATTATTTTTTTTTCAATCATAACTATTCAAAAATATAGTGAGGATATTTGCATTTTTTGTAAAAAATCTGTGAAAAATTTAATTTTCATTTTTTTTTTTATTTTAGTTTATGGTATTAACTAAACCATTTATTTTTTTAATTTCGGAAATTTTTTCTTAAATATATATGTAGCTTTAATACAGTAAATAGACTGCATATAACATTTTAATTTTTGTATAAAAAATTTGTAGAAAATAGGCTTTTTTACACGAATAAACTCATGTACCCCCTTAAATCTAATATTAATAAGTCTGTTTGTGTTGAAAACAATTTTACAAAAATATATTGCATCAATATATATTTTTACAATATTTTGTATGGAAATATTGCTTTCATTTATTTTCTACTATTTTTCGCTTATCTGGAGCTTTGTATATCAATTGCTTCACGCTCAATAGTTGTAAGAAAACTAGTGGGCTAAATTTAGAAATAAACGGTATAGCATTGTAGCAAATATTTAAAGTGAATTTCATAGCTTACGCGTATACATATTGCTTTGCAAGCGATAAGTTTCTCTTAATATGATTATTTTATTGGAATATATATATAAATACATATATACATATGTTTATAGGGGTATGAAATTACAAAATAACTGAACTGCTGTATTTAGCATTACAATAACAATATAGCAAAGTATGCAAACTTTTTTTATCGCCAAATCATTTAAACTTTAGGTGGCCATTATAGGCAGTTTTTATAGATTTATGTATTTGATTAGATTGAAGCTTGCTTGAAGTTGTGTCATATTGAATTTGTGATAACAACATTTACATACATACATATGTCATATCAATTTAAATGAAATTATTCTTCCAATAAGTACTAATAAAAAAATGTGTTTTCTCTGCTGTTGACATACATTTATTTTATAAATAATATTTAATTTTTAATAATTTTCCCAAATCACATTTTTTTCTTTCCATTTACTTTCCGATTCGCCTACATCAACCCGCATTTTTTTGCGCAACGCATTTGATTGCGCCCAACAGTATGAACAGCGTTGTGAATAGCACAGCGCCCAGTACAGCTAGCTTCATTGAACCGAATGGCACAGCAGCAGTCGCAGCCGCAATTGCCGCATCGACGATGACCGAATCATCAGCAACAACAACAACATTAAAACCGAATTTCATCGTACAAGCCAAACCAATGACATCGCAAATTGATCCGCTCAGTCATGTCGGTGATGGTATCTTCCTGCAGACAAAAACCGCCCAAGGACTTGCGACTGTTTTCGTGTGGGTGGCGCTCTTCATCACATGCCAACAGGTGGGTGCAGTTTTACAATGCATTATATTAAATTTATATTAATATTCTCACATATCTCTCCACCTATATAGATTTATCAGCATCTGCGTTGGTATACAAATCCACAGGAGCAACGTTGGATAGTACGTATACTATTTATTGTGCCCATGTACGCAACATATTCCTGGATTAGTTTGTTTTTCTTCAATTCCGATAATGTGTACGTGTATTTTTTTACCGTGCGCGATTGCTATGAGGGTGAGTTGGCGGTTGGAGTGAGCGCAAAATCGTTGTATTTTATTTGTAATACTTTCTTTTTGCAACTCTTTTCGTTTATAGCGTTCGTCATCTACAGTTTCCTGTCGCTCTGCTATGAGTACCTTGGTGGCGAGGGCAATATTATGTCCGAAATACGTGGCAAGCCCATTAAGAGCTCGTGTATGTATGGCACCTGCTGCCTGAAGGGCAAAACGTATACAATCGGTTTCTTGCGCTTTTGCAAACAGGCCACATTGCAATTCTGCTTGGTGAAACCACTTGTGGCGTTCATAATTATTTTCCTGCAAGCCTTTGGCCACTATCACGATGGTGATTGGAGGTATGTTGGCGTATTGAAATGAGAAAATACATTTTTACATTTAAATAATATTAATATTTTAATTTTTACAGCGCAAATGGTGGCTACATTTACATTACCGTTATCTATAATATATCCGTTACTCTTGCCCTCTACGGTTTATACCTATTCTATTTTGCTACGCGTGATTTACTCACACCCTTTGAGCCAGTTTTGAAATTTTGCACAATCAAATCAATTATCTTCTTATCGTTTTGGCAAGGTGAGTCAGATTTACATACTTTTGAACAAAAAAAAAAAATTCTTTGCCTTATTTAATTTTTATATTTTCTTTGCAGGTGTTTTGCTGGCCATTTTGGAAAAGGCCAAAGTAATCTCACCAATTGTGGACAGTGCAGGCACTGTCACATCAGCTGGTACTGTTTCGGCGGGTTATCAAAACTTTTTCATTTGTATTGAAATGCTGTTTGCTGCGATTGCTTTGCGCTATGCATTCCCCTATCAGGTGAGTAAAAACACTTTTTTATTTACTTTTATTTTTTCTTTATATATTTTAATAATTAGTTTTCGTATTTATGACTAATTTTGACATATACAAACAACAAAAATTAAGTGCTTTCATTTTACTACTGCCAGACGTGCTTGCTAGATACGTTATTGCTCCTCATTGATAAGATAAATGTAGTAATATATGAAATATGAATATATACCAAAGAGAAGTAAAAAACATATTTCACAAGCAATTAGCACTATTTGCACATCTTGGTGTAAAACTCTTCATCTATCATATACCAGCACCACCATGGTACGTAGAAAGTGACGATTGATAGATAGATTGGTGAAAATTGAAAGTAGCGAGGCATGTAAATTTTTTTTGACGCTTTTATGTACAAAGCGAAATTGATAGGCATTGGAGCGTGTCAAATAATTTTTTTGCGTTGATTTTTTTATTTGTTTTGTTTTGATTTCTTTTTCTGCGCAATCATAAGCATGGAATGTGCTGAATTGTTCACATCACATATATTAAGATAGCTTTTTGTGTGGCAATAAATGCACATACATATATACATGATTTGCGTGTAATTACAAGTGTTAATTTTTATGAACCATGCGGTGAATGAACGCAACATCTTCAATTCAGGGTTTTGGATAAATAATATTTCAAAAATGTTAATATTTTGTATAATTTTTATCATTCTTTTCGCACATTCTTTTAAAAGACTTGAAATTTTGATTTTACGTTAATCTTATAAATTTTAAAACTTCTTTACTTAATTTATATTATATATTGTTTAAGATTTTTTTTAAATTCAAATTAAATAAGAAACAAAGAATTGTTCAGCACATTTTAAGCACTTTTTTGTGTTAACAATTGGATAATTTTTATTTATTTTTGTTTAGTTTAAAACTGAGTTTATTCCTTCCTTCCTGCCTATCTTCAATGATAAAACTAAACAATAAAAATATAATTTTTATATTATACTATGTATATTATATGTTTATATGTATCTTGAAATTTTTAATTATTTGCCATAATAAAGCAAGCGATATTATCTATATTTGGGCAAAAACGCATAAATTTGACAACAACTAGAACAAAAGATAAATTTTATTTAAATTTACAACAATGATTTTCGGGAAATTTTTGCATTTTCACATTGTTTTTATCTTTTCTCTACAGGTTTATGCACGCAGCTGTATTGCCGATGGCCAGGGTCGCTCTGTAACCATGCAATCGATTTCAAGCAGTCTTAAAGTATACTAATAACAGTTTAAATTTTTTTTATCAGTCAAATAATATACAATTTTTATTAACTTTCCAGGAAACTATGAATCCCAAGGATATTATGACAGATGCTATACACAATTTCCATCCACAATATCAACAGTACACGCAATATAGTTCCGGTAAGTACATTAATAGCATTTTATTTTACAAATTTGTATCAGTGTTGCATGTATTAATTGTCTTGCAAAATGTTCTTGTGCGCTTACTAACTACGTATGTTTGTAATTTTTTTTTATTGCTGTTAAAGCTTATATTTAAAAATCATATAATCATTACTATCTAGTTTTCATTTGACTCTTTGAACTTTATAATTAAATTTTTAAAACTGTGCTGTCATCTGAAATACCAAAATACCTCAAAAATGTTAAAACGTGTAAACAATTGCACCAAAATATACTAATTTTCACCACTTCTTAGCAATTGTATCGACAAAGTACAGGTGTTGGTTAGTTTGTAGTGTTTAGCTGTAGGTTACGTAACCACTTAACTTTTCTACTTGCACACTATCCACTTTCTAAGGCTACATTTGTGAAGTTGAATCCTAGTTCCAGAGAAAAAAACTTCTTATTAGTTCTTTTTTTTCACCATTTTCTTTTTGGTTTTGGTTAAATTTCTGTTTTTATTATACATATATAATTTTTTTAACACTGCCTACAACATTAGGTTTCTTCAAAAATTTGTTTTTTTTCTCTTCTATTCTTTTTACAGAAGTTACCTCGTCTCAGCGTTATGAGAAACTTTAAAATTGTATGGCTGACAGTGTGCTAAGAATATCAGCCGCGTTGGGGAAGACAAACAAAAAAAAAAGTTTTTTGTGTTGAAAATGAGAGATTGAAATTTTTAAAAAATAGTGCTTAAAAAGAATTACATAATTTAATAAATCTGCAAGCAAAAGCAAGGAATGAAATGAATTCTAAAACGATATTTTCTATATATACATACATAGTGCTATTACGTTGACAAAATGCCTTTACGAAGTGCATTTGCTTACCAAAATTGCCTTATCAAAAGAGACATATATATAAAAAAATATAGATACATATTTATAAATTGCAAAAAACAACTAAAAATGTTGATTCATAAAAGAAAAACGAAATATTGAGGCAAACGAAATAAAAGCAAAAAAATAAAATTTTTTAGCGCTTAAGTTTATATACATATAAAAATCAATCATGAACATATACACTTAAACACATGTTTGCCTCTGCGCAAGAGGTATAAGTATTGTTTTATTATTATTATTTTTTTTAATGCATAATTTCAGTTATTTTAACATTTATTTGTTTATATATTTGAGCCTCTTTTTTCTTGATAAAAAAAATTATACAACATCCGCTTTGATATTTTTTTCGCTTAGAATTTAAAAAACAATTAAAATCGTTTGAATACATTCCGGTTACAACCACTTACATGAAATAATAATGAAAATATATGTTTTTGGTCCATTTATTTTTTTTATCCTTCGATTCGTTTTATACTTTTCACTTGCTTAAAAAATAGTCACTCTTATGCTTTTACGGTTCATATCTTTATAAATATGTATTTAAAAAATATCTTTATTTTGTTTTCATTTAACTGTTTTATTACCACTTACCTGCTAGTTAGTCTATTTTATTGCTATAATATACATATATAATTATTGTTTAATTTAAGAAGAAATGAAAATGTCTAATTTATAAAAAAATATTCCACGCAAGAGAAAAGCAACTATATTTAAACTGAAACTTATTATAAACTTAATTTTCCTATACAAGCACAAATCGCAAACTCAAGCATTTATTTCTTGTGGTACTTTTCGCACGGTACTTAAAGGTCAAAGTACTTAAAATGAACAAGTGGGGTGTTCTTTTAGGGCTCACAGGATTGTTAGTGCTTTGTCAATAGCATTTTCCTTGTTCTAGAGAGGAGATACAATTTTTTTTTGTGCTATTTCAACATAAATATATAGTTAAAATTCTCTTCATTTATTTTTTTTCTTTCTTTCTTTAATCGATTGCTTTTTGCAGCTGAACTAGAATTAATATGTCGACAGCAAAATCAGTTTTCAAACATGCTAAATGCTAAAAATATAATCCTCATAATGTACTCCTAATTGTAGGCAACATTTTCGAAACAAAATCTTTTGCTCATTTGAAGCTTAAGTGTGTAGTCTAAATTTAGGATGCGTTTGCATAATCTTTTAGCTTCGTTCAAATGTGTGCTCTTCTTAGCAAAATGTACTATTTTGCATTTAAGGCATTTCCTAGATATAATTTAGACACTAAACACAACTTTTTTCTTTGAAAAACGTTTCACATTAATTTTTACTTTGTTTGCCGCTCATGTTATTAAAGCTGTTGTTTTTTGAATGTTGATTTAAATTGTATAGATAAAAAATTTACAAATTATAATTTCTATAGCTAACTAGCGCAAGCGTCTTCAGCTATTAATTTGTTTGTGCTTTTTTATACACGTATTTTTATATTTTTTAACTGTGTGTAGAATGCATTTTGAATTAAAACTACAATTTATTTTAATTATTTTTCTTTACGTCGCTGCTTTGCTCAAAATTTAATAAAAATAAAATAAAAATTTTGAATTTATTACTTTTATTATTTTGAAAAAAAAAAACTAATTAGGTATTATAACTTTTTTATGTTAAATTTAAAAAAAAAATCAAATGGATAAAAAGCCCTTTTTCGCATTTTTAGTTAAAGTTTTTTATGAATTATTGTATGCATAATTTATTATGTTTATACATACCACATATTGCACACCTATATTATTATTATTATTATTATAATTATTATTATTATTATTATTATTATTTTTTAGCTTTTAATGTGATACAAAAACGCATGTAAAATTCTTATGCATAACTAAATGTACTAAAGATTATTTACTACGATGTATGGAAATTTCATATAAAATTTAATAATTTTTAAAATTACAAAAAAAAAAAAACAAAAAATATTGTATGAATTTATATTAGAAATTTTAAATAAAATACGTGTGCTTAAGTAATGTTATATGTGTTTTTATAATTACATATTTTTGTAAAGATATGTGTGATTTTTGAATGACAAAATGAATTAATTAATGCATTAATTAATTATTATTCAAATACTGGAGAGAAATATAAGGTGAATTTTCAATAGCAACGTTGCTGGAAGTTTAAATTGTGAGTCCTTCAGTTCTACAGACTTTAGTGTAAATAGGCGTTTAATGTGGAACGTTTTGAGTGTTCGGCTAAGGTAAATTTGAAAAAAAACTCACTAGGAATTTTTATTTCTTTTCTTGTAAATATCGAAAGTTCGTAAGATTTTAAGGAAAATAAATCCGCAATTATAGAGACAAAAATGTAGTTTATGAGAGAGGAAAATCGAATAATTTAACCAGAAATATAACTTAAAATAATAATTAAAAATAAATATAATATTTTTTCTCCAAATAAGTTACCATTATTCCTTTAATTAACATTTTTTAAATATTATTTAATTTTTTTTTCCATTACTCATCCAGCATGTCGCTCAATTTTTTAATGCATTTTTGCATCTCAATAAATAGTTACTATGCATTGTGTGATGAGATTTTCCACATTTTCTTTAGATACACTCATAAACCTATTGCCATCTATGCAAAATTGTTTCTCCTCTTCACCTCTCTAGGTGGCAAAAATTCACGTGGCATACGTGTCTCCTCCTATGATCCAGATGAACCAAGCGCCGCACATCATGGCAACAGCAGTAATACAGCGATTGGTAATAACGGTACAATGAATAGTTCGGCTAATACCAGCACTGGAACACCTGGTGGCAGCATCGCCAGCTGCATTGCCTCCAAAACACTGGGTAATCAAAGGAAATTCATGCCAGGTGGTCAGAGAGTTGCTACAATTAGCCAGAATTATAATGAGAAGACAATGCTGCTGAGCAGTGATGATGAATATCAGTAGAGTACTGAAGTGGATTGAGCATGAATCAAGAGTAAGGAAGATGTGTCATTGTGGTGAAGTGAGTAATGGAAGCAAGCCGCCCTAAAAGCACTTTTTAAATACAATAAGCAAAGAAAAAAGGTGAAAACTCACTGATTATACTGAAGAAAACAAAGCGAAAGTATATACTTATGTACTTTGGACGTGTGTTGGCGTGTTGATTGTAATTTTTTTTTGCTATTATTGTAATTTATTTTTTATGCTGAAGTTGTCGTCTGGAGTTTCCTGGTGAGGCTGAATTTCTACTCTAAAATCAATAAGAAAATTATATTTAAATATTGTTATTTTTGCAAAGTTTTCAAATTCAGTACAAATAAATTAATAAAAATAATTTAGCAAAAAAAAGAACAAAATTGTAATTGCCAGCAAGCGCAGTGCAGTTAGGGTGCTATTTATAGATTTCATAAAAATTTTTATTTACTAGAAAAAAAAAAAACTGTACATGTATTAGTGAATTCCATATTTCTGTTAAACCACAATTGAGGTTATGTTGCCGATTTTTATCTTATATTATGCATATTATATTATTTGATTATCATAAAACACAAAAAAATGCAGAACTAAACTGCCGTTAGTTACTTTAAGCTTATGCTTTCACACAGACACCTTTTTACATATGTATATGTATATGTATATGTAAGTAAGTATTTAATTCTTTTAGTAAAATATGTAATCTTTTAAAAAGAAAACTTAAAACGCTTCTCTACAGCAGAATCAACCAATGTCCAAAAGTTGTTTTTATTGATATTATTAAAAAAAAAAAATAATAATAATAATAAAAAATAAAAATATGACATTATTATTATTATTATTATGCATATTGTATGTGTACATATATACCATTGTATAACACCTAGCCGTCATTGTCATTTGGTGGTCGTGTGTGAATGTGTATGTATTTTAAAGTCTAAAATAAATATACATACTTATATTGAAAATGAAAATAAAATTAAAACAAAAAAAAAAATAATATATGCTTTGCATTAGAATTTTAAGCGAAATCTGATGGATTGCCAGAATTAAATTATGTACTTAGAGGCTAGCGGGAAGTACATTATGGTACTTGTTGAGTTAGACAACAGTAAGAGCGAGAACGGGATTACTTGTATATTGTTTACTTGTTTGTAGTAAAGAAGTAGTTAGATATAAGAATCATTTTTGAAAATCTAGATACGGCACTGAAAAGTAGGGAGGGGTATATTAACTGAACTGGCGTATGGAAACAATAATCAAAAAATATAAATTTTGTATATGTATAAAATTGATTTTCAATCAAATTTTCACTAAACGGCTATAATTATGATAAAATTTTAATATTTTTGAATTTTTTTTTTTAAATAAATTTTTTAGGCTTAAGCTTGATTTTATTTATTTTGCAACCTAAAAAAAATAGGCAATATATTTTTTAAATATTTTTTATTCCTTAAATTATTATTCTTTTAAATTGTTCTTCTTTTAAATTGTACTTCTTTTAAATTTCGAAAATTTATTAGTTTTGAAATTACAGGCATATTTTTTTCTAAATCTACTATATTTTTTACTTAGTAACTTGAAATTTTTTTTTTATTTAATAATATAGTTTATTAATAATCAGACTAACACTGTTTTTTTTGGCGAACTTAAAGTTTATATAATTTTTTGTGGAAATATCGTTCATAAATAATAAAATAATATTATATAAGTTTCTTTTGAGAAATAGTAGAAGTCCGTAAAAATTGATATTTTTATATACATACATATATTTTAAAATTCAAATCTTTAATTATTTATATATTTTATATGAATTTAATGTGATAATAAGTTTCGATATTAGATGAATCTGATTCAGTAGAATTTTTTTTTTAACTTTAGCAAAATTTTGAATTCTTATACCTTTTATAATTCAGAAATTTGTTAATTGCTTCATTAGCTTATTTAAAAATAATGGAATGTATTAAACCAAAAATTCGTATATAAATGATTAAATTTTATTTTATTAAAATTATTTTTTATTAAAACTATAAACTTCTTTTATTAAATTATAAACTAACTTCTTTTATTAAAACATAATGGAATTTATGAAACTGCAATTCTTTTTTAAATTTTTAAACAAAATTATTTTTTATTAAAATTATAAACTTTTTTATTAAAGCTCTAAAAAAAATATTAAAACAAATAAAAATATTTATATGTATATTAAAATTATTAAAAAAAAATTCTAAGTAAATTTAAAAAAATATTGTTTTATTAACATACATTTTTTTTAATTATACGTATATTAAAACATTATTTTTGTATGATTATTATTTTAATAAATTTAAATATATTCCCATTTATCTCCTACCGGTTCAGTTAATTATAGTGTAAAGAATTTAATTAAATATGTTAAAAATAGAAATCATTTTTTTCTGTAAACAAATTTGTATAAAAATGTATGAACAAAAAATATTGGAATAAAAATACTAAAATTAATTACTAAACAATGTATGTATGTATTTATGTATTAGGTTTACAGAAAATACACAAACTTTGTGTAAGGAAATATAGCCTATTTATTCAATTAAAAACATACAAAAAAAATCAATTATAAATAAAAAAAATATTGTGAATAATTTTCAATATTCTTCAAATGCTTATTTCAAGGTGCAAAACAAAGAGAAAAACCGAAATAAAAAATAAAGGAAAATAAAGATAAAATAAAATAACAATAAAATATCCCAAAAAGGCGGTATGAAAATTAAAAAAAAAAAACATTTTTTTTAATGAAAAGCTCTGCTCTGGCGCTATCGAGTGCGAGCAATTGAAATGGTAAGTCTCGGCGTGCCAAAAGCACTTAATCATAAAGGACACTTGTTTTGTGGGTGTAAGGATTCTCCATATGTTCGTACTTACGCATGTTTGTAGGTGTACTCCCACAGATTTGCATATGCCTTGTGGTTATTATTTCCACCAAAGCTATTTTCCTTTAACTGCACTCACACACTGACACTCGCTGAGAGAGAGAGAGAGAGAGAGAGGGGCCTACATGTAAATGTATGCAGGTATTGCGTTGTAATGGTAAACATATGATATACATATGGTATGTATGCATGTACTTACTTCGCTAGGTAAAACAAATAAATTGGAATTATGCACTTGTGAATGTATGTATATACATATATATATCCGTATAAAATATAGTATTTATGCAAATGTATGTACATGTATCCTCCAACTTTGTTTTACGAAGTATACATATACATACATATCACATACATATATGCATATGCCAATAATCATATATATAATATACATATGTATATGCCGTGAAATTTATAATTAATACACAATACTACCAATAATCGTTACTCTTGTCATTATTTCATATGTATGTTGTTGGTATGATTTTGTTGCTTTCACATTTAAAGCGGTATTGGTTATTGTTATGGTTTTGTTCAGATAAACGCAATGTGTATATATTTATTTATACACATACACACAATACTGCGAGGGGATGCACAAAAGTTTGCTTAGTTTGTTGACTGCAAAAATTAAATTAAATTAAATTAAAACAAGAAAGAAGTGCTGTCTGTAATTCTATACCTGAACTTATAAAAATAATTACAAAATGCAAATTCGATTTCGATGATTTTCAGGGTCAATATTTACTTGACGACCGTGGAGAGAAATTTCACGCTTTAGATGCTTTTTTGCAGTAGTTTTGACCCAAAACCTCTGAACAAATCGATGTTACATGATATAGTCCCCCGATTTCGGTTCTTTTCTGTGACAATGTTTATTTGTAGATATGAATGCAAGTAATCCATTAGGTTTGCAATAAACTGAAAGCATTATTTACCGTAATTAGAATTATCGGACTTATGTCAAATATGCACCGGCATATGGCAAAAACTTGGGACAATCGATTTTCAAAGGCTCCTTTGGAGGCTAATTCTTTACCAGCTAAATCATTCGCCATGGACAGAAACCAATGGTAATCACTTGGTGCGAGGTCCGGTCTGTAAGTTAGGTGCATAAGAACTTTCCAACCAAGCCCTCGGAACTTCTGGCAAGTCACTGTCGATGTGTGTGGTCTGGCGTTGCACTGATGAGACAAAATATCCCTCCTATTGGCTAAAGCTGGACGCTTTTGGGCGATGGTTTCCTTCAGACGATCTATTTGCTAATAGTACAGATGTGAATTAAGAGTTTGGCCGTAGGATTGCAGTTCATAGTGGATAATTTTTTGCTAATCCCACCAAAAATAGAATAAAACCTTCCTGATTGTCAATCCTGGCTTGGGGACCAGCTCACTGAGCCTCGATTGAAACCGTTTTCATTTAAGTGACTTTCAATTGCCTGACATGGATTTTCGCCTTTACTGAAGAAAAATTGTATAGAAAATGAATATAGCGTATTTTCTCTTTGCTGGTATCCATCTTGGATATGTGCTCAAACACACTGCCGAGTTAAGTGATCACCACATTTCCGTCATCTTACAAAATAACATCAATCTTGCTTTGCAATGTTTTGCGGCTTATTTGGTCGACACTGCTTTCTAGTAAATTGTAGAAATTCGAAATCAACCGTTGTACTAGAAATAATATTAGGTGAAGTAAACAGTTCGTTCGGCTCGGCGTGATAGTCCATAGTACTAGTGTTACGTGTCGCATCATGTCATACTATACGGCGCTGAAAACGTGTTTATTCGCGCTAAAAGTTTGTCTTTGACAGTTTTTCGATTGATTGACTCAGTACTTTGTGAGCGCTCGCCAAAGATGGTCACCAACAAAGAGAAAATTCGCTATATTTTACAATTTTTCTTCGATCAAGGCGAAAAAGCAGCCAAAGCGGCTGAAAAATTAGTTTAGTTTATGGGCCCGATATTCTAAACGAACGTGTAGCACAAAAGTGGTTTGCTAGGTTTCATTCCGGTAATTTCGATGTCAAAGATGTACCACCCCTCTGCCACCACATTTAATCACTTAATTTTTTGGCATATCATTCATATTAAAGCATTAAAATTATTTTAATTGTAAATCTATTTTGTGTTGTTGGCAAAAATTCAATCATATGATCACAAATCAGCTGTTTTTCTAGTTCTTGCTAGTTTTTACTGGATCAAATTTTTCAAGCACGAATTTACAACTTTCTTTCCAACTAAACGCCAAAATTGCGCTCTCTCCTTACCACTAGTTTTACTGAGTTTTTTGGCTCAACGAACACGATCCAGTAAAGCTAGGTAAAAATTGTTACCGCCCATCTGATCAACGAACAAAACTAATATCATTACCATAACAGCAATGACCGACGTCGGAGGGTAAGTTTTTTGCGCTAATTATTATTTTTTAAACATTAAAATACTTATTTTTTTGATCTGTTTTATATTTTAGCCATTTCACCCAAAAACAACTCATTTACACGAAAAGCGTTCCAAAATGTCAGAGTTTGCAAAGTCTTGTTGCAAGGCAAATATATATAATACAGAATTGCATTGTAATAATGCGGTTTCACAACGGAATCATTACAAAGTATTTTGACGTTTTGGAACTCGCCCAATATTGGATTACTTCCCCTTGTATGTAGCGCTCATAGTAAACTATAAATCTTGTTTATGGCTCTCAGTCATCTAGGAGCGAGCGCAAATCTCTTAACAACCTTACAAGATTCACACCAAAATTTGCACGCCTGCTTTTTTCATCCATATCATGTCTTTGTACGGTTCATGAGGTGTCTTGGAAGTGATGACAGCATTATATTTTTTATGGCAAGCTTCACTCTTAGTTAAAAAAAACCGTAAATTCAAAGGACATGCACATAATCTTGACCACATTTTGTATAAAGTTTGCTTTGAATAACATCAAAAGTGGAAGTACTCAACTGATTAGTATTTCATGTGCAGAGTCTCAAGTGCAACTCTCAAACTATTAGTTAGAATAATGACAATTACCCTGGGTTTATTGCCTAACCATTTAGATTGGATAGTCTAGTTGAGTTTGCAGTCTCTGTGGAGAATGTACTAAGTATGCGGAATATTAAGGAATTTTTTAATTTTCCAACTTTGCTTTGTATTATCTTTAATATTTTTTCGAAGAATTTATTTTTAGTGATTTCTGAGAAATATTTTCACAGTTATATTCGTACATATGTCGCTCGGAGCGTAAATAAATAAATTCCAGCTGTCAAAAAGGATAATATAATTGTCGGCTGTTGCCTGGCAACTGAGTTGTAATGTTGTTCGTTTATTGTAATAACAAAATTCAATTGAAATTTTATTCACTTGTAAGTGTCGGTTTTACTACGATTGAAAATTTAATACAGAGACAAGTGCTTATCATTTATGTATCCCTGCAGGACAATTCACAACTCGACTATTGCGGCCGCTATTTATTAGTAGTTAGAAAAAAATTTCCAAAAAAATTTAACCACAGTTGGATGATTTTTCTTACAATGAAATGAGTTCTGAAAATATTTAATTATTCTTTTTTTCAATTCAAAAACTCTTTTACGAAATTCGCTTTAATATTTCGGTATTAGAGGACAAAAACAAATCGTCGATAATCGTTTTATTGTCTTTGAAAATATTCTTCATTAATTTCGATATACTTTTGCATGCGGTTTGAAACAATTACCGAAGTACTTTTGCCACTCTGATTGAAGTATCTCCAAAACATGTGTTCTCAACGCATCAACCCCCTCTTGAGGTGTCGAAAAACGTTGACCTTCCAGTTTATATTTTACGTACGGAAACAAAAAGAACTCATTCGGTTCCAAGTCAGGACTATACGGTGGATGACTCCTCAAATCGAAGAACTCAAAAATGCAGCTGTGGTACAGCTCTGACAACTTTTTGCCTGGAAGAGCTTCATGCGAGAACAAGTTTTGTTGGGTTCGGCTCATCTTTAAATACCCGTACAGGGGACAGCTGAATATTTTCGAACTCATTCGCGTAAATCCAGCTGTCACGATGTCACTGACGTGTTTCGAAGTACGGCTATCGTATTTTTAAAAATGGGGTCCGACGTGTACAAACTTTTTTATATGCTGGTTCCACTAATGCATATAGCTGGCTCTGTCACATGGTAGGTCTTGCAATATCAGTTTGCGCACAGCATCAATTGTTTTCAGAACAACAACTGATTTTCAACGACCCTAACGAAATTCGTCTTGGAGTGATCCCACGAGGTCGGATTCACCATACCATCCAAAAACACTGGTTACTTATGGAGCTTCATCGCCGATGCACTTTTGCTGAGTTAACCGACGTCGAAAGTTGTAAAAACTAATGGATTTAATTCTATGTTTTGGCAGAGATGGCTATTTTAAGTTACAGTAAACAAGTTACAGTTACAGTAAAAAAAAAAACGCTCTATGACATCAAAAATATCAAACTCTGGGAATTCGAATTTTTTTCAGAGACAAACTTTTCCCTACAGGGATTTTTGTAGTTTTTATATATTATAGGTATATCCCTAGATATATATGCATACAGTGCCTATAATATTTTATATAGGTATATGTAGTATATTTACATGCAAATACATGTGTATGTATGTGTACAAATGACAATATAATGTAATAATAAATTAATGATTTTTTATTCATTTTCGTTTGTGTGTAAATTTGTTGTTGTACTTATTGCCAGAAACGAATCTTTTTTTTTGCATTTTATTCACTGTGATTACAGATTTTTCAGCACTCATACGCACTGTTGACTCAAAACGGATTTATTGTTGTGTAATTGAGTGTTACAAGTGCACAGATACCATACGTGCATGCGACACTTGTAGATATGTAAATTATGAAACTAGTTGGAAAAAGTACTAGTTTACGAATAGAATTTTCGGAGCGAAATCGAAAATTATAAAATATTTAATAAAATTTGTTATATTTACTCTAATTTATGTTTTAAACAAACAAAATAATAATAATGGTTAAAAATTTTATTAGTGATTTTTTTGGACTACTTTGACTGGTATGAGGCTGGTATTTTTCTGACTAAAAACCGGCGATTCTTATTTCGAAGAATATTTCCTTTTGTATATTTCGAATTGCTTGTGTGAAAAAATAATTAGCGGAGTTGTTGTTGTGGGCTGTAGGCTGAGTAATTGATCTTTCTGGACACACCTGCTTTGAAGTAGTTTCTAATTAGTTCACTCTGCCGCAGGCATATTATGCATACACGTACAAAGAATGTGTAGCAGCGCTGAGTGCTTCGCCAATTTTTTTTGTTTTTGTTTATTTCTTTTTTTTGGTTGTTTTACAACTACTTGAATGTGTGTAATTAAAAAGTTTTATTAAAAAATAACGAAAAATCTGAAAATTGATTTTTGTGGCTTTGCAAGTGTCTATTGATTGTACAGTACGCTCTACTGTTATGTTTGTTGCGCAAAGAGAAATAATTTTAATTCTTTTTTTTCCAAATAAAGAACATTTTTTCGATATAATAAAGTTAAATTTATCATTTAAATAAAATAAAAAATAAAAATAAAAATACAATAATAGGTATGTGGGGAATGGTATATAATATAATATATATGATATAATAATGTAGGGGAAGTTAGCCGATTGTGGGCACCAGATAAAATATGACCAGAATCATATAAGCTAGTGCTAGCTAGCTACTTTCAGTGAAGAAGTCGGGCTGACTCCTCTAACCAAGCTCGATCATGAGCACCCTTGGAAAAGTCGCTAAAAATGGAAAAACTATGGAAAACTATTATAAATGAAAACACAATGAAAATTTGAAATCTTTTAAGTGAACAAAGAACAACAATATAAAACGTTTTTCAATTACTTATCGCGCTCTTCACCATCGGAGTCGGCAGCACAATGCTTTCATGCGAATCAGTTGGTACGTATGTCAGCGCACCTTTTATGTATCGGACACATTCGATGGAGTTCGAGACTATTAATTTCCTCGTCAGAAGGCTCAGACCAATAACACAGAAGTCCAGATCGTCGTCAGATAGAGGAGACTTCTTTGGCTTAGCGCGCTTAGGTAATGGTTGGCTGGTATTGCTTTCTTTCTACTTTTTTTCTGGGGGAAACAGATCCTTGAATGGCCGCTCTATTAGTAATAAAGGTTTCTTTGGTATAGAACATCATTCAAATGATTACCTTGCGAGGTTTTTTCAAGCTTCGATCCATTTGAGGTAATTTTGGATCACTTTTTGGCACATATTGGGCGCTTTTTCAGCCATAACTTGGCTAATGTTGGGTTTAATGAGCTCACGAGTTAAAGGTTAATCTCCATAAGTACGATATTTCGCGTAGTGCCAACAAAAAAAGTTCAACGGTATTAAATCGCCCGTGTTGTGTGTGACGTGGGATCAGTATGGTCCAATTTGTGTTTCTCAATTGCGGTCTACAAAAAAGGCGGTTAACATACCACAATAACGCTCCGAATTGACAGTGACAATCTCGCCGGTGTAGTTCTTAAAGAAGTAAGGACCAATAATCAAACCTCTAGACCAAAGAGCACACAATACAGTAAACTTTTTTTCGGTGTTATGGCATGGTGGCCGCGGTAGCGGAGTGGTTAGCATTGCGTACTGTCATTTGGAGGGCTCGGGTTCAAATCCTGGTATCGTACTAATATCCAAAAAGTTATAGAAAATTATTTTAATAAAAAATTAAGTTTAATTTTCTAATTGCGGTCGCCCCTCGGCAGGGAATGTCAACCCCTGCGAGTATATTTCTGACATGAAATAAAGGCTCCTCATGAAAAAACCATCAGCCGTTCGGAGGCGACTTAGTATAAACTGTAGGTTTCTCCATTTGTTGGAAAAATATCAAGACGCAAAACCCCAAATTGGAGGAGGAGCTTGGCCGAAAATCGCTTCAGCGGTTGCAAAGAGCTTATTATATAAATATGTATATATTATCAAGCTTTACCAGCTGTCTTGGGTTTTGTGATATCTCGAGTAAACGATTCTCAGTTACAACCGAAAATTATCTTTCTTACTGCTTTTGCACTAAATTGAATTCTGAAGTCATGAAACCTCAGTTGAAAACACAAATCCTCTCAAAATTTGCCCACTGCGTATAATATCCACTATATAATCGTACTTAAGTATACAGTATATGTATATGCACTTGTATATACTTATTAACATTGTTAAATGAAATAATTTTAATAGAGAGCAGTAAATGCATTTTATTGAATTATTTTTGCGGAAAAAAAAATTCGGAAATAAAAAATTAACAACAACAACAACATTCGAAACGTTCGCAATTCAAGCAAAACAAGCACACGCAGCTGGTCCGTAAAAAATCAGTTAACCACTGTTAATGCCCCGTGAGCTGTGAGCTGTGAGCTCTGAGCCGTGTGCTGTGTCCTGTGCAGGTGGCCTAAAGTACAACAACTATTTTGTGATAAATTCCAGGGGAGATGAATGAATGAATGGATGAATGAATGAACGGAGAAATACCGAAGGGTGGCTGCTGTTAAATAAACAATGCCTGCACATGCTCATATACTTACAGACATTTTTGTATATACTTGTACATAGTGTATAAAATGCAACATATTTCGTTTGTATCGGCAGGTAGCGATTGCAAATGTGCTTCGCATTGTTGTTGTTGATGTTGTAGTTGCTGTTGATTATTATTTTCATGTTGACACGCAATGAACAAACAAAAGTGTTGCCAAAAAGTGGGCGAACAAACTTGTGGGCGGTTGGGATGCACCTTTGTATAAGTGTGTATGTGTGTGTGCGGCTGTGTGGCTGAGTGTAGTGGTCACGACCGAACAAATAAATTAAGAGCATTGAAAACCGCAAAAAGGCAAACAAGCTGCCACGCGGCAAACTGTTTATGCAATCGCTCATATACATGTGTGCGCGCGCGTGTGTATGTATGTGTGTATGTGTTTGTATACATTTATATTTATGTACACTTGTGCGTATAACGTGATGGTCATCATATTTATGCAAATGCAGTTGTGCATTCATTCGCGCCACAATCCACAATGGTTGATCGAGCTCTGCCGCTGAATGTGCGGCTTTCGATGGCTTCACGTTGCATATTCACTGCATCATTATTATCCTCTGCCCTGGTGAATGTGTGTGTGTATGTGTGTGTGTGCATATAGCCCGACGCATTATTACAATTAAAATTAATTAAATAATAAATTTTAAAATAATTACATTACATTGCGCTTGTTTACACACGTACGTGCGGATGATGGCGATATGGAACCAATAAAAATGTCAATACATGTCGAGTAGAAAAATTTCGCAATAGCAAATAATCACATTTACAGTTATGCACCATATACATGCATATGTATGTATGTATATGCATACTTAGGGAAAATATCCTGCTGGAAAAATGTTTAAAATAATATCTTTTATTCGGGAATAGAAATTTCAAACCAAAGTACCAAAGTTATGGTCAAGGTTATACACAAAGTTAAGGATACGGTTATGGTGGAGAATCTGCAGGAAAATTGGAGTTTTGAAAATAATATCCACTGTTAGGGAATATTATCTCCAAACCGTAGTTAAGGTTGAGGTTATTGCTAAGGTTGTGGTTAACGCTAAGAATACGGTTATGGTTGAGATTCCCCTGGAAAGTTTAAATATTTAAATAATATCTATTATTCGCAAATCGAAATCCTGAACGAATGTTAATGTTATGGTTAAAGTTAAGGATATGGTTATGGTTGAGCTCCTACTGGAAAATTTGAATGTTAAAAAATATCTACTATTAGCGAAAGGCCCAAACCAAAGTTATGGTTTAGGTTATGCCCAAAGCTAGGGATATGGTTATGGTGGAGAATTTGCAGGAAAATTAGAATCTCGAAAATAATATCTACTGTTAGGGAATATTATCTCCAAACCATGGTTAAGGTTAAAGCTATGGCTAAGATTATGGCTAATACTATGGCTAAAACTATGGCTAAGTCTATGGTTAACGCTAAGGATACGATTATGGTTGAATTTCCACTGGAATGTTTGAATATTTAAATAATATCTATTATTCGCGAATCAAAACCCCAAACCAAGGTTAAGGTTATGGTTGATGTTAAGGATACGGTTATGGTTGAGATCCTGCAGGAATATTTGATTTTTGAAAGAATTTTATTTATTTACTACTTAAAAAAATGTAAATATTTGTTGGCTAAGTTTGTGGTTAAGATTGAGACTATGGTTATGGTTAAGGTTTAGTTTGATTTTATTCTTAAGGTTAAATTATTGGTAAGGTAAAAATTAAAGTTGTGGGAAAAGTAAATTTCAAGGTTAAGGTGAAGGTAATTAAGGTCAAAATCGTGCTTAGCAACTTTAACAAGAGGAGAGTAAAGACAGAATACGCGTTTCCCACATGGTATACAAAATAGGTGATTCAGTGAACAATATCTGGAGCATACTAAGTTTATGGAGGAATCCTGCTTAACTTGATAGTGACAAAACTAGAGCACTCCGATTACCCCAATCGATATTCCATCACTCGACTATGATGTAATTCCTTTAGCGAGCGTTCGCTATAAGAAGCGATGGCAACCGATTCAAATATGGTATTGACAAGCGGAATTTTCTTAAAAAAAATGTTTAAAATGTCCGGTATAAGGTCTTTTTTTCGTACTCTTGAAAACGTAAAACTTCTCTCTATTAGTATCGAATATTATTTAGTCCCTTACCTATTAATACCGGCGAATAAGTAACAGTGTCTACGCTGACTAGGTCATATTGTTCGGATGGATAAAATAACTCCAGTTTTGAGAGTTCACATTGCAGAAGAAATAAGTAAAGAGCGACTTAGCTGCACTTGGTGACTGAGCTAAAATCGCATAAGCGATGGTTACGCCAATTTGGAAGAAAAATCATTTTAGTGCGCAAATTAGGTTTGAATCTATGAAGTTTAGTACAAAATATTGCTGTTGTGGATCAGTGGAGGTGGTTCGTAATTGAAGGAAATTCTAAACATAAGAATTCATAGATGCACATTACCACAAAAGCTTTTAGAAAGAATATAATAAGAAAATACCAAAAAACTAAAATATATATGTATACCGACATACCGAAAACGCAACAAATAAGTATATAGAAGTTTCCCCATCCACCCAGTATACCCCGAATTTCGGCAAAGGCAGCCAAGATAGGACAAAACTATGCGTTTAAAATGTAATTTTGTGAAATGCAACTAAAAGCAATATGAAAGCATCCGCAAAACATATGTAGTAAGTATATAGTGTAAGTATGTATGTATATAGTGACATAGTTAGTATATAAAATATGTCAAAAATACCGAAAATTAGTTCATAAGCTAAAGTGCACATGGAAGCTACAATGATGTGGTGCTCACTGGCAACAAATGTGTGTGTTTAACCGACGGAGTTGCCAACAGTTAAGTTTTTACAAAATATTCCTATATTCAAATTTATTAACACACTTTATTTTTTTTAATAAATTTTAGGGTCTATGACATCTTCAATGAGAGTAAAAAAGAGTGAATAATTATTTACAGAGTTGTATTACAATCAAAATCTTTTTCGCTTAAATTAAATAATAATAAAAAAATCTTATATTTTTCCAAGTTGTTGACAACCCTTCATGCATATTTCATTTTTCTACAATCTTACTTAACAGTTGCTAGCATGTTTTGTGGAAAGCAAAGAGACGAAAAAACAAATTAGAAAATAGCAACAATAAAGCTATACTGCTTGTTGTTAAAGGAAGTTTTGCTGCTTCTATTATATGTATGTATGTACATAGACATTGTATATGTTATTTATATAAATACATATATTGCATAACAAAATATATACACTAGTTACAAGGAAACTGCATAAACTTTAGCTAAACTAAGAAAAGTTTGTGAAATGTTTGAGTGCGTCTTTCATAGTAATTGGGACCACAAAGAAGCTGTGCAGGAGCACACACTCATAAAATATTGTAATTCACCTGCATAAGCTAAATCCCTTAACAATCTGCACTTGTTGGTGACACCACAATTTGAGAATTTCAGTATAATATGGGAGCAGAGATTTGCTTGAGTAAAAAATATAAGTAAAATTAGGAGAATTTTTTATTTTCCATTTTAAAAACTTTTATCAAGTTTTTGTGGTAACTCTGTTTTTATAGCGGGAACGAGGATGGGGATCTGGTAACTGACTTTTAGAGTATACTGAATTTATGATGGGCACTCTTCTTCGGCAAAAATTAAATATCCGGAAATGGCAAAAATGAAACACCCCAACGATGGTGTAAACGTACCATCAACTGACCACCAAACGACACTTCATACAAGGTGACTCTCTTTTGAGCTGCAAAATTTATGCACAATCTAAATATTTTAAGCGAATACCCGTAGCTATAATCAAGCGGAGAAGCATCTTGCTTCAATTGAGGAATAAGAAGGCTATAAGCGATTTTATATTTTATATTTTATATTTTATATTTTATATTTTATATTTTATATTTTATATTTTATATTTTATATTTTATATTTTATATTTTATATTTTATATTTTATATTTTATATTTTATATTTTATATTTTATATTTTATATTTTATATTTTATATTTTATATTTTATATTTTATATTTTATATTTTATATTTTATATTTTATATTTTATATTTTATATTTTATATTTTATATTTTATATTTTATATTTTATATTTTATATTTTATATTTTATATTTTATATTTTATATTTTATATTTTATATTTTATATTTTATATTTTATATTTTATATTTTATATTTTATATTTTATATTTTATATTTTATATTTTATATTTTATATTTTATATTTTATATTTTATATTTTATATTTTATATTTTATATTTTATATTTTATATTTTATATTTTATATTTTATATTTTATATTTTATATTTTATATTTTATATTTTATATTTTATATTTTATATTTTATATTTTATATTTTATATTTTATATTTTATATTTTATATTTTATATTTTATATTTTATATTTTATATTTTATATTTTATATTTTATATTTTATATTTTATATTTTATATTTTATATTTTATATTTTATATTTTATATTTTATATTTTATATTTTATATTTTATATTTTATATTTTATATTTTATATTTTATATTTTATATTTTATATTTTATATTTTATATTTTATATTTTATATTTTATATTTTATATTTTATATTTTATATTTTATATTTTATATTTTATATTTTATATTTTATATTTTATATTTTATATTTTATATTTTATATTTTATATTTTATATTTTATATTTTATATTTTATATTTTATATTTTATATTTTATATTTTATATTTTATATTTTATATTTTATATTTTATATTTTATATTTTATATTTTATATTTTATATTTTATATTTTATATTTTATATTTTATATTTTATATTTTATATTTTATATTTTATATTTTATATTTTATATTTTATAACTATAGTGAATGCTGCATATTTGAGTACTTGCATGTTTAAGCTTGTAATTTCATTAAAAAATTATATTTTAAATTAATTTAATTTGCCACTTGATTTCGTGAAAAGTTCAATTATCTTCAAATATGTACTTAATTCATACATAAAGTTACAGCACACAAAGTGCAGCAATTTAATCAATCTCAAAATATGTACAAACAAAATTTAAAGTACCAAAAATGTATCTTTAATTTTAGCTTATTTAAACATGCTTTTTATAAATTTCACACATACATACACATTGTTTTCATAAATATATTATAAGCAAATGAAAACTTAGAGCAACTAAATTCGATAAGCATAAGTGGATTTGAAGCTTAAAATGCTTCGCTTGTGCTCGAAAATCTTCAACAAGTTGTAAAACTAAAACAAATGAAGCCGCTCTAAGATTTGAAGTATTTATTTCCATGAGTGAGGAAGATTGATGAAATTTATAGTACTTCACTCAATCAAAACTATTATTTTCCAACTATTAGTTTTGTAGAGAAAATTGAATTAAAAGTATTAAATAGTTTTATTATTAAATGAAATTTATATATACATACAAAGTACATAAATGTATTAGAAAATAATCTTATAAATAATTTTACGCTTATATAATTATATACATATATGTATGTATGGGTATTTTGGCAAACAAAATTTCCATTAATGCAAAAATAGTTACGTATACGCACCGGTCTCTCTTTGCTTCGCACTGAAGTATATATGGTACACATACATATTTGTTTGCATATTATACATATATGTATAGATGTACATACACATGTTTGCACGTCAATGCTTCCGATTGTGCTTTTATTTTAAGGTGTCTAAACACAACACTTTTTGTGAAAAATCACAAATAATACTTTTATCTCTTTGTATGTGTGTGTGCATGACAGATAGCCTAAAAATCTCTTAATATCTATGCATGCAGGAAATTCTGAGTCTGGTAAATATTTTGTTAGCCAATAATAAATAAATGTGTTGTTTACGAAGAGTCTGTATTTATATATAGATATATTTTTTCATGTACATTTGTATACGAAATAAATTTTATTGGCTGCTTCAGGAAGCATTTTGACATTTTTGGAAGAGAAAAAAATTTATAAAAAAATATATGATTAATAATAAAACTGGTTCTAAGATATATATGAAAACGAGGTTATTCTTCAGTAGACAAAAAAGCATTCTTCTTTTCTCTTTTTCTTCTTATTCGGTGTAGACATCGCTTATGGTGTTGAAGCCGTATCAAGACGCAATAGATGTTTCTTCTTTTCAGCATTCGGCACCAATTTGAGACAGCGGTGGAGGCCAGTTCCATCTTCACCTAATCCTTCTACCGAAAACCGAAACTGCATCGATTATTTTCAAAGCTAGAGTGTCTTCGTCCATCCACCACATAACCTAGTCAGTAACCTAATTCGCTTAATTATGTACGTTTATGTCGCCGTATATCATTCCAATGACTGCTATTCACCCACGCTCATAAACCTTCTCTCGTAGACTTCCTAAGTACCCCGTTTAGTAACAAACGGCTCGGATACGTACTTTTCTACCCTGAAATAGTTTTTGGTGTTGCACAGCGTTAGCTTGCATAGGCATACATATACATTTTGCAGGATAAGCAAACGCAGACAAAGAGATAGCCTCTATATGGGCTATGGAGACAGTTTCAAAGTCGTCGAGAATGTGATTATCTCTCAGCTCTGAAGCCACATTACAATGGTTCAACTAGTCCTTTAAAGGCTTACAGCTTACTGTAAAAGACCTTTTATGCGATATTGAGGAGGCCTACCTCGATAATTGGCGCCGATTGTGGGCTCCTTATTTTCGTGAATTGAGAGGCAGAGCAAAAACATGTTTTAATTATCACGTAAGCACTCATCCGAATAAAAAAGCTATTGCATGCCCATTTTCTATCTGCAAATCCATAACACTTCTCTCTTCAACTCTCGATATATTTCCAACACAGCGCGCATTGCTGTGGCTCACAACGTAACGATGTAGGTAGTCTCCACTATGGTATGGATATCCCCATCGTACCCGCTCTACTTTTAATTTTGGCGAAAATAAATTGTTTTCTTTACAGTTGTAAGCAGGGAGTTTGAAATCCGCTCTGCTGTGATCATACTTCTCGACGTCGAGCCTTACTTGTACTTTTTGATGAGCGTTCTTTGCTGCACAGAAGAGGATGCGTATTTTTGGAACTTCCAGATAATGATACGACTCGATGTTGGGTCCTTCGAGCGTACGCACATCTGCACAGAACACTGGAGATTTATGTTCATCTATCACAACATGATCGATCTGATTTTGACTTTTCTGACTCGGGATAGCCAAGCAGCTTAATAAAATTTCTCGCACTAGTTTCGAGTACTACTGGGACAATTTCGACATCGAGGCAGGAGCAGTGTTCATAAGTATATTCCAGGCGCTCACAAAAATTCCTATTTTTTACATAACATGTATCCCAATTTTCGCTGTAAAACATCAAAGACCTAGTTTTGTCCTAATTTCGCAAGCATAAAGCCTTATATTCATTTTGTTCAAAACTCCTCACATCTCACAGACCCCATTTTCCATAGATCTCACTTAATTTCCAAAATAATTTCCATAAATTCTCAAAAAACTCTTTTGCGCTGAACTTAGCACACCGCAGTGACCCAAAACTGCCCACAGGCTTTATAAGAAAATCGAACTTCATTTGTAAACTTTATGGGAATATTTAAAAGTTCGAAATTCGAGATTTGAGAGGCACACTTATTAATAAAGCAGTTACCATGATCATTTACAACTTTTTTCTTACCTCCAACCACTCCTTTACTTTTGAAAAAAGAACACGCATTATGATAATCAAATGTTGAAATCTATTATGATCACGTATAATTATATGTTATCGCCGTCACAGTCGAAAGACCGAAAGGTTGTCTTTTGCCCAGCGAACCTGGATTGTTACGCGCATGCGCATTTTCCAATGAAATTCAATTTGCACAAAACAATTAACGGCACATAAATCAAATTCATAATTTAATAATAACGAAAGCGCTATGCAATTAATAATGCACTAACAGCCATTACAACCGCAGCAACGACTGCAACAACAATAAAGCCAACATTAAATAACAACACTAAAGTATAACACATGTGAGCCAAGGCAAAGGAGAAAATTGATAAATGCATAGAGATGAAGGCGCCTGCAGCATTAAAATGTCATGCCGCAAGCAGCAAGCAGTAGACGAGGCAAAAAATGCACGAACAGCAGACGCTGACGGCAGGCGGCAGGCAGCAAGCGACAACCAGTGCGTGGCTACGCAAGCGCATTTTTGCTTGAATAGTTAATTGCGAAATATGACAGCCATTCATGAGCAGCGATTGGTTGTTGTTGGGTTTTTAATTTTTATTTTATTTATATATATATATATTTATTAATACTCGCATATGTGTTTATAACGTATATTGAGCATTACTCGCAAAAATAATGTAATAAAATGATGATTATTACTTTGTTTTTATTTTCATTTTATAACAAAAACACTAACGCTAACGACGACAGACGTAATTAACACGAAACCGACAATCATGTCAACAGTCACTTAAGGCTCAACCGATTGCTGTGCTTTTGCACTTGCTGTTGTTGCTGCTGTTATTGTTATTGTTATATAACAATTAAAATGCGCCAAGAGCATAGCGCAGTGGTAGCTGGTGGAACAACTTTTGCCAACAGCAACAACAACTACAACAAAAACAGCAACAACACCAATACTATATTACAAAAAATGGAAAAAAAATTCTGTTCTCAGTTTACCTGTATTAAGGTATGTATGTATGTACCATATATGTCTGCATGTCTGCATGTATGCAGCGGAATTGGTACTAAAAGGTAGCGACAACATCGAATTGTAATCAATCATTTGAGGTGGCCAACTGGTATTTCTTAAGTAACTAAGAACAACAACAATAACAGCAACAACAACAACAGCAAAAACAACAACAGCAAAAACAACATCAGTAATAATAACAGTAGCAACAACAACATGCGTTATGATGTTGCAAGTGCATAGAATGGCAAACCAGTTTTGCCCCGCTGTTGCTATTGATACAACACTAAAAAACAACAAAGAATAGCTTGAAATGACCGTACGAGAAGTGCACCAAAAGTTCGTAAAATGGTGGAAATGTAGCTGGATGTGTGCTGTTGTGTTGGAATGAGGGGAGGGCATCGTAGCTGCGCTCAAGGCTCAAAGGAGGTATCTTTGGACTCAATGAAATTCTCTTCGTCTAATTGATGATTGTGGCAATACGTTCGTCCATCGGATTGAACGATGATATGCTTCGGAGAAGCCTCCATCCTACTCAACTCTAATTTATATACTTTTATATGACTGAAGTAGTACAACCAAACTCTACAAGTCCCTCATCGTTCCCGTCCTGCTATATGGTGCGGAAGCATTATGGTCCTCTTCGAGTTGGCAACGGCGAATATCGCAGACGATGGAACGATGAGGTGTACGAGTTTTACGACGACATTGGCATAGTTCAGCGAATCAAGAAGCAGCGGCTACGCTGGCTAGGTCATCTGGTCCGGATGGATACGAATACTCCAGCTTTGAAAGTTTTCGATGCAGTACCCGCCGGTGGAAGCAAAGGAAGAGGAAGACCTCCACTCCGTTGGAAGGACCAGGTAGAGAAGGACCTGGCTGTACTTGGTATTTCCAATTGGCGCCACACAGCAAAAAGAAGAAGCGAATGGCGCAATGCTGTTAACTTGGCTAAAATCGCTTAAGCGGTGTCTACGCCAGTAAAGTAAGTAAGTATATGTTATGATGATAGCGATGATGTCAGCTTTAATGTTAGCGATATCTACCATTTCAATTCAGGCACCGGACATGCCACAAACATGCCTTGAAAACGTAGCCCTTAGTAGATTTGTGTGTTTGTTATCGCAATTGGAACCAGGTCTCAAACCTAGTGCACAAAACTGATGTGAGAGGGGCTGCTATTATATATATATATATAATTGGCACTTTGTAACCGCCGAGGGGCGACCGCAGTAAAAAAATTTAAATTAATTTTTAATTTAAATTAATTTTCTATAAATTTTTGGATGTTAGTACGACACCGGGTTATGAACCCGAGCCTTCCAAAGGGCAGTACGCAATGCTAACCACTCGGCTACCGTGGCCGTGGCTGTTATTGGTATACAATTATTGAGCGAGCCGAATGTACAGACTTCGTTAACGCCCAAACCGATCATGCGCTGTGGCTCCACTGAAGCTCGACGCTTTTAGTCATGGCCCAAGCCTGCGCTTGGGATGGTTACCGTATTTTGTACAAAGTTTGCGATGTGAACGCAAGAGTAATTGCGGAGTATATTTCCGCGACTGTAACATCATTTCAACAATCCATGAATTTGCCTGGGAAAATGAAAAAATTCTTGGAGAGAAGTGCCGAATCACGATCTCATAAATTTTATGCTAGGGCAAGTTTCAAATCCTTTTCTGTCATTTAACTCACAAATTTCTATTTAACGAACTTTTGGAACTGCCCTCGTATATACGTACATATACATATGTGTGTGTTCATATAGTTAGTGTAATATTACATTGATTGCAACAATAGAGATCATTAATTTACAACAAGAAAAGAGTAAACGTGAATTGAAATAAAATAGAAAAATAAAAAAGGAAATATGGCAAAAGTCAACGACTGTTTAAGCAAATGGAATATCGCAATAAGAAAAGTGTTGAAATGCACTTGCTGAGCTCAAATACACACACATGGTTAGAATTCTGGCTATAAGAAATTCCTTCTTCTTTGTAAAAAGGGCGAATTCGAATTGTGACGAATGAGAAGAACCGACAAGAGTTCACTTGCTTAAAGAACATTAAATTGGAAATACCAAGTGAAACCAGATCGCTCTCTGCCTGATCCTTCCAATGCTTCCGCTGAAGGAATACTGCATGAAATACTTTCACAGCTCGAATGTTTTCATCCATTCGGACGACATGAGGAAATGTCTTTTCATTTCCTGAACTATATCAATGCTGCTCGCTATTGTTGTGCGTTTGATTTGTGGACTGACATTATTTTTAATGGTAATTCTAATCCCTGCTTAGACGAAATAATCTACGATCCCGAAATTATGACTGTCAGCAGTAACATCGGAGCCGAGCCGCGAATGCGAAGAATTTTTATTTCATGACAGGAGATATTTCGTCTTGTCTTTGTTCACTACCAGATCCAATCGCATCGCTTCTTCATCAATTTTGGGGAACGTCTTTTCCATCATAATTTATTGGGATTTCCGGTTCACCATCTCTGAGTGTAGCACGTTCCTTACCGTTCAGCAGATTAAAGAAGTGTTCTCTTCCTACATCAGGTATGCTCAGAACATCGTTAACCAGGTTATAGCCTTGGTTTCTACATGAGTATGCTCCTGTCTTGAAACTTTGCGTGAGCCGCCACATCTTTCACCAACTTGCATTGCTTCTTCTTCAGCTCTCGGTATCAGTTCCACCTCGCACGTGTTGTGGTCGACCGCAAGGTTGTGAGGTAGACAACCTGTTTTGTATCCACTGCAGTTCGAGAGTCCTATTGGTATCAGCTCTTTTTCTGGCACTGTCGAAAATCATTTGTTTCCGTAGCGGCGGTACGTAGGGAATTTGAGATGCCGTTCCACAGTTCTCTTATATCGAGTTGCTAATAAGTGCTTTCAGATGTCTGGAGTCGAGTGGAAAACCTTTCGGCTGGCTGATGTTATTGCAGATTTTCGACGTCGAATCTTCATTGCATTTATTGCCGAACGTTCTTTGCTGCACAGAGGCGGGTGCATATTTTTGTTGTGACAAGATAATAATCCGGTTCGAGTTAGGACCTGAAACGTAGGCACATCTGGAACACTGAAGACATGCCAATCACAATGCGGCGGTAGCCATGTGGTTTGATGAATTTCCTGGTGAAGAAATCTGCTACTACAAACAACTATATTTCCGGCGAAGTCGAAGTCGAGTTCCGGCGAAGTCGATCATCCTCAGTTCCTTTGGAAGCTGAATTTCCTAGCTGTTGTGCCAAAAATACTTTCTTTGCCCACTCTGGCGTTAAGTGGCCAAACCAATATTGACATCGCGGCGGGCGCAGAGCTCATAAATATACTCCAGACGCTCGTAAAAGGCATCCTTGATCACGTAGTCCTTCTCTTCCGTCGGAACATGGGGCAAATCAGCAATATGTTGAAAAATTTCGTCTTGAAGCGGTTTCTGGCGAGGCGTTTATCCAATGGAGTGAATGCCCGCACTCAGCGATGGAGCTTCTCCCTGACTACATGTCCAACATCAGACTTGCTCTCTTCTATACATGACCACTGCAGTAGATATCACACGGATTCATCTTCCTACGCCCTTGTCCCTACCATCAGACTTCTTGGATGGTGGTGATGTCAGCCGTTAGTCCTACGAGAGGCAGCGCCACATTCCCAATAAAAGGACGGGACATTCTAGGTGCATGCTCTCAAAGCGTGATCCTTAAACATTTGCGGGGGTCGTCATCAAAAATTATTCATTAGAGTATATTTTTTATGTGATGGATCTCAAACCCTACAAACGACCGCAAAGAATTCGCCATCTCACTTTAGGTCGATGCCAAACGAAAGTGTTTTGGCTATCCAGAGCATACTTGGTCTAAGAACGGAAGTCGTGAGCTGCTTGAACTATATGCCAGAGAATCGTTTCTGGCTACTCTCAGGTCAAAAGCTTTCCTCACGTGCGTGGACTTCTACACATGACTACATATTTCATAGGTAGCCAAAATATTGAAGCATGTTTTCCTATCTTTTTGTTTTGCTCATGTCACTGACGCTCATTTTGCACTCAAAGCTTCA
The DNA here is from genome assembly GCA_037013455.1 of Ceratitis rosa. NCBI lineage: Eukaryota > Metazoa > Arthropoda > Insecta > Diptera > Tephritidae > Ceratitis > Ceratitis rosa. The sequence goes on along the minus strand of JAWMAG010000031.1, from coordinate 6,111,230 downwards.
AGGTAGTTTTCATTTTGATTGTCTTGCAGATTTCTCCAGGAAATCCGTGTTGTTATTAAATTCAATAGGAGAATATTTAGAGCCTAATGAGCTCATGGCTTCTTATGAGTTCTCAAGAATTATCTTTACCTTGTTTGTATATTTGCTATTTGTTTAACTAACGGATGATTCAAATAATCCTCGGCTGCCTCATTCAGCGGAGTAAAATTCCGCCTACACATTCTCAATAAAGTTCATTTTATTCCCACGCTCTCACGCTCTCTACTTATTTATCGGAAAATAGCTTAAAAATATTATTTAATTAAAGAAAATAACTGAAAACCTTTGGAAATGGCGCGAAAAAACGCCGACGCTCCAAGAATGCTCAGCATCATTTCACACACATGCACACACACAGCCACATTCGCTTATTTGCAATCATTTTCCAATACATACCTGCCGAGTGCGTGCCACTTAAGCAAAACGAAGAATCTCCTTGGCACTCTTAATTAACCTCCAAGTGTTTATTGTGGAAAATTAATACGCATGCGCTTGCAGGCATAAATAAGTACGCGTACTTTGGTTGGGAAATAATAAAATATTTTATTACTACATTTTTACTACCATTTCTTACCAACTCTTACCATTTCTGTGCGCGTCTGCCGTGTGTGCGAGTGAACTTGGGACGGCGAAGTCGCGCTTCAAATCCAAAGCCTGGTGGTGGTGGTGGTGGTGTCGATGTTGACGACAGCAAATCAGACCAAAATACTTGGCTGGCGATTGCGAGCTTAAGGCCAGTCGCCAGTGGCTGGACTCTATTGTCCAGTGCAGCGGGCAGTTGGTAGTGACGACGGCCTTTAGTGGCAGTGTGACAACTTGCACTCGCACTAAATTAAATATTCAAGAAGCATTACGACGCTGTTAGGCTGTTAGGCTGTTAGATGCGTCAACAGCAAGCTCGAGTAGTAATAATGGCACCATATTTGGTGGCACAAGGCTACGCGTATGGAGAGACGGCGGCACGGTGTGGCTTGACACATGACTATATAGATCCATTATTACATATGTACATATCTACATAGATATGTACATAAGTATGTACGCTAGCCTGGCAGCCAGGTGCAAGCCAAGTGGAAGATGTTAGCTGATATGGAGTCAGTGCGGCAGCTGCTGCCTGCTGGTTGCTAGCTGTTGGTGTTGTTTGTTTGTCGAACGTTGCTCGCTTGCTCATTCATTGTCACAACGTTTCCGCGAAGAAGTAAATTAAAGCAAAATGCTAACAAAAGCAACGGAAAAAATTAAATATTTTAACATTTCTTAAAATGGCTTAACCGATGTGCCAATGAATCCAATGAAGCCACTGAAGCCGCTGAAGTCGCTGCAGCCAATGAGGCAACAATGTACGAATGTGTGAAGCCAAAGTGTTTGCTTCGGATGCTTGTCTGTCTTATTTGTCGTTGACTACGTTCGCCTCACTAACTTCCCGCATCCTCTCGTGTAGGTTTTCGCTTTGTGCTTAATTGTGTTGTTGTCGGCAACTCGCGCGCGCGCACGCACCTCCTTCATAGACTCAATCAATTAATAGCTGCTTGCGCTTTTTCATCGCTTGTTGTACAGTCGCTTTTTAATTGGTAATGGTCAATTTGCTGATTGGCGGTTTTTAGTCTTGCTGTCTGCCCGCCAGCGCGCCAACCCGGCTGCCCGCTTGTGTTGTTGGTGCGCATGCGTACCAGCGCCATGTAATAACCGACATTGCTCGCATGCATTACAACATTATTTTGGGTGCGAAGTAATGATATGGCGACATCAAAGCTCGCCAATGCATGCATTCGAGTTGCTTGTGTCCAATATGGTTGTTGATGTGATGGATCGTATCTGAGCAGGCAAATAAAAATATTCGTTTGAGTTTATGACGAGTTTGCAGTTGTTTTTTTTTTGTCTTTTTTTTGGAAATGTAAGGAAATGACGTTTCCTTTGCACGCTTCCGATGATCGACTTTATGGTGTTGCTGAGATATTAACTTGGAATAACAAATGCTCTTTGAACACCTTCGAGAGGATATTCAAAAAAGGTCTTAATCCGCATTTCTTTTAAAACATATATATATATATATATATATCAAAACATGGCTAATCATGAAAACAAAAAAGACTCTGAATGGCGTAAACTTGTGGTTGAAATAATTTAAGGAACCACTTTAAGAGGAGTTACAATTTTCAAGCGCTCGTAAGTTTCAAGCTACGGTTAAAGATTATTTTGTTACAGAAAAGCCAACGAATTTCTATATTCTCTGGATGTCGCTGATACATTTAAAGTGCGCTGAAAAGAGACAAAGTGAAGTGATCACGGAACCCAGATTAGGCGCACTTTGGTCTACTGACCATTTGTATTACCTTTATGAAGTGAAGAAGATGAATGATGTCTACAGTTTCAAGCTCTGCAACACAATGGAAGTGATACCGGGCAGCACGAAGTAGTAGGCAGCGGTAGCTGTGGCAAAAGTTGTTAGAGAAGCTGCCCATCCTTATGAGTCACTATAAGATAGTGTCTGGTTATTGGTTGTTATGCTTATGTAGCTGCTGTTTAGATGGAGTAAAAACTCACTTCGATCAGATTTGTCTGCTCAGATTTCAAGCTGTTTGCCTTTGTCAACTATAGTTGGCCCTTTTGGTCAAAGCTAGAAAACGGAAATGGTGTAGTCCACCTCTTCCAAGAATGGTGAAGAGTTTAATATTAGGTCAAGTAAAAAGTTCGTGCAGGTTTTTATTGATTTTTCCAAGTAAGATAACTTTGTGTAAATTTGTCCGATTTTAGTCAAATATGCGCCGTTTTGTTCGTAAACTTGTTGCCAACGAGATGCTAACTTCATTATACCCCTCTCGTAGAAGGCTGCGTCCCTATTGGAAAGAAACTCGGAGAGCCAATTTTCATAGGCCTCTCTTGAGGCCAACTTCTCACCATTAAGCGCGTTCGCCATGGACTTGGTGCCAGGTCGCATTAGGACCTCCCACCTAAGCTTCTGGCGCGTCACCAAAGGCCTGGCGTTGTCCTGATGGAACACAATTCGGCCCCTGTTGATCAAAGATGACCTCTTCTGGACGAGTGCTGCCTTCAAGAGGTCCAGTTGTTGGCAGTAGAGGGCCGAACTGAGCGTTTGGCCATAGTGGAGCAGCTCGTAGTAGATGATTCCTTTCCAATCCCACCAAACACACAGCATAACCTTCCTGGCCGTCAATCTTGGCTTGACCACCGTTTCCGGGTCACCGCGTTTCGACCACGACCAATTTCACTTGACGTTGTCGTAAGTGATCCACTTTTCATCGCCAGTCACCAAACGCTTCAGAAATGGGTCGATTTTGTCGATTCAGCAGTGATTCGCAGATGGAAATTCAGTTCATCATGTTTTTTTAGGTTAGTTCGTGTGGCACCCAAACATCGAGCTTCTTTTTGAATCCAAGGTTATGCAAATGATTCCAAACGGTTTTCTGGCTTATATTTAGTTCCTCAGCAACTAAATAAGTGCTCACGTGACGGTCTGTTTCCACTGATGACTCCACTCCATGATTTTATCGCAATTTTCGACGACAGGCCTCCCGACGCGTGGTGCAACTTTGACATCGAAATTACCGGAATGGAACCTAGCAAACCACTTTTGTGCTACACGTTCGTTTACAGTATCGGGTCCATAAACTAAATTAATTTTTTCAGCCGCTTTGGCTGCTTTTTCGCCTTGTCGAAGTAAAATTGTAAAATTTAGCGAATTTTCTCTTTGCTGGTGTCCATCTTTGACCAGCGCTCACAAAGTACTGAGTCAATCAATCGAAAAACTGTCAAAGACAAACTTTTAGCGCGAATAAACACGTTTTCAGCGCCGTATAGTATGACATGATGCGACACGTAACACTAGTACTATGGACAATAACGCTATCTCTTAGATAAAAACCGAACGAACTTTTTGCTTGACCTAATATAACCGATGAAGCGATTTTTGCCCCAGCTCAGCCTAATTTGTGGTATGCGTCTTATGATTTTCTAACAAATGGTTATACAGTTTATACGAAGCCGCCTCCGAACGGCTGATGGCTTTGTATGAGGAGCTTATTTCATGTCAGAATACATTCCTTGCCCAGGGCGGTCATAGCTTTCCTAATCCCCTCTACAGTGTTCCAGAAGAAAGAGTGATCTCGATTAAGAGCGGTTTAAAAGCAGAGGGAAGAATACAAATTGGATCTTTAAAGGATTATCATCCAGATCAAGTAATATGCAATCAATTAACATACAGTGAAATAAAATAATGTTAAGTCGCCAAGCACAGTTCACATCAACAACATATCAAAGCTTTGGTTCTTGTCTCTTGTCTCTCAAAGCAAGCTTAGTCTTTTAGCACTGAATCTGAATTAGCTCGAAGAATTATTGCTTTTTACTCAAAAAATGTTTTTTATGTTTCATAATTAAACCTTTTATTTTATAGAGTTTCTCTATCAGCCTTTCACTGTAACACCGTGGGATTTCCCGTTTATCCTTCAGGCGCCGCTCTCCGTTGATTAGGCGTGTTGGTTACTCGAGGTCTACTCTGTGTGTTAAAAAAAGCTTTCTTTATCGATTACTTTTTTTTCCAATTTTGACAGTTTTTTTATATATTTGAGATTTTTTTCCTATATTTTCTTCACCGTTAAGTCTGCTTGCCATTATCTCAAACAGTTCCCACAAAACACGGCAATTGACAAATTCAAATGAAATATTTTGCAATGAATTGATCATAAATACGAGTAAACCGTTGGCATAACAGTTTCATGTATGTATGTATGGAATATTAAAATATGTACTAAAGCACCATCTGTCAACGCTGAGTAATAAAATTATTTCAATGGCTTTAAGACCGTAATTGGCTGTGGCGAAGCAAATGCAGTCAGGCAGCCGGTGCAGCTGGAGCAGCAGACACTCTGAGGAAGTACTTCTTTGCCTCTACAAGAATGTCTTCTCCATTCAAACAACGGGAATAATATGAGTTTTGCAAATATAATATATTATATAATAATATACATATATGTATGTGTGCATGCAACAAACAATATTCGCCACTAAATTGACCAAAGTGAAGCGACAACTTGTTTACCACAATGACCATTTATTTGAGTATTTACAACAAGTAAATACCATTTAGCAGTTAACGCATGTTGAATTTAAATATTTAGATTTACTAAATAACCACAATGCAAAGTCAAATAAGCGGCCAAAGCGATCAAAGCAATGGTGTAAAGGAGCAACGAAGCAACGACGGACACTTTGTAGGCCCAAAGGAGGCACTGAAACTGAAGCGTAAATACATATGCATATGTATCTGTGTGTGCGTGTGTGTGTGTGTATGTGCATGTAGTATGTCTGAAGGCATGCCTTGGAAAAAGACAGCATTGAACTTGCCACATGCTGCATGTTGCATACACGAGTAAGCGCATAGACCTACACTCGGGTCTTTGGTGCTGCAGCTGCCCACCAAACAGAGAAGAAGAAGAGCTCCACTTACTTACCACCGCAAGTGCTGACTTTCTTCTTGCACAACGCTCATTATATACACGAAGCGCTTTTTTTTTGCACTTTTATTGCACTTTGCTTTTTGATCCGCCGTCGTTGTCGTTGTTGATCATCAGTAAAGCAGCGAAAAATAAAAAATAAAAAAATAATAAAGCAATAAAAAAATATGAAAAGCATCCGCTAAAGCTGGAAAAAAATATGCGCAAATAAAGCAAAGAGTGGGAGAAAAAAGTGAGAGAATTGGCTGGCGGCGGTGGCGACAACGTGTCGGTGCTGTCTAAAGCGTATTGCAGCAAATAAAAATTCTTGACTTCTACCTTCCATTTGCTGTACTGTGCATTTTTCTTTATTGCCTGCGCTGCCCATATCCGTCCGCCTGCCCGTCTGTCCGTCCGTCCGTCCGTTCGTCTGTCGGCTCGTCAACATTTGCTGGCCGCTTATTCGCGCATGCGCAACAGTTGAATGCGCCTGCGTTGAAAACGATGCCCTATAATAACTCATCGTCCGCGCTCATTTGTGCGACCAATGCGGCAAAGACGTTGTCTGCAGCGTCAATTTTTCTGGTCGCTTTCAGTTGGTTGCGTTCTACCTGTCGGCCGTTTGGAGTGACTGCATGCGGGTTTCGACTGTTCTCGACTCATTTACTGTCTATAAGCTGAGATTTGGCTAGCTTTGATTGTTGGTATTATTATTATTATTATTGTTGTTGTTGCTGTGACAGCACAACAAAACATAAAAACCTGTATAATGCTGACAAAATACACGACACCTGAGACTAACGTTGACTTCTTACCTCTAGAATTCTAGTACAGTGTGGTTGTTGTGAACTTGCTGCAGTTACGATTGTGCACTTTATTGCTGAATTAAAGTGTAATGCAGTTGGCCTTTTTTGAATTTGAATTTGAATTTGAATTTGAATTTTAATTTTAATTTAAATTTAAATTTAAATTTAAATTTAAATTTAAATTTAAATTTAAATTTAAATTTAAATTTCAATTTTAATTTAAATTTTAATTTTAACTTTAACTTTAATTTTAATTTTAATTTTAATTTTAATTTTAATTTTAATTTTAATTTTAATTTTAATTTTAATTTTAATTTTAATTTTAATTTTAATTTTAATTTTAATTTTAATTTTAATTTTAATTTTAATTTTAATTTTAATTTTAATTTTAATTTTAATTTTAATTTTAATTTTAATTTTAATTTTAATTTTAATTTTAATTTTAATTTTAATTTTAATTTTAATTTTAATTTTAATTTTAATTTTAATTTTAATTTTAATTTTAATTTTAATTTTAATTTTAATTTTAATTTTAATTTTAATTTTAATTTTAATTTTAATTTTAATTTTAATTTTAATTTTAATTTTAATTTTAATTTTAATTTTAATTTTAATTTTAATTTTAATTTTAATTTTAATTTTAATTTTAATTTTAATTTTAATTTTAATTTTAATTTTAATTTTAATTTTAATTTTAATTTTAATTTTAATTTTAATTTTAATTTTAATTTTAATTTTAATTTTAATTTTAATTTTAATTTTAATTTTAATTTTAATTTTAATTTTAATTTTAATTTTAATTTTAATTTTAATTTTAATTTTAATTTTAATTTTAATTTTAATTTTAATTTTAATTTTAATTTTAATTTTAATTTTAATTTTAATTTTAATTTTAATTTTAATTTTAATTTTAATTTTAATTTTAATTTTAATTTTAATTTTAATTTTAATTTTAATTTTAATTTTAATTTTAATTTTAATTTTAATTTTAATTTTAATTTTAATTTTAATTTTAATTTTAATTTTAATTTTAATTTTAATTTTAATTTTAATTTTAATTTTAATTTTAATTTTAATTTTAATTTTAATTTTAATTTTAATTTTAATTTTAATTTTAATTTTAATTTTAATTTTAATTTTAATTTTAATTTTAATTTTAATTTTAATTTTAATTTTAATTTTAATTTTAATTTTAATTTTAATTTTAATTTTAATTTTAATTTTAATTTTAATTTTAATTTTAATTTTAATTTTAATTTTAATTTTAATTTTAATTTTAATTTTAATTTTAATTTTAATTTTAATTTTAATTTTAATTTTAATTTTAATTTTAATTTTAATTTTAATTTTAATTTTAATTTTAATTTTAATTTTAATTTTAATTTTAATTTTAATTTTAATTTTAATTTTAATTTTAATTTTAATTTTAATTTTAATTTTAATTTTAATTTTAATTTTAATTTTAATTTTAATTTTAATTTTAATTTTAATTTTAATTTTAATTTTAATTTTAATTTTAATTTTAATTTTAATTTTAATTTTAATTTTAATTTTAATTTTAATTTTAATTTTAATTTTAATTTTAATTTTAATTTTAATTTTAATTTTAATTTTAATTTTAATTTTAATTTTAATTTTAATTTTAATTTTAATTTTAATTTTAATTTTAATTTTAATTTTAATTTTAATTTTAATTTTAATTTTAATTTTAATTTTAATTTTAATTTTAATTTTAATTTTAATTTTAATTTTAATTTTAATTTTAATTTTAATTTTAATTTTAATTTTAATTTTAATTTTAATTTTAATTTTAATTTTAATTTTAATTTTAATTTTAATTTTAATTTTAATTTTAATTTTAATTTTAATTTTAATTTTAATTTTAATTTTAATTTTAATTTTAATTTTAATTTTAATTTTAATTTTAATTTTAATTTTAATTTTAATTTTAATTTTAATTTTAATTTTAATTTTAATTTTAATTTTAATTTTAATTTTAATTTTAATTTTAATTTTAATTTTAATTTTAATTTTAATTTTAATTTTAATTTTAATTTTAATTTTAATTTTAATTTTAATTTTAATTTTAATTTTAATTTTAATTTTAATTTTAATTTTAATTTTAATTTTAATTTTAATTTTAATTTTAATTTTAATTTTAATTTTAATTTTAATTTTAATTTTAATTTTAATTTTAATTTTAATTTTAATTTTAATTTTAATTTTAATTTTAATTTTAATTTTAATTTTAATTTTAATTTTAATTTTAATTTTAATTTTAATTTTAATTTTAATTTTAATTTTAATTTTAATTTTAATTTTAATTTTAATTTTAATTTTAATTTTAATTTTAATTTTAATTTTAATTTTAATTTTAATTTTAATTTTAATTTTAATTTTAATTTTAATTTTAATTTTAATTTTAATTTTAATTTTAATTTTAATTTTAATTTTAATTTTAATTTTAATTTTAATTTTAATTTTAATTTTAATTTTAATTTTAATTTTAATTTTAATTTTAATTTTAATTTTAATTTTAATTTTAATTTTAATTTTAATTTTAATTTTAATTTTAATTTTAATTTTAATTTTAATTTTAATTTTAATTTTAATTTTAATTTTAATTTTAATTTTAATTTTAATTTTAATTTTAATTTTAATTTTAATTTTAATTTTAATTTTAATTTTAATTTTAATTTTAATTTTAATTTTAATTTTAATTTTAATTTTAATTTTAATTTTAATTTTAATTTTAATTTTAATTTTAATTTTAATTTTAATTTTAATTTTAATTTTAATTTTAATTTTAATTTTAATTTTAATTTTAATTTTAATTTTAATTTTAATTTTAATTTTAATTTTAATTTTAATTTTAATTTTAATTTTAATTTTAATTTTAATTTTAATTTTAATTTTAATTTTAATTTTAATTTTAATTTTAATTTTAATTTTAATTTTAATTTTAATTTTAATTTTAATTTTAATTTTAATTTTAATTTTAATTTTAATTTTAATTTTAATTTTAATTTTAATTTTAATTTTAATTTTAATTTTAATTTTAATTTTAATTTTAATTTTAATTTTAATTTTAATTTTAATTTTAATTTTAATTTTAATTTTAATTTTAATTTTAATTTTAATTTTAATTTTAATTTTAATTTTAATTTTAATTTTAATTTTAATTTTAATTTTAATTTTAATTTTAATTTTAATTTTAATTTTAATTTTAATTTTAATTTTAATTTTAATTTTAATTTTAATTTTAATTTTAATTTTAATTTTAATTTTAATTTTAATTTTAATTTTAATTTTAATTTTAATTTTAATTTTAATTTTAATTTTAATTTTAATTTTAATTTTAATTTTAATTTTAATTTTAATTTTAATTTTAATTTTAATTTTAATTTTAATTTTAATTTTAATTTTAATTTTAATTTTAATTTTAATTTTAATTTTAATTTTAATTTTAATTTTAATTTTAATTTTAATTTTAATTTTAATTTTAATTTTAATTTTAATTTTAATTTTAATTTTAATTTTAATTTTAATTTTAATTTTAATTTTAATTTTAATTTTAATTTTAATTTTAATTTTAATTTTAATTTTAATTTTAATTTTAATTTTAATTTTAATTTTAATTTTAATTTTAATTTTAATTTTAATTTTAATTTTAATTTTAATTTTAATTTTAATTTTAATTTTAATTTTAATTTTAATTTTAATTTTAATTTTAATTTTAATTTTAATTTTAATTTTAATTTTAATTTTAATTTTAATTTTAATTTTAATTTTAATTTTAATTTTAATTTTAATTTTAATTTTAATTTTAATTTTAATTTTAATTTTAATTTTAATTTTAATTTTAATTTTAATTTTAATTTTAATTTTAATTTTAATTTTAATTTTAATTTTAATTTTAATTTTAATTTTAATTTTAATTTTAATTTTAATTTTAATTTTAATTTTAATTTTAATTTTAATTTTAATTTTAATTTTAATTTTAATTTTAATTTTAATTTTAATTTTAATTTTAATTTTAATTTTAATTTTAATTTTAATTTTAATTTTAATTTTAATTTTAATTTTAATTTTAATTTTAATTTTAATTTTAATTTTAATTTTAATTTTAATTTTAATTTTAATTTTAATTTTAATTTTAATTTTAATTTTAATTTTAATTTTAATTTTAATTTTAATTTTAATTTTAATTTTAATTTTAATTTTAATTTTAATTTTAATTTTAATTTTAATTTTAATTTTAATTTTAATTTTAATTTTAATTTTAATTTTAATTTTAATTTTAATTTTAATTTTAATTTTAATTTTAATTTTAATTTTAATTTTAATTTTAATTTTAATTTTAATTTTAATTTTAATTTTAATTTTAATTTTAATTTTAATTTTAATTTTAATTTTAATTTTAATTTTAATTTTAATTTTAATTTTAATTTTAATTTTAATTTTAATTTTAATTTTAATTTTAATTTTAATTTTAATTTTAATTTTAATTTTAATTTTAATTTTAATTTTAATTTTAATTTTAATTTTAATTTTAATTTTAATTTTAATTTTAATTTTAATTTTAATTTTAATTTTAATTTTAATTTTAATTTTAATTTTAATTTTAATTTTAATTTTAATTTTAATTTTAATTTTAATTTTAATTTTAATTTTAATTTTAATTTTAATTTTAATTTTAATTTTAATTTTAATTTTAATTTTAATTTTAATTTTAATTTTAATTTTAATTTTAATTTTAATTTTAATTTTAATTTTAATTTTAATTTTAATTTTAATTTTAATTTTAATTTTAATTTCAATTTTAATTTTAATTTTAATTTTAATTTTAATTTTAATTTTAATTTCAATTTTAATTTTAATTTTAATTTTAATTTTAATTTTAATTTTAATTTTATTTAAATTTAAATTTTAATTTTAATCCCAATCCAGATACTTATCTTAACTTAAGTTATTATAAAAAAAACTAATTAATTTTAAATACATCCGATTTAATTTTTGTTTTTTTGTATATAAATATATATTATTTATAGTCCATCTTAATTTTTATGCCAAAACTTTTCATGTACTTATCTTTTGCACAGAGGAAAATATCACTTTCAAAAATAAAATCACGAAGAAAAAAGCATTGCGCAAGCGCAAACAAAACGCCAATGAGTCCATTAAAAGCATATATAGCTTATTACCCGGGTGTTTTCCTTATTGATTGTTGTTGTTATTGTTGCATATACTGGCACATACGTAATACATATATAAACTCATATAAATTCACTGACACATCAACATGTTGTTGCTGCGTTGCTTGCAGTCAGTAGACGTCAATGCTGAACGTGCCACAACACACTGACAACAACAACAACAACAACACAACACAGCAGCAGTGGCAATAGCGAAACTAAGCGATCGTTAACGTATCTGCCACACTCGACAAATGTTTGACCAGCGGCAACATTGGGATTCAAGCAACAACAAAAAAAAATAAAAATAAATAAAATAAAATGAAATGAAAAAGAGAAAAAAACAACAACATTGTGGCGATGGTGCAACATGTTTACTGCCGTCAACTCGCGTGCATACGGCATATGGTGTACCTATGTGTATATGAGTATAGATATATGTATGTATGCTGCAGTGATTTCTGTTGTTGTTGCTGTTATTGTTGCTTTTGAGCTAATGATGTACAAAAGCAGGCAACAGTCTTTCCGAGTTGTTGTTGCTGTATACAGGTTGTTTTCATTGTTGTTGTGTATTTATATATCGCATAAATATATACATATATGTACATATGTAAGTGAGTATGCATTTTTGTTGTTATTGCAAAATATTTGCATCGTTAAAGCATCGTTTTTGGCCAAGTTTACTTACTCGCGGGAAAATAGTTTTGCATTGCACTTCCTTCTTTCTTCTTTCTCGGTTTTGGTTTCTTTGGAAAAACAATAGTTGTATGGTGTTGTTGCTGCTGTGACTTCGGTAACTAGGAATGCCTTCACATTCGACATCATCAGCGAAAGTGCACACACATATATATATACAATACATATAATGCATACTTTAGTGTAGAATATTAATAAATATGTTTAAGAATATCTTTAGAGCTTGTGGGAAAATATGCATTTTATGTGGTTATGTAGTTAATTAAATTATTTATTGGCATGTGTTGGTGTTGAATTGTACTTTTCATAATTTAGTTATGAAGTTATAAACGGAATTTGTGTGCCTTAGACTATTGAAGTGAAATTTCGTGATAAGGATACTTGGAGAATAGTATGGCGTAAGTTAGCTTAGCTATTACACTAAGTTTATTTTGATCAAATTTTTGAATTTATTTAATTAACTTTATTTTATTTTCTTTTTAATTTTTATTTTATTAGAATTTTAATTTAATGTGTTTAGCGTTTTTATTTTGTCTTACATAGATTTATTTAATTTAATTTTCTTCTAAATTTGTTCTTTGAAATTTTCATTTAATTTAATTAATATATTTATTAATTAACTATGTTAATTAATGTAAAAGATTCAATTCATTTGATTTCATTTGACTTCATTTTTAATTAATTTAATTTTATTTTTAATTTAATTTATTTTATAAAAGTGTAATTTTTTATTTTAATTTTTTTATTATTTAGAGCTATATTATTTTGTTTATTTTATTTTTTATTTCATCTTATTCTATTTGATTATATTATAATTTTTTTATGTTATTTTGCATTAATATTTTATTTTATTTTATTTTATTTTATTTTATTATGTTCTATTTTATTTATTTTACTTTAATTTAAGTTATTTTATTTGATTTTATTATATTTTATTTTATTTTATTATATTTTATTTTATTTTATTTTAATTTTGTTTATTTTATTTTATTTTAATTTAATTTAAGTTATTTTATTTCATTTTATTTTATTATATTTTATTATATTTTATTTTATTTTATTTTATTTTATTTCATTTAATTTAATTTAGTTTAATTTAATTTAATTTAATTTAATTTAATTTTATTTTGTTTTATTTTATTCTATTCTTTATATTAGTTTATTTTTTTATTACATTATGTTTTATTTATTTTATTTTATTTTATTCTCTTTTATATTAGTTTATTTTATTTTATTTTATTCTATTTTATCATTTTATTTTTTTAATCATATATTTTATTTTATATTTTATTTTTTGTATTATATTTTACTTTAATTTAATTTACCTTATTTATTTTACCCTATTTTATTTATTTTTTTTTATTTTATTTTATTTCTGTTATTTTATTTTATTTTATTTTATTTTTTTATTTTATTTTATATTAATTTACCCTATTTTATTTTATTTTTGTTATTTTATTTCATTTATTTTAATTTATTTCATTTTATTTTATTTTATTTTATTTTAATTTATTTCATTTTATTGTATATTGTTTTATTTTATTTAATTTTATATTTTTTTATTTAATTTAATTTAATTTAGTTTTATGTTATGCTATTTTAATTAATTTTATTTAATTTAAGTTATTTTATTTTAAGTTATGATTTTAGTTACAATATTTTATTAAATTTATTTTAATTTATTTCCATTTATGTTATCTTAGTTTAATTTATTTTTTTATGTGACTTCATTTTATTTAAATTTTACTATATTTAATTTAATTTAAATTAATTTTGTTTTTTAATTTTATTTTATTTTATTTCTTTTTATGTTATTTCATTTTGTCTTACATATGATATAAAAATTATTTTATTTCGTTTTATTACGTTTTATTCTATTAAATTTTTTTATTTTTTTTATATTAGTATAATTAATTTTATTTTATTTAATTTATTTTATTTTATTTCATAAATTTTTTTAGTTTGTGTTTCATATTTTAATTAATATATTATTTATTATTTTTTATTTATTTATATTTAATTTTCATGGCAGGTTTTAAAAATTCTTTCCAATGATTTTACAACTTCGCTCTGATTTATCAAATTTTTAATTAATTACATATGCCTTTTTAATTGCCCGCGCATGAGTTCCTTCCGACAAACCACTGCTGGCTAATGATTTGAATAATTTCTCTCATTACAACACCATTATATCGATCCTCTTTAACCACTCTTCCACGTCAATTCGTCTCTATCGTGCATACCGCAAATCATAATTTATCACCATCACCATCGTGCGTGGTGGGCGTGTCAGTTAGGCTGTCAGTCAAAGTATTCACACGCGTTGCGAAGCACACCTTATCATTGTCACCTCAGCAAATTTTTCAACTACAGAAAATTACTAGTTTTGTACTGTAGTAACGAAGTGATGAAGAGAAAAAAAGGAGGACGCTAAAGCTACAACTGAAAAGGGAACAGTGAGATACGCAGGAGTTGCATTGGCGGCCGAGTGGCATAAATGAACGATGGTGGCGTAAATGTTGCAAGCAAAAAATAGTAAATTGTTAACTCAAAAGTAGCAATAACACATAAGTTGCTTAAACTGGCTATGTTTTGCCATAATTTTTCATTTTATTTTCTTCTTCTCCGTCTTTTGCTTATACCACATCCAAGGCGCTGCTGATGTTGTTGATCTTTTACATATGATTGCAAGGTTGGCTGGCAGCAGTATCGAGTATTTTAGCAGCTCAGCCCACAAGAATGGCAAGAAAGGCGCGCACAAGCATAAAGAGGCTACTACTCATGCTGGGCGAAGGCGAAAAAAATTCGAAAATGAATTAAAAAAGGAAAATGCCTCAAGCTTTACTGAGTTTAGCAGATTTGCGCATTTCTTTATGCCGATTTTTCAAATAACATTCTACTTTAAGAATAGTAGACTGTATATGCATGTCTGAATGGTTCCATGTATCATCATTTAGCTTTCAGCTTACGGCATGCCACCCATCATATCTTCTAACAGAGCATATCTATTTAACTTGGTATCAGAGTGAGCCTGAGATGAGCATTTGAGAAACCACTTGCGATTTTCTTCGGAGTGCTAAGAGCTACCTGTTGAGCCTCATTGCTCGGAATAGCGACTGCTCAATGTTGCTCAGCTAAAGGGTGTTCTGGACAAGAGGATGAACTGCAAAGGTAACACAGAAAAAATATATGGGAAGACCTTTATCACGAATGGGCTGAAGTGGGACCTTAGTTCGAAAATCTATCACTGGATTTGTATACGTAAGACATACGGGTACATATAATACTGCTTTATAGAGTGGTTGCATGTTGGCCTGCGATGAAAAAGGCGAAAAATATCCTCATAAGTAAAATAAAAGAGAGTAAAATAAAAGATACGCACTGATACCTAAGCTAAGTTAGACTTTTCTGGAGAGCAACGAGCTACCGGCTAGAACTATTATCGATTATAATAAGTCAGCAATCAGACGTCCGTTGAGTTCACTGCATTTAGTCAGTTCCCTCTGCACATTTCCGTTGCAGAGATCTCTGCTGTGTTCCTTTTTTCTCCGTAGAGTAGGTCAGTACCTAGGGTACATGTTGACCTCTCGGCTCTGGATGAATTTTCTCGTAAAAAAAATTTCGTGCCTGAATATCGAGTTCCCATTTATCAAATAGTCTTGAGAGAGCAATTGAATATTCGAGAAAAGGCATGAGAGGTCCCCCATCGTACGAAACAGGGCTTAAAGAAACTATGCAACAAGAACATTCCATTATATCAACAACAATTATATTTCGTTCGCCAACACATTACCACGTTCAAGGTATAAAATTGCAGCACTTGTGGAATTTCCGGCAATGTTGCAACAACATATAGTATATGTACACCACAATATTGACCGGCATGTGGTGGCAATAAAAGTTTCAGCACTCGAAACGATCGGTTTTGTCATGGGAAGCAGACGGGCTAAAAGGAAAATTAATAAAATGAAAAAATATAAAAAATAAAGAAAAGCAAAAATAATATACGAAATAGAATTCTAGCCAAAGGAGGCGAAAAGAAGAGGCAAACTACGTTGCTGCTACGGTTTAATGGGTGTTGTTGCTAGTATTGTTCTTATTTATTTATTTTTTATTTATTTTTTTGTTTATTTTCATTTTTTTTACTTCTCTATTTTTTTCTTTCTTTTTTATGGGTGCATGAGCTAAGCCTTGGTGCCGACTTGATTTCGTTTGGATTTATACTACGGCTCTGATTAGCTGTGGTGTAGTGTTCTTGCGCCGCGTTATTGTTGTAATTGTTGTTGGCCTAAAAAATGCAACGAAAGCACAGCATAGGCAGCACAAGAAATAAGAACAATATTATCTAGTCACCAATAGGAACTTGCAACGAATGTGTTCTCCGACTGTGGCAAAGCGCTGATCGGTGGCAAACAGTTGATCTGAAGATTTAGTATTGCATGCAGCTCTTGTTGTGTGTTGTTTTTTGATTTTCCTTGGCATACATGCAGGAAAGTTTGATTTTATTGCTTTTTCTTTCCTATATTTATGTTTGTTTTTATTTTTATTTTTATTTTTTTTTTGCTTCTCTCTTTCCTTGTTCTTTTACTAAATTGTTTTGCCACATTTTTCTTTTATTTTTATTTTTTTGCTATTTTTGAAGGCCAACGGCTATCGTTGTGGGTTGTTACTTCGCCCGATTTTGTTGTTGGTGCTTTTGTGAGTGTTGTGATTTTGCTTGTTTGTTGCAACAACTGTCAAGTTCGGTTCTTTTAGGCAAGGCGTAATGCAAATGAAATTAAAAATATAAAAAAAATTTTTGGTTGAATTGTTGTTGAAAGAGGTTATTGGAGAAGTGCCACTTGCGGAACACGGAGCCTCATCCGATTGAGAAATAGGTTCCCTCTTTTTTGAAAATTTCTATAAATCTCGCAATTTTTCAGTACGATTCGCGCTTATTGTCAAGTATAACAGCTGCAGGGTAGCCCCCGTTTAAAATTTTAATATGAAATATTTATTAAAATAAAGAAACACAGCATTTTTAATACCAAACTAAACATATATCAGGGCATGTACAAATCAAAATATTTTTCGGTGTAGTTGCCACCTCTTCGTAACTTTTTATGAAAAAAATTCGATGAATTATTTCTACTAAAACTTCAACAATTATTTTTAAATTGGCGAAGTAAACTTTTTTTTGGCAAAATATAATTAAAGGCGGTTGCCACCTGTTTCAAAATTTAAAAAATAAAATGTGATAAGATAAGGAGAAAAAAAGATTTACATAGTTATTAAACTATAAGTAAAATTAAAAAAAAATGTGAAAAAATACTTGTGGAGTATAGTTGCCACCTGGTTTCATATATTGGTGAAATTTTGAAATTATTAATATTTAGCTAACAAAATAAGCAAATTTAAAAAGAGTTTTGGTAAAATATTTTTGAAGTGGCTGCCACTTGTTTGAAAATTTAAAGTAAATAATTCGATTATGATAAAAAGATAAAGAAGCAGAAAAAACATGGTCTTAAATTCCAATAAGATGGAAAACTTTTGTTAGAAAAATTCTTTGAGAAAGGTTGCCAGCACTTTGTGAATTTTTGCAAAAAGAATTTTTGATAAACTATTAAAATTATTTCTTTTCTTAATTTAGGCCAATTTTTTGGAAACCATTGCAAGATTACCACTTATTTGATATTTTTAATCCAAAAAGTAATGGAAAGAAATATTGGAATATACTTTGTTGTAAATGTATAAATATATATTTTTTTATAGGAATTAACTAATATATTTTAAATAAGTTAAAAAGTTAAGCAATGAAATCAAGTGAAGTATTGGAAAATTTTTGCTTTTCAAAGGTTTTTCAAACTGTGCAGAAATTTGAAAAATGTTGCCTCAAATTATTATATTTTACAAATTGCTGACAATCTGCACAAATATGTAATTTTTGTATAGTTTTTAACTGAAATTAAAATAGAACTTTGTACACTTTCATCAACTGAAAATTAACAATTCTTCTAAAAGGCCTAAAATATTATTTATTTATATTATATTATTTAAGAAGAATTGAATATCTAATACTTTTATTTTAATATATACAGTTTATATAATTTTTTTAAAACTCTTTCCCATATTTGTAAAAAATTAATTGTTTGGCTTAGATATCTTTGCAATTATTTGTTTGTTATTGTGTTCTTTTTATAAAAATAAGTTTTTTATTACTTGGCAACACTGTTATGAAACTGATATGATAATGATTAGAAAGCAAAGAATTCAAAACTTTGATATTTTGACAAAAAATAAGTGGAAAAGGGATTTTTTAAATATTATTCTAAAAATGGATGGTAACCCTAAATAATGATTATTTTTTTTAAATTAAAAATGTGAGTTTTTTTCTTTGACACCGGTACCTAAATCCAAGGATTGAAAATATTGAGTTTGTGCTCGTTGCCATGTGAAAAGTTTATGAAAAATTTTCTTCTTAAAAAAAATTAAAGGAAATTAAATTATTTGTGTAAAGGTGGCAAGCACTTAAGCGTGAATTATTTTCATTTCATATTTTTATTAA